>JAJVSH010000040.1:870316-929411 GCA_021460005.1 Tetramorium alpestre | reverse complement strand
ATATGTATATATATATATATATAAAATTAGTTCTTCGAAGTACGGAAATACCATTCATTATACCATTCATTTGTCATCCCCATGAAGTTTCTTCGTTGGTACGACAGTCCCCTCCCTAGTTAAATAATGATATGCATTTTAAACTATGCCGCTTGACACTTACGGCGAATGTCTGGTTGTACTTTGCAACGATGTTTATTAAACTACCAACAGATGCAGCAGTAAAGAAAGCGAACGCGTTTCCCGAGGTAAAATCGTTGAGGAAAGTAAGTAGGTCAATACCAGGAATTGGAGTGATCGTTAGCATACTTGTAGGGTTTAGTGTTTACAGAGGGATTTAATCGCAAAAGAAATTCAAATAAACTACCAATCCGGCACTAAGATTTTGATTTCAAATCTGACTTTTAAAATAGCCGCTATATTCTTAAAAGCTCTCTTGGATGACCATTCGCGTGTAAACATCACGTAATATTCGGAACTTCCGGAAGACTGTGATAAAATCACGGCGCGATTGGTATGCAAAAATCGATGGTTAGTACAGGTGGACAATCGTTAAGCGTCTACAGATAAGAGGGTGAATAACCGTGGGTAAAAATACTGGCAGAATGGAGTGCAAGAGGTGACGGGAAAAAAAGGGCAAGACGAAGACAGAGGGATGAAGAGAAAAAGTCTGAGGAAGAGAACGAGATGAGTAGAGAGGGAGGAGTTGGACGTGGTCGCCGCCCGATCCGGAATGCACTTTGCGCATTCATTCGTCTCGGTCTGCCTCAAGCCTGGTCCAAATGTCCGGTTGCAGTCGTGGAATAAATGACCCACAAATAAAATAGTACTATCCCGATTGGTATCCCTTATATTCGTGAAAAATTTTCTACTTTCGTTTCATCGATTTTTTTAACGTGGAAAATCAAGTCAAATTGCCTAACAGTTACATAGTACATGATAAACACATAATCCACAAGTTTATGATTTGCTATCATAATCAGCCTATTAGACTTTTCCATTTCTCAGTTTTATTACGTCTCTCTCATTACAACTTAAAAAAAAAAAGAGATGTCAAGATGTTTCCATGCGCGGTGTGACATTTAGTGACGAAATCGAATAAAGAGTCGAGTCGGAATGTTGCTTCGTTCGGCAAATAACTTCGCCGCTTGACTTACATACTCATCAACTTCGCGTAAAACTCGGCGTGACGAAGCGACGTTCCGTAACTCTCACACGAACACAATAACAGTAGGGGGTTAATGGGATTGAAACGCAATCTCAGCTCAAACGTAACACTCTTTATTAGTCGACATAGATGTTAGTCGCAAGCGATCGAGGTGTGTTAAGGGTCAGCGAGGTAACCACTCATCATGACGTGTTGCAGTCCAGCTAGCCACGCGTACCGTACCGTCACAGTGTTTACAGCGCTTTGCCCTCGGCTCAGGCATTCTGCGGTGACCTCGTGATCTCACCGATATCCCATCGTCGCTTTATGCACTTCGCGCATAGACACGCACGAGCGCGCACATTCACATGCACCCACTCTTTCTCTCTCTCTCTCTCTCTCTCTCCCTCTCTTTCTCTCGCTCCCTGCACTTCTCGCGACGCGACGAATTATTATCCTAGATAGACACAAGAGAAAATTGTCTTGACGTGCAGCCCGCAGCCGTATTACATAAACTATCCGCGTTGATCATCGATTATCGATCGCGACACCGAGGATTATCCTCGGTCGTCCATGTTCCCGCTCAAAGTTGCGCTATGCTTCATCGAGCATCGCTGAGAAAACAGATTGATATAATTTGAGGCACTCAAAGCTTTGGCGATGTATATTGCTGTAAGCAGCAGTTCGCGTTTCAAGAGAGAAACTTTCTGGACTTTCTGCGTAACGGTTTACAGTTCACATTCTCTGGCGCCACGGGATGAGAACGAGACGGCACTAAATGTGGCAAATCTTACTAATTAAAGTGATTAACGTTCGATTAGGAATAGATGTTTGTGCTGACGACGCACGCTTTCTGTGCGTGCATTTTTGTACAATTTTTCGAAAACAGCCGCCCCACTGTTTTCGCCGCGATCGAGATTAGAGGGAATGCAGCTTCATCTGTCTGTGGGAATGGTACGTTGTGCTTCATACGCGCAGGACAAGATCGCACTTGTTAAGAATCAACCCTTTTTCGACTTGCCATCTTGTTACGACTCGGCTTCACCTCGCACTTTTCTCTTACATCGTTCCGCCCGTTCCTGTCTACGTATTTCGATCTCTCGACACGCGATCACCGTGCCGCCGTGCCGTCTCGTCGATCAGAGACCCGACATGATGATCGATCGAATGATTAAGCCTCGAAAGAAATCTTCGAAACAATGTCCGTCCTGACTTTCCGTCGCGCGGATGACCGTCTCTTATTCCTATCTACACGGATCTCCAAACAATTAAAAACTTCCACCGATAAGAGTATAACTGTGGCACCGCTGATAATAGCGATAACATAAAAGAATGATAAAGGGATCTTCCTATGAGTGATACTGATTTTCCTCTTCCTGCTTTCGTATTAATCACACGATGATCGATCGCATTATCTGTAGTCTTTTGTGTAGCGTTCGACCACTGTGACTCATCTCCGTATCGGTCTGGGTATCAATGTACCACCGCGAGTCCGAAGAGTCGCTCAAAGATCGTAGGCAAGGGTTTCGGCGGGCGGAAGTGTGTTCACATCGCGAGGTGGAGGGCGTCGTCTAGGTCACCGTAGTAGCGCTTCGCAGCCATGTCACACGCGCACTGACGGACGTCCGACGTACCGACGCCGACGCCGACGCCGGGACGCTTGCCTTCGGTCGGACTCGGTCCACCATCTCGGGAAGCATCGGGATGCCCGTGCTGGCATCGCGCCAACGTGCGACCAGACTGGCTCGATCGATTCTTCGGTGGAAGGCGTTAACGCCGCCTTACGAAATCTCGCGGCGCGCTTTTACAAGATAGCGAACGTGTCTTGAAGATCGCGAATAACGCAAGCCACTGTCATTTGTAATTATTTTTCATTAAAAGAATTTCAGTAATTTAGATATGATAATACAAGATAATGAAAAAGCTGAAACTATAATCCAGATGAAATTGATAGATTGAAATTCATCGGCACTTCGGGCCGATTTTTCCAACTTCTGGTAAGCTAACTCTGCTAACTAATAGTTATACGATAAGTCATACGTCTGAACTTGTTTAATTTGAAGATAAGACAAAGACAGATATATGATTTAACTATTAGGGCCAATTTCACCAACTACGGTTAGATTAATCGAGGGTTAAAGTTAGCAGGGTGGTTAATAGATATGAAAATTTTGCCATATTTATAACTTGAAATTTCAATAGGTATATCTATTGGCTACCCAGCTTTAACTGTCGATTAATTTAACCATTGGTTGAAATTGGCCTTAGTTTACCAAGAAGTTGGAAAAACCGGCCTTCAATGTGCTATCATTTAATGAAAGTAAGATAAAGATTAAGTCTCTAAAGTAGAAAATTTAAAGTACTACAATTTTGATCAATTTTTTTGCTATAAGAAAATAATATTGTGGAAGAAAGAAACAACAGTGAATGAAATCAAAGTGTCTTGTAGAATTGTAGAAATACTGTAATTCTAAGAAGTCTTTTGCTATACAATGTTGCGAAAGAAGAATAACGGATAAGTGAAGAAACAAAAATATGGATCTTTCCCCCCAAAAAAAACAGATTCGATCGATCGAATCGTCTTCTCGTTGACTACTATTGCGCTTCGTCACCACGGACACATGAAAACGAGTGCAAGTAAATGATTTACGAACGACAATGACGTTCATGACAATAACCGTGCCAAAAGCAGTCTCGCGTGAGACTTTCCTCGAAATGCGGTTCACGACGATTAGACGAACACTCGTTAAAGTCCCATCGTATAACATGCGCGTCAGTCAATGTGGCTCGTTGAGAATTCGATGGCTCCTCACGAAAAACAGAGCGGGATGAGAGCGGCGAAACGAGGGGGAAGACAAAGAAGAGTGCAAGGTGTTACGCGACTCGCGGTGGCGGAGTGGGCGTCCATCTCGTTTCATCTCGGCGGGAGAGTGACGTCACCGTATGCTAGTATAAAGGAGACTCTAAAAGCGAACAGATGGCCTTTATAGTTGACCATAGATCCGTGCGCCGTTCGCCAATGTACCGATCATACTTTACGGAATCGCGAAAAGCATATGTACTGTCATTATCATGGTCGGTTTACGTCGCCGACATCGAGTGAGCGAGAGGACGATTTGAAAAGTGACGCTCGTTAAATCTACCACCGACCTTCTGCGGCGCAAACTTACGTAATCCAGGCATGGATGATCGCGCATCTAGAACATCTGTATGTACTTGCTGATCTTACAATAACACGAAGTTTGTTACACCGACCCGACCAAATCTTTCTCGCTCTCTTTCGCTTCGTAAAACTCGCGAAAGGAAAGAGAGAAGAGTACGAAAAAGCCTTGTAACTCGAACGGTATAAAGCACGAAGAAAAGTATACGATGTATGTACCTATACGTCTACCAATCGGCCACCAAAGGGACTGCATTTTTATACCGGGCTTAATTCCCGTTGCAATCGCGAATATTGTGTACGTCGTACGTCAGCGTCAAAAAGCGCGGTTAAGTGCGATCGTTAAAAAGGGTATCTCGTAACTGAGTCGAGTAAGCGGGGACTTTTTCCAGTATTATTTCTTACGACCGGCGGACAGTTTAAATGAAAAGATCCCGGAGAGAGAAAGAGCTACACCAGGATGAGAAGAAGAAACGGGAAAAGAAGGAAAGAGAGAGAGAGATACAGAAAGAGAGGAGAAAAGTTTTATCGCGCGGCCAACAAATAAACGAGCAAGCGCCAGGACGGCGTGGAGAACAAGGAGGAAAAAGAGACCGCGAGAAAGTAACGAAAGTACATTTTATTGAGTTCTGGGTGGCTGTGTTGCTCGGCGCAAGAACGTACCTTACAAGTTAATAAATTTCGGAGTTTCCCTCGTGAGAGAGCAACGGCACGCATCTTCGCCGCCGCTTTTATCCCGGCGCGACGCGCTACAGAGATTTCACGTTACTGCGTCGACTTCTTTACTAAATCGCACTCCCCGAGATAGCGTACCTTACCGGCGAATTAATAAAAACAGGTCGATTCACTGTAAATCAAGCGGCCGAGTATCACGACTTACGACCTAATGTGCCGTAAAGGTGGCGTCAGCCGTACCAAAACGCATACGAAAGCTGCGACTTCGATCCCGGCGTGAAATGAACACGCCGTGAAGAATGCAGACTGCAAATGTCTGATTGCTGTATTTTTCGATCGGCACGTGTGAGAAAAAAGAAATTACTTTCAGGAGGAAAGAAAGAGAGAAGGAAGAAAATAACTCTTTATCCGAGCGCGGTGATTACAGCGCTCGTTCTCTCCCTTCTTCTTACGTTCACGGGTCAACGGCGATTACGTCGCCGTGTATTTGCTTTTCGAGGAGATACACGGTGGCTCGAATCTTCGCAAGGACAACGGGCGCGCTCAGACGAACGCTTAAGGTAACCGGTGCACAAGAAGCATTGCCTAACGGTTACTACCAAACGGCCTAGAACAGCCTTCGGTGGCTGCGAGTACGCAACGGCTGACCAACCAGGGCGTAGAAGGCGGTTACTACTTAAACCGTCGTCGGTTACCGTGTCACGCTTCGTTAAGCGTCTCTCTTCCTCTCTTTCTCTCTCACGAAGAACGGGCCGCGCAAAGCTACCAATGAAGCGTAATAACGCGTCGGCGAGCGCGACGAAAGGATACTAACGAAAGGCGATTAATTAGGCGAACTCTGTAAAGTTCCCGCGGTCTTTCAGTCACTGTAACGAACCACGGACGTTTTACACTAAGCGGAGCGCGCGTAAATAAATTTCGCGGGAGAATCGGAAGCTCTGAACGCGCCTCTCTTTCGTCTTCCTCTCTGGTGAGCGAGCAACAGCAGGACTAAAGAGCCTTAACCTAATTAAGGAAGACAACCCAGGTGTAAATCACGCCGCCGGGGAGAAAGCGATGACGAAAGATAAGGAGAGGCGCGAGCGGCAGCGTAAATTTATTTTTCACCTTTTCTTGTATTTCTCCGTGATCATGCCTTTTCTCTTCTTTCTCTTTTCTTTACGCGTTGTACATCGCGTTGTAGCTTCACGATGTGCCGAAGATTCGTTCGAAGGGGACTCGAGGGAGAACTGATTTTAAAATTAAATTAAATTCACACGCGGAGAAATGTTCGTGGAATTAAGCAGAGAGATAACTAAATACCGTTTTGGAAACTTCTTGGTAATATTGAAAACATCTTAAAAATTCCAGTGAGATAATTAGCGATCAGTAATTAGCATAATTAGCAAGTAATCTGTGATGTTAATTAACGATCAAAACCGCATTATAACGTAATTTAAAATATGAGTCATATATAATAAACATATCTGTGTGTTTCCAAAATCTCGAGTCGTCCGCTTATTTACGAGCGCGAGGCGCGCGAGGATCTTCTCACGGATCTCTTAATTTTTCGCGTCGCGACGGCAAACCACGCTCATCGCTTCCGGACGCGTGCGATCATCCTTCTTCTGCGCGGGGGGACTTGGTTTTTTCTTTCTTGAACGATTAATAAATTCTCCGTGGCTTTGCCTGCTCGCGCGCGTCGGTACCACTCGAGAGAGTTCGAGATTCTCGAGGATTAATGTACCGCGAGGATTTATGTGCGCGATGTCGAGTGCAACTAGGTCATAATAGCGCTCATTAAACCTACGTAAGGTTCACCTCCACGCGTGCGTGCGTGCGCGTGTGGTGCTTTCACCATTTCATAGCCACGCACACGGATACGCGAGATGTTTTCTTCGCGTCGCGTGGGAGGGCCGGGCGTTGCGAATGAGAAAAAAAAAGAAAGGGTTGAAGGCGTAAGAAAATACGACAGGGTCGTAGATAGTGCAGGGGGGTTTGAGAGAGTGCGGAAAAAGGACGAGGCGAGAGACAGCACCGAAAGAAACGAAGTGGAGGCACGCGCAGACAAAAATACGACGATCGCAGGAAACGGTGAATCAAACGGACAGCAGCCGACCGTTTCGAGGGTGTTTTTGTAACGATCACGGCTCATCCCCTGCCCTTCCGTCGCTGTTACATCCACGAATAAATTGTTTAGTACAGATAACAAGAGTAAAGTTTTCAATATCACCGTATTTAACGAAATTTTATTTTTGTTTATTATTCATATATTAAAATTCTTAAGTTAAGTAAGAACAATCTCTTTACGTTAATATAATTTTAACTCACTGGAAAATTTGTATATTATAAATTTATAAGAATTTTTATATTAAATTTTGGAAGATTAAAAAATTTAAGCATACGTTTCTAATATCCTTATTAAACATCAAGTATTTAAATTTATTCGGATACATATAAGGTTTTTATGTTTCGAGTTAATAGACGCCCTAACTATAATTGCTGCTGTAAATTAACTTTGTAGTAAGATAAAGTAATCTGAATCATACAATTTCCCTTATATAGAGGTAGGTTTGGCAAAAATCTTGTTCCTAACAAGCATGTTCCCACCGGAATTCAAGTTCACCAAATTCGGTGAATTGGTAAAAGTGAGATGCTATCTATTTATAATTTCATTATCTTCTATCTGTAAGTATATGTATATTTAAACGCAAAATTGTATATAAAGTTGTTTCATCAAATTAAATTCTTTTCGTGACATAATCTAACAGATCTAAAAGATTTTCTTCGAAAGAATTCAACAGCAACGCGGAAGTGTATTTAACATTTAAAATATTTTTAAAGTTCTGTTGCTGCATTAAAAGAGCAACAATTTGTCACATTTTATGAGTAGACATAAGAATAATCCTTGTGCGTAAAATCCTTTTCAAAAATTTCAACTCGAACCGAAATCATACCGGTTCTGATTTCTGATCAGACAAGTCTTAGCGATCTGTCGCGATAATAAGAGATGAAATTACATAGTCGTTATGCGCGTTATCGGCTTTGCTTGTCAAAATCTATACGCATATATATCGCCGGGATTTCGAAAGATGTTACACGTGGAGGCGTGAGAAAGGAGCGTGTGAAAGTGCGACAGGTTATCTCTTGATATCTCGCGGCGCAGTCGGGACTAATTTTATATTTGGTGAAGCGACACGTGCCTTTCCCGTAATTACGGGGACGTCAGTCAATCGCCGCATCAAGATACCCGTCGAAGACTCGATAACATCTTGATCGCCGTCGGTGGGTACGATTTCGGCATATATTGAACGAATCGATTTACAGAAAATTTCGTGCAAAGTTCAAACGTATTGCTTTTAATGGAAAAAAATTCCAATCAACGAGTCAAGACTTGCTTTACTTATAAGAACCGCAGTTTCACAGAAGAGAAATATGATGTAGGAAAAATGTCCAACAATGACGCACCTGTACAGATTTTGGGTACCAAGGTATAGAGAGAGAGGAATATAGAGTCAGATGAGACATCATTTCGCGGTATGTGACGCTTTGTTGATTATAGAACACAAGAAGAAGGTGCTAAACACTTTCGGCAGCCAGATATACTTGTAGCGAGTAGGTCGGGCCAAAAGTCCGAAATAAAGCGGCAGCCAGACGTCGCCGTGGCAATATAATGCTGAGATTAATTTCTCACGAGCCGCCCTCTCAAATACGAGCGGACTATTATCCGCGCGCGACATCACGTCAACGACCGAACATTCAGCGCGTTATGAGGACTCGAATCCACCAAACCGTGGCGAAATTTTCCCAATTGTATCCGCGAAACAGCATATTGTAATATATAACAAACAACAATTCTCTCTAAAACATATAACTGATGTACTAAATTCATACTATTTGACAGTTGCATATTTATTGCATAAGATAAACAATTCTATTCAAGTTATAAAATCTAGAAATGATTAATTTTGGGACTTTAAAAAATAGAGAATTGTAACAAAGCACGAACAGCAATTATAAAAATGCTTCGTCAAAATTCTTCATTGACAACTTGTCATACGGAAAATTGGAGGAAACATTAATAAGCATATATCGCGAAAAAAGCGCGAATCTAGATGAGCAGCCCGCGGTCTTTGCCAAAAATACACGCGCGATCGCGAGCGAGTATCCGAGATCACAGTTTCACTGACAAAACGCATCAATTTTTTAACACCGACCACCCCAGGGTAAGATTTTGCTGCGCATCGCGATACGCTCCAATTTTCCATGGTGCATCGTTCGGCGCATGAATTCCGGGTCGGTGTCGGCGCGGATTTACGATCGCCGCCCGATTTAGAGGCGCGCGCCAGCCGCAAAACTAATTGCGGCAAAACGATCTGCGTCCCCGAATGAGGGTGAGCATAAAACGACGAGACGCACGAAATGCACGAGTGACAGAAGGAGGAAAAAGTGTGAGAAAAAAACGACGGTATGGAAGTAACGTATGGATAAAAACGGAGTGAGAGAACGCCCGCGACGTGACTGCGTGGCGCGAAGATCGACGCTTCTTCTTTTCGCTCTCTCGCGTCGTATTTAAACACCGACGGTTATTACGAGAGACAGACAGTTCCCAGAGTGGACAAAGTGGTGCTATAATTCAGGAAGAATTCATGACTAACGTGCGCGCCTTGTCAAACCTTGCGACATTCCCCTCGCATATTACCGTACCGAGTATCCTTTTTAACGATTTCACGTGTGTAAAACACGCATCTTTCTTAAACGACCGATTCTTACTTCCTCCTCGCGCGCGTACGACGCGAACGCGAGACGAAAGTCACACGGAGTTGTCAAGCTGCGATGAAATTAATACGTCGCACTCGTGCGTTTCGACAATTGCAATGACAGAGAAGGCGCAATTATGTTCTTCTCGAGTCTTAGAAGGCTTATCGACAACGTCGGAAATTAAGTAATTCTCGCGCCGAGCGATGCCGCGCGGTATAACTCACGCGCCCGGAGAAGGCGCAGCGCCGTGCCGCGCTCGCGGTCGTAAATAATCGCAGCCTCGTAAAGGATAATCACGAATTGCATCATTACAAATGGTCCCAGTCGAGTTGTGCATTACCAGAAGCGGTTTCTACGTCGCAGGATTTAAGAGCTATCGAGCCTCGCACCGAAGTAGTGGCCTCGCAAATTAATCGCCGTGAAGGAGCTCGGAAGTAAGGAGGGAGAAGAAAGAGAGAGAGAGAGAGAGACGCGAAGAGACGAGACGAAAGGAAACGTGGAACGGAGAAGGACGACGCGATGCCTGCAGGAGACGAGGATGCGTTTCATTCAGCCAAGAGCGAGAGAAGGGCGAGATGAGGCGGGTGGATGCGTATCGCGAGTTATTTTCGGATCGACCCAGATATCGCCGACGTATTTTCTTGGACGACGCTTTAAGCTGTTTCGGGTAATTAGCGAATCGAGTCGTGGCCACGAGTACTCAACGCCTTATTGTCCTCGAGGTGCTGCTCGAGACCTCGTTTGCTTTTGATCTGGTGACCGCGGCGTGGCGTGGCGTGGCGTGACGTAATGGTGCAGCAGCATCCACTCGCCGCATGAATATACACTCTTTCTCGCACTCTTCTCAACATCATCTACTCGACGTCTCCAGAACATTAACGGACTATATTCATTATTGTAATATGATGAGGTACGATGACTGGCTCCGTTATCTCGGTATATGCAAGTGGTAGAGCGATATAAGTGGAATATATAACTTAAGTTAAAATAAAATTTCAATATCAATTTTTTTATACATATAACTGAGTTATCGTGATCAAAATTAGAAAATACAGATTTAAAATTAAAATTAATCGAAACTTGCGATTAAAATTTTATTCTCAACGCTTTAGGAAGTAAAATTCTGAACTAAGATACGAAAAAAAATTGCTTCATGTTTTCCGATCTCGTTAGCTTAATTATTTTGATATATCATAACACTTTTTTAATCTTCTACCTTCATAAAATCATAAAAAGAGAGCGAAATAAATGACTTTATTGCATATTAATGTGAGAAAGTGCAAAAACTTAATTTTTGATGCATAACATTATAAAACTGTCTTTGTCGCTAATAAAAAGATATAAGATATTAATTTATAATCTTGCAGGAACTCTCACGAATCTAAAGAAGCACGTACGACGAGCGTGAACGTTCGTTATCGGATTAATTTTTTAAATGCGCTTCAGAATGTCGGGGCCTATTTATCGAAAGAGACGAAGCGACGTCGTTCGCGAAGGCAGGGTGGCACTTAAATTCGCGGCAACGGCGATAAATTCGTCGCTTGTAAGCGACACGTCGGACCGTACGGACATAGCGACCCAGCTGTTTTTAATATCTTCTTGGGGAATCTAACGCCACTAAGTGCACTGGCTTGTGGTACCGCTATGCAAGTCTACGGGAGTTCGACGAACTCTAATTTTGTGAAAGAATATTCAAGCGCGCAAAAATCCGTCATCTGACTTTGTTTGATAGAAAGTTAAATTTTCTAATTTTTACACCTTTTTTACACAATGTCTCATATTAAAGACTAATTACGGCAAAAAATTGTGACAAAAAAATTTAAAAACAATGCTATAAATATCTCAATAGCTTTGAAATTATAAACAAAGTTCTGATATATGTGTACTGAAGCGTAACTAATTTATGATTAATATAATGTCGTATCGCTTTGTATTTTTCACAGCTTTAAATAAAATTCATTTACTATTGTGCAAGTAGTGTGAGCAAGTAGAGAAACAGTTAAATAACGAGAAATTATATATCAATCGCGAATTGATAATTGAAACGAGCAGAATATTTGGCATTTATATTTAATACTATTTTGTAATACGCCAGCATTTGTTATTGTATGACGTACAGTGCGTTGTTAGTAAGCCACTTTATTGTAACCATTCGCGTGGCGAGACTCGAATTACAACAGTGAGCCACGACCTCACATTACTTCTTGAAACACAGTAGCAGCAAGTTCCAAGAGAGAACGTGAACCTTGCCTATGAATAATTATAGTATATCGGTGTACGCGAAGGATGAACTCATATGATTCGTGTAGAACGCATATGAATACATTGATTAAAGTGAACATCACGTGACAATTATTTATCTCAACTGAAAGCTGAAGTGGAGCATGTGAATTATAAGTTTTATCACGATAAATATGATATGTGCATGTATTTTATATGTACCTTCAGCAAAATAAAAATTCGAATTTATTATATCATATATTCTTGTTGCAAAATGTAATTACCTAAAATTTACAATACACATTAAACGTATCATAGTATTTGATAAAAAGTTTAAGTTTTTTCATGATGTTTTCCTTTTATGGAGGAAGAGCGAAAAAAGATATTACAGGTATTATCTCAAAGTTAATCAGTTATATGTTTTGATTATATTAAAATAATTGTCATATATAATATTGTTGAAATAATGTATGATAGTTGTAAGACATCCTACATTATCGTACTACATTCATATCCAATGTCTTTAGTCTTAATTACGATCATTTGATCCTGGTCTCGAGATAATATTGTTTGCGATCTTCGCATGATATGAATAAAACTCGAAACCGAATTGCTGTACTTAGCGGTAAATATGGGGTGTGAATACGGAGCTTAATCTTTAATTCTATAAAAAATGCCCTGCCCGAGGCTGCACGCGCGTGTGCAGCAAGGTGAATACGAAATTACGTGTGCGTGTTTCTGTCTCTCTCTTTCCCCCTCGTTCTCTGGCATGTCGCGATTCGCGTGTGTGAGATTGCGTGGGCGACATGACTCACCGTGGTCAGAAATACCCTCGCCTTTCCGACATTCACAACAAACACGAACGTCATCGGTGTCTCCGCCCCTCGATTTTTCGCGGTTATTACCCGTGTGATGGCGTCATCGATTTTTGTGACACGCATCGATACGTCGCCGTGCGGTTCACGACGAGTAAATGCCAGTCGCGGAAGGTGCATGCGACAGTTTAGCGAGGCAAACGAATCGTAATTCATGCATCAAACGTCAGCTAACTACATGCGACGCTGCCAAAAAATATGACTTTTAATACTATACTTCTGTCATCGATACTTTTAAACGTTTTATTCCAGTATATTTGTCTCTCTAGAACCTTTAAATAGTTATTGAAATATCTTGCTGAATGCGATGCGATCATGTTATCTCGAGCGTTAAACGCCCATGAGCCGCATCATTCAAGGATAATAGCAGCTTATTGCGTTAACAGGAATAAAGCGTAAAATACGCGAGATCATGCTAGGATAACATGCGATCGGCGAGCGATCGATATCGTGCGCGCCATTAAATTCGTATTAACACGTCATTATCGCGTAATACCTGTAATTTCTCGCGGCCGCGCCGCGTTCAACCGCGGTGATTCGTATTCCGGCTTCATCGAGAGCAGATAATCTCGCGCGAGCGAAATAATCCGCGAGAACACGCAATGAGTCACGATCAAGTGTCAACTTGCGCGACGTCCAATTACTCGCGAGGTCGCGACGCTCAACCCCGGAGTCCCTATAAAGCGACGGCATTAATTCGCAAATAGCTGGCACCATCTCATCCGTATCGCGCTCTATTATGCGCGCGTGACATAAAAGGTGCTAATAGCGATAAAACGGCCACGGCGAAATGCGCACCAATTCGATCATGGACAATGGATGGAGAGTATTCCATTATCGTCATAATCGCGCGCGATTACAGTGCCATCGGAACGACGACGTTGAATGAAATATTGCTTATAAAACGTGGATAATTCACGATGAAATGCGGATCAATAACTCGGATAAATCATTAAGATATTCCAGTATAAATGAAGTAATACTAATTTAGATAAATATATATTTAAGTAGAATAAAATAAAATAATAGAAATACAAAGAAAGTGAATATTTCGAATAGAAATACCCCGAATGTGTATTACATAAAGGAAAGAAAATCGTTTTTCACTTTCTTTTTTTGGGATAGAATTTGGGATAGATACAGTGAGGAGAGAAACGAATGCAGCAAGGCACGGTTTCGGCTAGCAAGCACGGTGTAAAATTAGCCTTTTGTCAATAAGCAGCGGTGGAATCTTCCGCATGAACAACGAAGTATCATAGTAGATATGGAGATTACGTAAAAAGTATTTTTATCACTTCTCTCCACGGTTACGCATTTCTTTAAACGACATTGTACTGTAATATCTCATGATCCGAAGACAGCCCGGCGCAACGGTCCCCTCGCTTTCGGACAATTTGACAATGAATTCGTTTCTCGAAGTTACGTCACACGCTCATGCCGCGTATGGCGTATTATAAAGCGCGCTTTTTATATTCTTTCACGAGAACGCGGCACCTGCGAGCGCACGGGATTAAATTATTCGTCAAGTGTACTCGCGCTCGATTATTATCCGTCGAGAGACGTGACCCCTCGGCAAACCCGCTTAAAAAGTTAAGTAAACTTTCGCGAAAGCTCGCATAACGCGCGGGTGTTCCCTTCCTGTTCCGAACGAGACTCCGTTCCGTATTAATTGCCGCGCGCATTAACGAAATTCGCAACGTAGCACGGCCGGTGTGACTGTGGGATAAATAATTACCTCTTAATTAAGGCACTCGGCCCGAACATCTGTTTCTCGGTCATATAATCTGCAACAGGCTCACTCGCGTTCGTGTACATCGTTTTCTCCGTTCTTTCTTCCCGCGAAAATAAAGTCCTGATTTACGGCGTTGATCTCCCGGTAACGTGGCCGGCCATCGCGCGACGAGGACAAATAGCACCCACGGTTATTTCCTTTCGTATTATCGCATGAATTATATGTGAGGCATGAAAAGAGACCGCGATCAGTCGCTACCGAGTGGGATACGGTAATAATTTTAGTCGCACAATTTTTTGTAAAATTCCAACTCGGAGTGGAGTAGAAAATGTCTATCGCAAAGAAGATACGCGAAGAAAAGCAAAGTTATTACGAAGCGCGACGGTTCTCCAATGTCGTATTGAAAATTAGATACTAGCAAATAAATAATATCGGACTATCGGAACGTGTGCACGCGAGTATATTCACGATAAACTGACTGTGCATCGGGTTGCATTATGCACGTGCGATACTACGTGGGTGGTAAATACGCGACGTTAGAAACGTAAATGCATTAGCATCGGCAATACACATGTACTGATCTTTATGGATGGACAATAAGTGGCTATGTAATTTTGCACGTCACAGATAGAAGACAAGTAAAATTTCCTCCACGAGAAAATCGAAAAATCCCTATTATAAAATATGACTTAATTGCAGCTATTCATTTCCGTCCAATTGAAAAATGTGCTTTCTGTGACATAAGAAAGTAATAATCTAAAAAAGAGAAATCCCTTTCAAATTAATTTTATTACATTAAAATTTTCATTTTCGCAAATCCAATCATCTATGAACGCTGAAAAGATCAAATCGTCGATTAATTTGCATTCTGAAAGGTATCATATCATATTATCTTTTATCGAGAATTCCAGTGATTTTATCAATTACCTTACTCCACATTACGCTTTCCTCGTGTATTAGTCGCAACCGTGGCGGCACGGAAATAGTTTCAGACAAATCTAGAACGGCCTTGGTGGCTCGACGAAGCAAATCTTGGGAAAAAAAAATCAAGATCCTTGAATGTCGTGAGTTCACGAGGCGCACCCTTAATTTTTGCATAAAACAACATATGCACATGCACATATACGCGGTCGTTCCGATGCCAACAGGAATTTACTGCCGGCGATCGTAAAAGCCGAGAAGATGCATTTATACGTGCCGACTTTATATGTTTACGTCTACCAAAAGTTCGGCGAAAAGGGACGTCCTGTCGAACGAGAGAAACGAGACAGAATTATGTATACGGCAGACACAAATCTTTCGTCGAAGACGGTATGAAAGATTATCGATAATCGGCATGAGCGCTAATGCGAATAAATTTCGGAATAAATAGATGTTAATCGCATTTATTGCATTATTTAATTTTTCACAAACGGATAAGAAATAAATGTTAAAAAAATTTATTAACATTAAAATGAACGGTTGTATAAATATAAAATATGTGTCATAATTAATCCAGAAGCACTTTTACGAGTTTTTCTTCAATATTATCGAAAGCGAAATGCTCCAAATCTTTATCGCTCGAGAATCAAACTTTTTTTACCGGTAAAATGAGAGACTATTTTTTAAGTAATTGTCTTCGGTCGAGTGTAAAACGATTAGAAACCTCTACCTCGTGCATTCTTGACCTAGTCGTTAATTCTCTGACGTCTTTGCGTCGACAGCATGACGGTCGAAATGATGTATTTCTCTTTCTTCATCCTCCATTCAACATAAGGCTTGGTCTTATTTTAAAATTTCACGGGGTAGGCTATGCGGCCAAAAACAAGCGCGGGAAGCTTGTTGCGTGAACTTTGCAACGACCTATTTATTATTTTCAAAACGCTTCCGACCGCGCGAGCGAGCGTGTTACGTAACGTGCGCGTATAACGTGTTCGAAAGTTTTAACGACGGGATAATATCGACGAGTGAAATTGCCTCACGCTGATAATTATATGAGACAACTTCCATTTCGTTCCTCTCTTACGTTCCCGTCCGTGACCGAGGTAGCAGGCTCTAAATTGAAACGCCCGATGCCATCGGCTCACGGGACAAACGACGCGTGGCGGCTCCGCGTCGTGTAATCAGATTAGTTTAGGATTATAAATAATGTAATTGGTTTGTCCCTCCTGGCGCACAAAGAGGAAAGAAAGAGAAGAAAAGGATCGACGAGACGCAGACGCACGATTTCTTTTTATTAGCCGCTTCGGGTATCTGGTGGATTAACTTTATACATGGGATTATATACCGAGTGTTCCAAATCCGGTGAATGTCTTCTGTCAGCCGCGAATGTCAGACGACGAATTAACAAATTAATTTGTAAAGCATATCCGACGGCCCTGCGATACTTTAATATTCGCCGTCTTACATCGATGCCCGGTAAAATAATTTTGCACCAACATTTTATATATACGAATCTACGACCGTGCTCGGAAACTGGTAATTTCCACCTGCCAAGCTAATTCATCCGCATACAAAGTATAAATCGCATAAGCTCAGTCGCTCGGAAGCTAATAATCCGGGCTAACGGTTGATGAAGTCGGACAGATGCGCGGATTCTCTAATATAGGTCTGAGCAACGACTTGCAACTCTAATTTTCGGAATTGCAATGTCGCGCCGTGCCGTGAAATCTCCTAACCGAAACATCTTTATCGCGAGATTCATGTAGCCTGCGTGCAATAATTCAGTTGATCCAAAAATGCTCCATAAACAGCCAGACACGTGTGTGATGTGATAAATAAGTAACGAGAGAATTTCTCGTACCTTGGCACCAAGTTGCAATATTGAATTACTATATGCGTAAGCGACAAGGTTGTGCGCCAACGCATGTCAGAAAAATTATTCATTCTACAAAATTAATCTTTTTAAATAGTTTTGAAATATTTGAACATAATAAAAGAGTGCTTAAAGAAGCAACGAGAAAAAGATACAAAATTATTTTCAAAAATTATCTTATTCGTATATAAACAAATTTAACTGGAGGATAATTTCGAGAATCTATTTCTCTTTTACATATACATTAATTACTTCCTTTTTCTTTGTACATCTTTAGAGGCACCTGTTCAGGAATAAATATCTATTTTACTCTATACTCTATTTGTTTTAATTAGTCCGTTAATTAGAACAGCGTTTACTAGACGGAAACTTGCAGCTCGATTTATACTCGAATTTAGAAAGAACGCCATGACTTTGATGTCACTGAATCTGGCAAATCGTTCCTCACGAGACTAGCTTTTATGTATCTCTTCGTATCTTGGTCACAATGGTTCATATGTTTCTTTTAATGATTCGAGACATTGGACAGCGGAAGACAGGTGTGATCGATATCCCGGAACGTGAGTCGTGAGTCTCTAATTAGAAGCGAAGTTAACCCGAAATAAAGGCTCGCCACGCCGATGACTAAGCCCGATAAAAGTTCGTAGTTCGCTCCTCAAGGTAATTGTGATTTATCGACGTGTATCTCGCACTTTACGCTCTCGCGGCCAACGAAATTAATAATAACGCGAATTACGTCGAATTAAAGGTCTCCAGACGGATCCATTATCGCGTTCGCCGCATTACATACGAGCGTTGACAAGCGAGAATAAGGAGCGTGAGGGAAGCAGATAAAACGAAGAGGGCCAATTTGAAAATAATTTAATACGCATTTTACCGGTGGACCCCGGGCACGCATACACCTCGCGGGGTCAACGACGCCTGACCTTTCACCGAAAGATTTGTGGCAGTCTCGTTTCAAAAGAACGACCGAGAACGGTGAAACGGAAAAGTGAGAAGAGGCGAAGAAGATTCGTTCTCAACGACGCCCACAACAATTTGCTCCGCGACGATAAATGGCAGTCGATCGTTGTGCCTATACGTATTCAAAGTTATTCACGTATTAACGCGACTCGCCGAGTCGAAGTGTCTTTTGGAAATACGAAATCAGATATCGAGCTATTTTGAAATATTATTTAAATTATATTATTGTACTATATTCTTCGAAATACGTTGTGAATTATGTTGTTATCTTTTGCAAAATGATCAAAGCATAGAGAAGGAGAGAAGACGTTCATTTTCCAGATAATTTATTAGGAACTTAAAAGTGAATGAAGACTTGAAAAGAGCCATAAATATTATATTTTAAGAAATTGTCACAGAAAAAGAATGTGAATTCAATTGAAAAAATATTTTTCTCTTTTGGAAAATGAACATTATACAGAAAAGTAACTTTTTAAAAAGTTACATTTTTACAATTACATTTATATCAAGTTTTCAAATTTCGATATTTCGACTTGTGGCAACAAAGTTTGCGTTCCAAATCAATACAAACTGCAACAGCAATATAAAGTTATAATTTCCGGCGAATTACACATGTTTCGCGATACAAAGATTATTAAAGTCGCAGAAGACCGCTTGCACCTGTTATTGGGGAACAGAGCAAGCGCAAAAGCCCTCACCTGCGTTAAGTTTGTTCAATCTGGCAAAGCGGCGAGAATCTGGCACGGATTATGCATGCCGGGGTGCATTATTACGCGAGATGCATGCATACATGAGCACAAGCACAGGCGCACTGGCGCACCGCTGAGTATTACTGTCGTTTTGGCAACACGTGTGATTTCCGTGATTTACCGTAGTGGACGCTTTAAAGCACCCACATACAGTAAACTCTCATGGAGAGCCCGAGCGTGAAACACCGACGAACAGGATAACAACCAGATTAATTTATATGCAGAGATTTCTAAGGAAACTATAAAAGAGAATTTTCCGGTACACAATTTCCATTTGTAAACATATCACAAAGATTAACAATATTTGCGTATATCATTTTGAACGCTAAACGCGTGAAAATGAATGAGAAATGTATATGGAAAGCTCTTTTGCATTTTATATTTATATACAAATATCTACTCGCGCTTAGGACTTTCTGAATTTTCCATCATTTCAATAATCGCTTTTAATTGTTCTGTATGATTTACTGAATTAATAATAAAGTATTAGCACATTTCATAACTTATTTCATGATGAAGAGTCATTAATATGAAGTTAGAAAGATTGTTTTCGCGCGATCTCGTAATTTTCGCGCTTCTGGTGTCGTCAGTTAAGCTAGCTAAGCCGGAGGATGTCGTCGAATGTACATCGGGGACAAAAAGCGAGCGTCACGAAAGCGTCGACAAGACGTTAGGTGAAGATTTTGTCTGTGATGCAGATCTAACTCAAATGTTCCGCGAAGCGCGTCCACCCCCGACACCTTGTCGCTGTCGTTTCTAGCAACAATTCTCTCGCGACATCGTTCTTCGGTCGGCTGACGCTTTGTCGGCTGTCCCGAGTCATTGCGTAATAGGCAACGAATAAATAATCGGCAGTGCCATTTGTGCCAAGGAACGGGGGACGCGACGATTTGTCGCGCTTCCTAAGCCGTTGTTACTGTAGTGCGATTTAAGCTCAAGGGAAAAGCGCTCTCGCAAGTGAAGTGCAGCACGACGGACAGGTGTTAGCCTCTCTCGTCGGCGCCTAATAGATGCGCCAATAGTTACACGCGTCTATTCGACGCATCTAAGTGATCTATCCACATCTTTAACGCCAGGAAGGCACAATAAAACCTTGCTACACGGTCGTGGCGTTTTCAGTGAGGCAATAAATAACTTTTATGAGAAGTGCAAAAGTCAAAGCTCGCATTTCTGACATTCCAAAGTAGAGAAAAGAAGAAGTGGGACAAAAATTACTTGCAATAACGCGAATAATATCTCTCTTTCTCTCCTAATGATTTGTGGTACGTGAGATCGCATATTTCATTAAGATTCGGTCATTTTTGTGGAAATCGATTTCTAAAGTTAAGTACTTCCGACAGCGGTGATGAGACTAATCGAGGGATCGCATCGCAGATCCTATCGCTCACAGTAAGACGTTCGTGCAGGTGTAAACGCGTCCGCGTGTAGGCAGATTCATGAATAAATCAGTTCGACTAGGTGCCACGTATCGAATAGACGTACGTATCTATTCAGGGATCTTACACGTGAATACATTTACAGTGATCTTCTGTTCTGACTGACATAAGTTCGTCAATGGTATTTCTTAACTAAATAAAAAATATGTGAGATGCGAGAATACGAGATGTTTGTACTGATAAAAAATTGTTAAAACGTCACGAACTCTCCGTCCGATATTCTTGGTAAGAAAAAGTAAAAAAAAAAGTAGAAGTAATAAACAGTTAAATAATTTTCTTCGATAATTACATACCTGCATCTCTTGCATCAATGTCATAAACTGAAAAGCATTCGCATGTCAAACACAAAGATTAAATCTAAGCGCCGCAAGAGATACATTTTGTTTTTTTCGTTTACTTGGAACCACGTGTGTGGTCTCAATGGAGCACGTGTCGACTGCGACGCGAGCGCAACTTTTTCTCGCCTGCGAGACGTGCTATGCACTTTTCGGCGCAAAATCCCGGAATTCCTGATCCGCAGGTTCCGCCAGTCCAAGGGATTCCCTTTGGGACTGGCGGAATTTCTGCGGCGAGCACGAACAAGAAATGCTCGAGATTACCGCTTAGCAAAACCTAGTTTTCGCATCAATTTCTGCT
Source organism: Tetramorium alpestre (assembly GCA_021460005.1). NCBI lineage: Eukaryota > Metazoa > Arthropoda > Insecta > Hymenoptera > Formicidae > Tetramorium > Tetramorium alpestre. The sequence continues at coordinate 908,284 of JAJVSH010000040.1, read as the reverse complement.
CTATCTTTTTACGTTAAATATTTTCGGCAACGGAGTTGTAAAATGACATACGCGATACAATAATATGTAATAATATTACTATGACTTTTTCTACTTTGGAATAAACTCTAGAGATTGATTTCCATGTAAATGATGGAATATCGAATAAAATANGCGATTATCACAAGCCAAGAAAGAAAGAAAATATTGTTCGCGTTATTATATAAATTATAGTCTACATTTTTTCTTCAACATTTTAGAAAGAAATGCAAGTTATGATTTCTGTACTTATCGTATGACACATCCTAGTGTGAACTTTTATCTATAAGATTATATACACCTATGTAAAATTACTTTCAAAAGTGTGATATATTTGAGCACGCAAGGACGTTAGTTTCTAATACCGGTAACCGCAATTACGTGGACAATTTAACATTCTCAACTGTTCATTGTCGTAGAATACTACAAGCCAAAATTTGAATCCACGTTAATTTTAATTTACTTTGCATAAAGACAATAGCATAACATAAATATCAATCTTCTGGCACATATACCGCAATACAGAAATATCGCGCTTGGAATTCTATTTGTATGACATTTTCAGCATCACGCGAGATATTTCGGAATAAATGCCCGCAACTGACAATCTCCCAACGACAGTCGCAAAATTCACACGTCTTCGTATGCGTTGTTTCAAAACGAATTTAAACTTTTGCGCTCAAGGCTGATTTGATTTAAATATATAAATTTGATTTAAATATATAAATTCAATTTCTCTACATCAAACAAAATGACAATCTAAAAAGGGGTTGAAACGCCAAATCAAGTTTACTAAAATAAATTCAATTAATTAATATATTAAAAAAAGAAATAAATAGAATAAAATTATAAAATATAAAATTATAAAATTATAAAACAAAATTTGTTGTGTAAAATAAAAAATGATACCAAAATTAAGATTTTAATATTGCTTGATAAATATTTTATGTATAGTCATCTATCAATAGCTTTAAAATCGCTAAAAAGTATCGCGTATTATGATAACGAGATTAGCATATTGTTTCGCATCAGGAAATTTTCATGATAAGGAGTTCAGGAATGTCGCTAAATCATAATAACCACCGCAGTCCTTATCGCAAGCATGGCAATTAAGATAACGAACGAGTGCAATCAACACCGCACTATCACGGGAATCGCTAAATTGCAACACGATTGCGAGATAAGCCGTGTTTTTTAAACTCGCCGACGTAATCTACTAGCGATTGTTACGCAGTTCGTGTCGTTCGCAATTACGTGGTTCGCAATTACGTGCATTGCGTGGGCAGGATGGATGCAATAGAGAAATAAAAAAAAAAGATATATATATATATATATAAACAAAAACATGGAGCAGCCTCCAGCTGAGATGCTGCTTTACGCCCAACAATTTCCTCGTAGCGACATCACGCGGCACGATGCCAACTCACCAGAATGCACATTCCAACCGACGATCTCTCGCTCCGATAATGCGACAGGTCGAAATGCGGTAAACACGCCGGAACGAAGCTCTCCCTCTCTCTCTTTCCTTTTTATCTTTCTTGCCAGGCCGACCGAAGTTTCCTCGCACGTTCCTCTCGCGATGTCGCGAGACGCGACAGGCTCCTCCGCGCGGAAATATTTACAAGATTCGCAGGATGACATAATTGAACCGCGGTGTTCCGGGTTTCGGTCTCAAGCCGCGCCGCTCGATCGCTCTCGCCGAACTCGCGAGCGGGCGACGCGCGGGCCTCGCAGGAGAACGCGGCGTCGCCCGGCGCGCGGAGGTAACGCGCGTTCTCGCGATTAAACGCGAAAAGAAGTGCGTGGGAAATTGGTCTGGGGCCTCTTTCGGGCGGCTCGGCCGCTCGCGGTGCTCCGCGCCGCAGGGCTTGCCGGCGGCCTCGCGGCCGTCAAATCGACTGAATTTTGTCACTCACCGATTCATCGAGGTTCGCCTGGCTCTGCCGCGCGTGCAGCGGTCGGATGCGCTCCCCTCGCTCGCCGCGGGACCTGTGAAAACACGGAACGATTCACTTGTCACTAATTAAAGATATCGCGACGGCGGCCATACTGCCCGTGCGCGTGGCGCCTCGCTCGCAACTCGCGCGATGGCGCCATGTGCCGCTCGACCGATACAAGCCTCGACACGAGCGTACACGATATTATTTTATTTGATATTTGACTTTGCAAGGAGACAATTTAATGTAAAGTCCCTTCAGTTTCTTCTTTCTCTAGATAATTGTATTAGAAAGTTTCTCCTAGTAATTAATCGTTAAATAATAAAAAATGCTTAACATTCTTTTTAAATATTTTAAGTATTCTAAATTTTAATTTAGTCTTTACATAATTATTTTTAGTTCGACCCTGTCGACACAGAGCATGAGTTACATTACATCTATGTTATAATTTCGCACTCGACAATATAACTGTAATTAACAATATGTGTTATGTTACATTTATATTGTAACATGGATGTAATGTCCACTGATGCTCTGTGTCGACTGGGAATCCATTGAAAAAAATTTATTTATGAATTACTAAATACGGAGATATTATTTATTGTATATTTTTAAGTAAACATCTGTTAAATGAATTATCGCCATTCCTAAAATCAAGTCTTCAATCACAATCGTAAGTGAATAGTAAAAATATCAAATGTTAAACATATTTTATGCAATATATTTGAATAGACAGAAGCAGAGAGAAGGCTCAAGTTTCTCTCCAGCGGAAGTACTTGTAGAATAATCGACGGTCATATTCGACAGAAACTCGAGGTACACATAGAATTTTTGGGGAATATTTCAAATCAAATGTATGAAAAAAATAATTTATATAATTTGCAAATATCTATTCGTCGTATGGATAAAGACGTGCCTCGACAATATCGACGACAATGTATCGTCGAGCGTTGTCGCTCGCGGTGCGCAGAGCGGAGGAAACAGCTGATTCGTTTTTCCTAACCTCGATCGCGTTCAGTTCGAGACGCTCGGTCGATTTTTTCCCTTAAATCGGTGACTTTCCGTGAGTTTAGTGTGTCAGCAAAGATCGCGAAATTAACGAACACGATTGACTCGTGTCGCACTCGGGCCAGGTTGAATCGGCAACGATGGTGAAGATCAATCTACGTTGGAAGACCGCCGAGGATTTCAATCTCCTGCGCGGATCTAGCGTTTGTAAGAATCGAGACACACGATTTCTATCTGTAAATAATATCGCAGATAGATAGTTTATACGTCGTTTTATTCCAGGGACGAAGGTTAAATATTTCTGGCGCAAGGGATGGATAGAAATCCCGGTGATAATGGGATCTACAAGTCTCGCGCTAGTAGGACTCGGTTTGGTCGGCTACACGGTATATAATGGCTTGACAAGTGACTTAACACCGAAATATTACAGAACGCCGAGAAGTAAGTTAAATTCTCACTCTCGAACTTTAGTCGGCTTTGCGATTGTTATGCAATCGTGAGTGTCCGTCGATAAAGCAGAATCACTGATAAAGGGTCAATCAGTCGACACTAATTGTGTTTAAATTTTCAGTTTACAGACCAGACGATCCGAGAGTTCAGAACATCCGTCATACCTCGAGTTTCGATTAATTTAATATATTTAATATATTTCAGTAGCACAATATGTGTACACACTTATTATACATACTTCCATTGTAGATTTATGCCTCGAATAAATGTATAAAACATTGTTATCAACGAGTCCACTTTCCTTCTATAGAACCAACTTTATTTTTAAATCGATGAATTGTGAATCAAATTTATGCAATTTGAAATTATACGAAAAACATTTATATGCAATTCTCTGAGGATATATAATTTTCTCTTTTCTGAAATATCTCTTTTTCTCTACAGTCGCTTGTATCGCAATATAATAAATATAATCGCGGTGATAGATCTCGAATAATCGTAAAGCGTTCTCACAATCCTCGTAACGATGCAGTAAAGGAGAAGCGATTGACGTTTAATAGCGAAAAAAATACGATCATATGCCGCTTTTATGCTTCCGACGTTGAAACATTGCATCTTGTGCTCTTCAGAAATCTTTAAAACACGTACGTTATGTGCGCAACAATCACATTCGCGAAGAAATTTTTATCATGATCAATATTTTTTTACGATTAATTTTGTATGGCGTAATTACGATTGTCTAGGTATATTGTGAGAAAGGATTTTTATGATTCTGCGCGAAAGCTTCGCGAAAAAGCCTGAAGAGCATTTCAATCATTCGCGATCGTTCTTTGAAAGCCTTTCGAGCGTCTTTTATATTTTCGCGCCGTATTATATCGTGGTTTTCTTTTTGAAGCCCTATGAAAGAACTCGTTTCCTAACGCGCCAAGTCACTCGACTTGTTCCCGTCCCCTCGATATTCTATCCTCATTTTTTAGCATTAAATTTCCTGCTCAGCATTTCGCAACAAGGGTGAGCTCTTCGTATGCCGTGTCGGAGGATTACATTGCAAAAACGAAGACTTTTCGCCTCATATCATACAATTCCAGCTTATAATTATCTCCCTTAACGTTTTTCATTTATACGCTCACGGAAAACCGTTTGCCCACATATCACCGTCCTCGAAAAACTGCAGCAACTTTAGGGACGGTTTTTTCACACATACGCATATAAAAAGAGTCGCTACTTTATTTTTATTTCAATTAAAGCTGATATGCCAATATGATAAAAATATATTTTTAGATTTTAACATAAAATTGTAACAGTTAAAAGAATATTAATTTCTGCAGAAAGAACTTCGTTTTGTACGAAAGTTTTTTATAAGAAAGTATGAGAAATTTTTCTTTTTGCTTAAGAACTTTATGCTCAAGAGTTTTAATCACCCTACGCACTTCTTCAAACTTCGGCAAAGTGCGAAACTTTGTGATTTCGGTAAGAAACAAGAACAACGGTATGCGAAATCATGCTGATTAAGAATTCCTATCGCCGTATAAAAGGAGCCCGAAATCTCGCCGATGACTTTCGCGATGGCGCGCGAGAAGGGGAGGGAACGGACGATATTCCTGCGATATTCCTACGAGTTAGGGCGCAGGATCGCGCAGTGCTGATGGTGCTTTCCTGTATTGCGTGTGTACGCTATTACAACCAGGCGAGGACGGCGGCGTAGCGTAGGGTTGTACGCGCCGTGGGGCGCACGACGAGGAACGAGAGAACGCGCGCGCGAAAGGGAGAGAGAGAGAGAGAAATAGTAAAAAGGAGGGGGGGGAAGATGAGTGAGAGAACGAGAGGGCCGACCGAGAGGGTGAGAGCAGCAGGGGGAAACGGAGCACACGGTACGGAGCAACCCCCATTGCCTCGCCAGTGGTTCAGTCAGCGTTTCGCACCGGCGTCGCTTCGCTTCGCTCCTCGCTCGGGATTTCCTTCGGGTACGTCCTCGTGCAACATCATCGCGTGCCCCCCCAGTTGTCTCGTGAGATCAATGAGCCCGTGACATATCGGCAGCCGCGGATCCGGATCTCGTTCTAGTAAATCGTGGCCGTAAAGCCATCGTGACGGCACGGCAGAGAGCTGCCGGGAGAAAGAGCTAGTACACCGATAGTCAAACGTGATAGTCGAAGCTACCACTTGTCGCTGCAGCCAGGGATAAAGAAAGCAAGAGGGGGAAAGAGAGAGAGAAAGGAGGGCAAGAGAAAGGGAGAGTGAATCGCGAGAAGTGCCAGAACGTGGACGACGAGATCGAAAGAAGGAATCGAGGACCTGTACGGGTCCTTAACGTTCAGGACGGTGCATGTCTCGGACCCTGTTTCCCAGCTTTTCCTCCGGCAACGCTTTGTCTACGTTCCTGAGGTAAGTAGCGGACATTTATGATAAGAAAATGCCGAGGTTTACGCTTCTTAGTTGTATCATATTTTCTTTTATGATAGGAGATCATTCTGCTCTTGCAATTTCAGTTTTGCGCTAGCAAAAGTCTCTCAAAATCTAATCGGTCGTTATTTACGAGAGTAATTCATGGACCTTAACGTTTATCGTCTGCCCGGATTACTTATCGATCATTTTCTGTAATAATCCCCGAAATCATTTTTTATGTGGAAATATAAATAACTTTCTCTCTTTCTGCCTCTTCATATAGTAATATGAGACGAGATAATGTTTATTATGTGCAATAACATTTAAGATGAAGAAAGTAAATCTCCTTCGGAGAAAGTAAAGAAAAAAAGTGTAGAAAATTTAAGGAAGCAATTTGTCGATGCAAGTACTTATAATGTATCAGCAGTTAATCATGATTATTAGTGACTGTAATTGAGCGTGTTCATAAACGTGTTAAAACGTTCCGCTTTAACGTTCGCTCGAATATCATATATCCGTTTAGTGATATATTGGCGATGAGAGACGTCTTGAAGGAAAAGCCCTCAGTTCGTGATTTGATCTCCTATTTGCTCAATGTCCTGTCAGTCCGTCTAGCAATCCTTTCAAGCTCTCGTGTGCTTTCGGCTCTTTATATGACGTCTTAACCTCATTGCTCCGAAAGAAGAAACTTTTCGAGCATTTCTTTGTGCAAATTGCAAAATTTCAAACCTTATAAGGAAATAATTTCCCTTAAAGATATAGCACCAGTTATTAATTATCGGTCAATAATTTCAATTAATATCCTAAAAGAATTATTTTCAATAAAAGAGACATTTATATTGCCGATATTTCATATATTATATAATCTCTTTTACTACAGATCTCGGAGTATTTATTTCTGATTGCATAGATTTATTATATTTCTCTGTCTCTCTCTCTCTCTCTCTCTCTTTGACGTTTGACGTATGATAAATTGAATTATATTAATCTCTTCAATGTCCTAGAACTTTGATCGATTTCTATATAAATGTGCAAAATTAATAGCTGTATTGTTTCTTAAAAAAAAGGACGCGTATTTATTTACGAAAATACTAAGCTCTCACATATTTATTCTGCAATAAAGCTTGAATGTTTTTCTATTTAAAGCTTTTATATAAGAGAATTAAAAAACATGGGATTAAAGAACGATGGAGTTACGTGCACGACATGATAAATACAATTTCTGTAAAAAGCAGTATAAAAGAGTGCTAATTGATACTTCTCTGTAAATATACAGGTTCAAAGCGCAGTTTTTTTAATTTTATATCTCGCTATAAAACTGATTTAACTACAAAAAAAAAAGAAAGAAAAAGTATCCACTTCGTGGCCGATCATAGAACATAGATTTTCCGCTAAAAGGTCGGGATAATCCCTTAAAACTCTACGTACACGCACGTTATATATGCCTTCCGCAAATAGCGCAAAGTCCAACGTATATTGCTACTGCGCAACATTTTTTTATTCCTTCGAGAAAAACGCGCGGCTTTGAAAGAGTTAATAATTATGTGCTCGTGTGTAGCACGAACTTTATTGATTCGCCAGCCGTAGGTCGCATCGTACGCCTCGTAATAAGCCATTAGGACACGTGCTCGTATTCGAAAACGTGACATTTCAGATTCGAAATATCGCAGATTCGAAATATCGCAAGGCTGAAAGAACTGCAAAGCCGAAGCTTATGTCCGTATTTTTCAATAATCGATACATATTAGGTCGGTTTGCGAACGGAATTTTATACGTAAGTTAAAACGCTTCCGATATAGGCACAATTCGTAATCATACGGTTCACCAGTTACGGGAGGTACCGATGTAATTACTTTCTTACGAATTCACTAAAAATATGAAAGAATGCAATCTCCTACGTCGCTTAACTGAATGTTTATGGTTATCATTTATCGTGCATTAAGAGAATTGTCTAGCTCGTACCGAAATAACATTCTTCCTTTGTGTCCACATCTAAACTCGCAAAATACTCCATTTGCCATAACTTATATGGTTGATCATACGGCCTGATATTGAATAGACGTGACGCCCAAGTTCACTAAAGCCTCGTAAACTCGGCCTGGACTTGGGCCAAATCGAAGTGCCACAGTACCAGCGTCGTCGTGCACATAACTATATGCGCCCGAAACAGCTGTTAACCCGACTTGTTGCACCGTCAACAGACGTATCCGTGCTGCAACTGGTGAACTTCGCCGCGCGAACACGTAACCAGAGCTTCTTTGTTGAATGTAATTATAAGCTACAAATATTGAGATCACAATGTCCGAGTTTAAAGAGATACCGACAGCTGGATTGATCGCGTGAAAACTCTATCCTCAACATATTATTATATTAAATCTATAAAAAATTGAACCTACCACTTTTATATTTTTTTAATATATTAATGTATTAATAATAATAGTTACGTAGATAATGGAATATATAATACAAATGTTAATTACAATGTTGCGTTGTATCGTTAGTAGAATTTAATTATATAATTAAAATAGCGATATTAAAATCAATAACAATATCAAAACAATATAATGGAAAAAACATATAGTATTTTAAAGAGAAAAATTTAACTTTCTCTCTGTCTCATTTTCTCTCTCTTTCTAATTGAAATATTGTATTATAAATTCAAGAGCAAAACATAATAAGTATCTTAGAAGTTGTTGGATAAACTTCGGGAAGCATTAATAGATTGGCGATGCAATTGACATATATATATACTAGTAAAAATGCAGATACACGTTTACTTATCGATTTGTTTTCTTAAGTGCAATATCGATTATTTTCTGTTAAAACACATTTGGCCAGAACAAAGTATCTCAACAAAGGACGGATATTATTTCTGAAATCCGCTCGACTTCTCGACCCAATAACCGAATTTATCACACCTGCGGGATAGAGGTCGTGGAGAAAACTCTAGCTATTTCAGAAAGTAGGCTACGCGAAGATAATCTGCAACGCTTGTAAATGCATTCTCACAATTGTACGACATCGCGTCGAGCCTTGGAACATTGTGATTATGCCACTGGGACACAAAAGTAGTGAAGTTCAGCTTTGGTTCAGCGAAGAGACTCTGACAGAGCAAAGAAAACTGTTTGCAATGGAAAAAAAAAAGACAAATTTCCAATAGGCCGCGCGCCGTCAAATTTCTCGCGGTACGTCGAGCAGCACCGCGTCTCTGTGCGATGCGCTTTTGTGCATGGTTTCGATGCATCGTTACGATCGTTACGGCACGACGCGAATTTTCGGTTCAAATGACAATCACTCGGTCGGACGGTATCGTCATCCCTTTACACGTGTCGCAAGAAATAACACTGAACGTGGCGTGCGATGTAACGGCAAATAAAAAAATATTTGTGTGCTCCGCGCTACCATGTACCACCCATTTTTAATTTAACGCAGTTTATTTTTCATTGTATATTGGTTATCGAATTTGCGATCGATATTTCCTCGGGGGGAGAATTCCTCCGCTTCTTAATATTCAATATCGAATATCTTAGTATCTCGAATTAAAATTCTCAAGAAGTAGACTTCACTTGAGTTTAGATGGACAATGAAGTTTCGTTATTCAATTTCCTCTCGAAAGCTTAGTCCATAAGGAAGGTCCTTTACTTTCAAGCTCTTATACCTCGGTAGCTGTCGATGCCACGACAATTTCACGAAGAAAAGAAAAGTTTGATTACATTTATCTGTCACGAAAATTAATACCAAAAATTCTGGCACAAATGCTATAAAACTCGACGTTTAACGGGATTCTATGGAGATTCATCTCGATATTAGACAACTAAAAACAACAGAAGTGCGGCTGAGTGATTGCAGTCGAATCACCGACATCTGATGCGGGAGATTGTGCTCTTTTTGCGTTTTATCTGTCGCACGGTGCAATACGTATAAGTGGGAGACAAAAGCGTATGAATAAAGAGCGCTCGTCCGGAGTATGGTGGGTGTGGTTGTTTAGTCGCGATTGTTTAGTCGATCAATACGGACAATCAAGCTCTTAATTACCGAGACATGACTAATCGGCTGGAATTCGGTGTCAAGCTTTTCGTCGATTAGATCGCCGCATAAAAGCTCCCTCGCTAACTCGGGCGACGCGCGGTCTGAAAATAAACTTGCGTCGTCTCGACGTCGCTTCCTCTAAAATTGCGCCTTGCGCTACATGTTATATTATGCCGGATATATCCGAGTCTATCAAGTCTACGCAAAATCTCCCGCTTGCATAAGGAAGTCTAGTTGCGGAAATTCGCGTATAAAGGCGATTTATACAGAATGTCCGCGCTCCCGTTCGCCCACGATTTCCTTGATCTCTTTCTGGAGACGATCTAATGAAAATTTAATCAGACGTAATCCGATTCTAGTACCTCTTTCAACTTTAAATATCTAACACAATTAACCTCCATTTAAAATTAGCCGAAGAACGCGATAGTATTCTTATCTCACGAGTGATCTAGATTTTAACGTGAAAGTTGTTGTCTAAATTTTTTTTTTTTTTTCAAGGCAATATATTTTAAACTCGCTCAAGTATTCGTGTGAACTCCAGGGGACATCCTATGTACATTATACGCGGGTGCGGACGAAGTTACTTCCGGCATGTTAACCGTGCAGGCATTCTTCAGCTATCGCGGTGATGTTGACTAGCATGTCGATCTATATGATGCTCGCTCGTAAACTCGTGCATCGCTCTCGGCTCTTGCTGATATCAGAGATTGTTACTTACACTCGAACGTATGGATGTGGGAAATAGCGATAGCAACAATGCCAGCGACAACAGCGTGTGTACAATCGCAGCTCAAACTCGCAAATGAAATAACAGTCGGCGAGAGCCCAATCAGATTACGGCACGAGCAAGCAAAAGCACTCAGTGGTAGAAACGCTAGCGAGTAGTTAGTCCCGAGTTAAGTAACGACGCGAGACACGAGTGGCAAGAATGCCGGAGGGAAAGAGAAAGAGAGGCGAAATTACTTTTCTACTCGAAACGGATGGAATAGCGTAACCGTACCGTCTAATTACGACGGGTAATTTATTGGCGAATTGAGAACTCTGGAAATTCGTCTTTACTCGATTATCGCATGAATTAGATCTGTGACAGTGTTCGATATCGTGTTGATGATATTACCATTGTATTGCTGAATACAGGTGCATGAAAAATAATAACAGAAACGGTTTTGCTGAAATATGTTAAAATTAGACCAGATACCACTTTGAAAATAATTATGATGAATCGTCAAAATTATGTTTAGAAATTATGCTTAAGCCCAATAATAACGCTGCAAAGTTTTCGGCAGTCAGCTTGAGTATCCTACATAATTATTTTGATAGTCCAACATAATTATTTTCAGAACTATTTAGCTAAATTTTCAGATACTTCGATAAAATTGTTCTTTCCATGTATGTGATAAGTTAATAACAATAGAGATTACATAGACGTAGTATTACGCATTATACGAGAAAACAGATAGAAAATACTGCGCCTGGCAGTTTTTCCAGATTACAAAACCGAACATAAAATTTTCAGGAAAGAAACCGGTACTACCCTCTCAGGGGAATGTCTTTTAACCGACGATGGTTTTAACCATCTTGCCTCGCGGCTCAGGCAATATCAGAACGAACGACCTGGAGGTAAAGGGTATCAGCCCAGGATTAAATGGGGCGTAGTAATCGTTTATGCCGTAATTATATACTTGCATAATTCTAGGTTCATATAATATCACTGCTCTCGCCGCGACGAGGATTATAGGAGGGCAGTCCGCCCTCGCATGCGTATGTGGTCCGCAAGTTTTTAATCGCGTACCAAATCGAACGAATGAAATATGCGATGGCGATTAATGAATAAATTAAATATCACGGTACGCTGTCACCAACAGTATAATGTTCTAATCGTTTATCAAATATGAAAAATATATGTGTAGTAGCTAAATAAAATATCGGTGCATCATAAAATACGAATGGCACAAGTGTCCCGATATAAACGATTTATAAATGCAGGCAAACAATTGCAGACGTAAATACGCGAACAGGAGAATCCGTTCGTTTGTCATGTATCGGTTCTATTGCAGCGATTAACAAAACGTGTCACATAATCGACCGCTTCGGAACGATGTAATAATGAGGTTTGTGAAGTTGGCAGCCCGAAATGTAAATTTTTACAAAATTGATACGGCATTTGGTTGTCCACAATTTGTCCACAATAAATCCACATTTGCCCATATAAATAATCGTTTTTTGTCCATTTTGGACAATACACAAAAACTTTCATTATCAGCACCCCTAAATGCATTTGTTATTAATTATATATTTCGATTGTTCACATTTGTTCATAAATAATTGTTTTTATGGACAAATATGGATAAATAGATATTTTAAAAAAACATAATTTAGAAATGCTTATGATAAAGTTTGTTCATTCTTTTACTTTTAATTTTTTTGCAAAATGGACAGAAAATGATTATTTATTAATAGAAATATAAACAAATAATGAACAATTAGATTCCATATATGTATAATTTAAAAAATCGCACTTAGGGTTGCTAATGATAAAACTTATTTTTAATTTTTTGCAAGACGGATAAAAAACGATTATTTATGAATAAATATAGACAAATTGTAGACAATCAAAATCATGTAATTTTTGTAAAAATTTGCATTTTGGGGTGCCAACTTCACAGACTTATAATAATGGCATACATTATCGTAAGTTTCGTTAAGCTTCAAACAAGCCGTGTGAAAAGCTGTCTCAGACGCAAGCTCGGCCGGTCGTTTCGGCCAGAAAATATTATGTCACTGAATCGTTAAACGCATGTGTAGCCAATGTTGACAGACAAATCCGCTTAGTGTGATTAAGCCACATCGCATTAAGAGGATAACGCTTCGCGATACACTCAGAACTTTGTTCGATACCGCCGAACGCGTGTCCCGCCGAGGACGGACGAACGGCATCGTCATAATCCGATTGCCGATGTTGCTGGTACGGTCCGGACAACCAATATACCTTGTTGCTCGGTTGTATCAAAACCTGGTAGGTCGCTGGCGTTAAGAGATCAATGTTTCTCAAACCCTCGCGTGCCAACGAGAGCTTTGTCGTAGCGCGCAATCGTAAAATCAATAGCACACGCACAGCATATAGATATTTGTTGCTCATTTTTCCTACGTTGTGCCACATTGTGATGCGAAACTGTGTGGTAAATATAAAAATATACTGACCCAGCGAGCTTTGCAAATACAATGTGTTCTTTGGGATATAGTACCTCATATTAGACGTAGAAACCTGACCTTTTTTTGTTAAATAGTCAAATCACAGTTAAAAATGCAGCACAGAATGCAGTTATCTTTTAATTTAATCTTTTCTGGAAAAGTTGTAATAGAAATTTGCATGCTTTGCTAGCAGATTCTTTGGCTAATTTCTAATATTGTTGGTGCGAGAATATGCGATGTAATAATCAGATAAAATAGAGGCTGAATCTGTATATCATCGATCGGAGCAATTATTAGAAGGAATAGATAAGGGATGATGATAGGAGCGCTAACATCTGCATTTACATAGTCCCCGCAGTTTAATGTAGTTTCTACCTAGTGCCATCAAACGTTGCCTATTATTATCTGCAGTATTCATAGCTAGATCGTAAGCAGAAGCATTATTACTTCCTTGGAGAATCGCTACTATTTTCGACAGAGGTCGAGGAATTAAAATGAAAATCAACACGATCGAAGATTGCTACGTCAGTTAAGTCAGTTTAGTTACATCGCGATATTCACGTATCTAATATCATATCATGTTAATTCGCGGTTTCACCAACAGTTTTCGCGCTTTAATGAAATGTAACACTTGCTTGCTAAATGGAAAATAGCAAAATTTCATGATAACAAACGGTAAATTATCTAAATAGATTCTTTCTGGTCTTTCACATAGAAATAGTCAAGGAAAATATAAATCTTGATTTCTTATGTACTCAATCTAATTCTAGAAGAAAATAAAGATGTAGTAGATCTCCGAGATTAAAGTTAACCGACTTTGCTGAAACCGTTCATAAATCCTAAAAATAGTAACAGGGTCACGTTCGACTTTTATTTTGAGAGATACAATATTTGCACGGCGAAAAGAAAAGATACGCGAATGGAAGTACAGAAAACGTCGATATCCACTGAGACGTATCGCGAGACGGATAACATTCTCTCGTTACACTCGCACGGAAGTAAAACATGACGCGCAGAAATGATACGATTATCCATACGCGAAACCCTTTTAGTATTTAACTTTTCGCACGTTTACAGTTAAAGTGCAACGAAAAAACGTAACCTCATTTCCCTGGCACAGAACAGAAATAAACCATTATCGAGGTAACAATAGTCCTCGACACTGAAACAATTGCGGTCAGTAATTGCGATCTTGCTCGGAAATTTAAGAATTGAACGACGCGTTAATGGCCTAAATACTGCAAATAGAAATCCGGACAGAGTTCGGGATAAAGATAAAGCGAAGTTCTATCGGTCGTAACGATTTATATCGCCATTTGCTAAACGACAAACGTATGTACCGTTGTGATTCGTATAGTTACCGTCGTGGAACATGGCAAAGATAAAACGCGGTTTACGTTCAATTTCATACGAAATGAGTTACTAAGTACCTGAAGAGGCAGAGAGAGAAAAGAGAGAGAGAGAGAGAGAGAAAAAGAGAGAAAGTAAAGAAAGAAAGCGTGCGACATATTTTAATGGAGGCTTTAATAATTGCTGCCCACACCCTCGACACGCGGGCATCAGGTGTCCTATTTAAATATTTATAAAGCCTCACCTCTTGCGTATCATCTCGAAACCGAGGTACACGAAGCAGCACGTTGCCTTGTCCAGAGGTAAATTTGCTGAGTAACAACGACGATGAGCATCAAGTTTACTTCATGTATTTTTCAGCGAAATGTGTCCACAAAGACTCTCGCGATTAACAATCCGCATCGCTCTTTGCGAGCCCTTTTTATTTATATCAAATTTTAAGAGAGATGAAAATTAATTCATTAATATTTGACGATAGTGCAGTAATGAATTTACCTATGCTTCTGAAACCGAAATATTTATTAACCGGAATATTAAATACTGTTTGTGAAAAATCATTTTAACGAGGATGGTCTTTACAAATTTAGCAGCATTAAAATTTTAGCCTTCAGTAAATATGGAGCTCTTTACTTGATTTTGCCTCTTTTGAGGAGAAATCTTAAATAGAATGGCTCAAGTAGCTCTGCTATCATTTATGAGAAGTAACACCGTTTCTGTCTCTCCTAATAGGTCTTCTCTAACTATCGTGCGTAAAGCGGTGTTAAGCGGTATTCAGAACTTGCTTCGTTGCAATCATTAGTCCTCTATTCAACGCGACCAAGTTAGAAATGCACGGCGTTATGGTAAGGATATAACGCATTCTATTATCCCAGTTTCTGTGTCCAGACTGTGACTGCGAATATCCAAGACGGAGTATGAACTTCCCGAAGAATGCGAAGAAGAATGTTATCGTTTATCGCATGTGGCACCTATGCTTCTCGAACGTGAATAAAGCTTTTGATATTGACATTCGAGGAACATTGGTATTCGAAAGTAAATATGATGTAAATATGATATAAATGGATCCATTATTCTTTTAATTAATGTATAAAAAAATTAATGTATTGAGATAAACAGCTTAAAATTTAAAAAAAATGAGCAAAATCTTTCTTTTTAAATAATATGCATAGATTCAACAAAGCACCAAAAAAAATTTTGTTTGCATTTTTCTTTATTTTATAATGGCGTAGCCTTATAATGGTTTTCATAAATTGCATCCACTGCACTTGACAATGTTGATCTCTTGGAGTGCCTTTTAATGAAAAAATTGATTACAAAGATATGACGTTTATAGTCTTTTTCTCTCATTTTATATTTTATTATTATACGGCCATTTAAATAAAAAACGCGAAACAGACAAATGTAATAACGGAGACAAATATTTTTCAATTAAATGAATTATATGGGACATGCACGTGTATTTTCCGAGCGTGATGCAACGAGCGTACGAGGATGTGCAAAGCGTTTCAAATTTATCTTAAAATATTCCTGAATGTATTTGAGGAACCTGAACTCCCCAATTCCCATGATACCTATATCCTGTTGCGCGAAATTCCTCGCGTTTATTTAGTATGCTCCCTTTAAGCTTTTTTGACAAATATGACAAGCATTCTCGTTAAACTTCATGAAAATATGTGATATGAAATATATGAATATCGAGTGCGCAATATTTAACGAAGACTTATCGGAGATTGAATAACTGTGGAATTACATAATTGTCAGATTATGTTGAAAAAGCATAAATAACGACGGCACAATGGTGTACAGTCGTGTTTCATGTTCTTTTAATCATCGAAAAGATCAATTTTTTCCATCACTGCTTGTTACAAGCAACTTCCGGGTTTTTTAACGTCGGAGCAGAAAGCGAAGGAAATATTCAAGAGTGCTCTCACATTGAAATGTGTCTAGAGCATTTGCCTCTTCTCTTTATTCTCCCTCGCCGCTTTAATAAAAGTATTTTTGTCGAAGTCTTCCGCCACGAATCAATTCAAGAAAATCCAATCGGGATTCGTGTTCCATGCGTTCATGCTTGGATCTCGAATATCCCATTCTTCTTGCACTTTGCGAATTTCTTGGGAATACGATGTCGTCTGCATGTCTGGACATGGTTGCCATCTTCTTATTTATTGGAAAATTCAAGCTTGAAAATACTGAAGATATTGTTCGTTGAGTTGTTCGAAATACGAAGAGTCATGTACATTTAACACTATGTTAAATTCACAAATATAACATTTATTTAGAAATCAGTAGGTTTTCCGAAATTTGATATAGTCTCTCGAGAAACACACCTCATTGAAATTTTATACGGAGTGTAAATGATCTGCTGGAATTTACATTGAAAAGCAGAAGCATAAACAGTATTAATTCTTCTACAATTGAAATTTTTTTTTTATATCACTGTGAGTTTACGTTTGTATTATATTATACTCACAAAAAAATAATATTTCAATCTTTATATAAAATTTAAAAACAAGTAATATTTTTATGTAGCGATATTTTCATGCCAGACTCCATCTCCATTTCGACTAATTAAATGGAAATGTGGAAACTTTGACATATACAACTACCAAATATGTACATATGTCCCGAGAGTGTAGCAAAAGTGCTATGGGATTAAGGACTAATGTAGCATTTATGGACATGTAACTCTCATTTCCGCAGCTGGAGGCGTGCGGCCGACTTCTGTGCTGCGTGCAGAGGCTCTGCAGAAGCGGAAGTGCAACCGACGAGCCTGCCGAGGATCGGCTCAACGCTCGCGGTCGGCGAGGAGCGCAAGCGGAGCCTGAGCTGGTGGAGGGTTCCTCGGGCCCGGAGGATGGAATGCTCGCAATGCCTGTCAGCCCGAGTCCCGCGTCCACCTCGTCGCAGGAAGACGCCTGCAAACCGCCGCCGCGCAACTGCTACCGTCTCGTTATGCTCGGCAGTGCCCGGGTTGGAAAGACCGCCATTGTAGCACGGTAAAACGGCCTAAAATCGGCCAACTGTAGTATTCAGCTTTAAAACACTTTTCCATTATTTATCATTATTTATCGATTTTACTTCTTATTTTCTATTATGATTTTTTTATTAGAATTTTGTAAATATGATACAATATTGTTTCCTTTTATTTATTGAATATTTAATTATACATATCTCCTAAATTTTTTTAATTAGGAATAATGTATAGAAGATGTTATTTTCTATGTCTTTTATTTATTTATCTTTAACTTTTATTTGGGCTCAGTGTTTCCCATTAGAACTTGGTCGATCCAATAGCTCCTGCTGTACGTCCTATGTTTTAATATTCCGCACGCTTCGTCCGTTCAGTCTCTTAAATTCTGTCCGTCGTGCTCTCTTTCACATCGATTACTAATAATGCGAAACAATGTAATTCAATTAATCTTTGAACGTACTGCCGACCTACCACATGTAGCATTATTGTTTTCTATTGTTATGTGATCGCTGCTACTGTGCGATAGAGTATTGAAAAAGTGGTCACCACATGTTCCGGGAACAAAGCGTAATCCTTCTGAATTGAATTGATCTGTTAAAATTACGGCCTATAATCATATTTCTTTTCTCATCGTCAAATTAAATCGGAGAGTGGCCGTGAGTTATTAAGGAGACGATAAAATCCCTCACCGCTGCCCTGATATTGCGCGTCGATTAATGTCGCGGTTCTGCGAAATGTCGAAAATTCGCAGTTCGGCCAGTTCGAAATTATGTCGACCATCCTACATTAACCGCAATTACGTGACCCCTGCATGTTAAGCGAAATTTTCGTTCGTATGTGTACGTATAGATAGTAATCGCTAATGAGCCCATTAAAAAAATCGAAACAAATGCTTATTCTCACATCCACAAACACGACTCTTCAAATACTCGGTGCCACGATTAACCCTTATATGTTTACCAGCCCGTATTTGTTTCGGAGACTACATTTACATAATTAAATTTCAGAAATGCTTTTTAAAGCCATTTTTAAATCGTTTATATCATTTAAATAAAGAAAGAAAAAAGACGTAAAGATCAAAATAACGAAGCTGTCTACACGAATAAAATCGTTGCTGCTCACGTTTCAGATTTCTATTCAACAAATTCGAGGAGAGCTACACGCCGACGATAGAAGATTTTCACAGAAAACTTTATAGGATCAGAGGCGAGGTTCATCAGCTTGATCTTCTAGATACAAGCGGAAACCATCCGTTTCCGGCGATGCGACGATTGTCTTTCCTGACGGGTAAGTCCATCGGCTTACCTCCCCGGAGAAATGCGCTGCTCCATTTCAAGTAGACATTGCATTCAAGATGCCGCAAAGTGTTGGCGCACATTTCCACTGAATATAAAAATTTAATTCTCGGCAATGACATCCTGCTTTTATCGCCGCGAAAATTGGTTCGAGAAAAATTAATGGATATTTACTCTTGTATGAGCAGATAAAAAATTGCACGTTAGCGAGTGACATGTTGCAAATGCATCGCGATACATTTTATATGAGAATACGCCAGACTGCGGTAAAAAAAAGAGCCATAAAAAGATGCTTTTTGCCATGAATATGGTTTCGTAAATCTTTAACCGTTCGAGAAAACGCGGTATATACGAGACGACAGTCATCTAAGGATTAACAGCGTACCTACTTTTATCCCAATATCCCCCTCGACGGCCGTGGAAACTTTCATTCTTCGACGTGGCATAAGAATGCCTAGAACCATACCGATATTATGGAGAAAATCATTTCCGAGCATTTCTGTCGTCGGATTTGTGCTTCGCAAGTTTCACGACTTTCGGCAAAATCTCATATCCTCAACAACGATAGTTCACTATGTCCTGCACGGGAAAAGTTTCAGGGAGGACTGCCCGGGGTGAGTGTCGACTGTTACTAGAATTTCAGCAAAGTTCAAATATGAAATTACACGAGTATCATGTGGTTTCAATTAATTTTGCAGAAGTCTAAACGAGAATTACATGTTCAATGTTACGGTAAAAATCCGATTTCTGATAGATTAAGCGTTCGAGGCCGAAATCGATTCCACAGACACAAAAAAAAGCAGCTACTTTAATGCTTTGTTAAAAGTGTTTTATTAAAGAATTGGCTAATGGAAATTAGTATATTTTGAGTCATAATTTCTTCTCTTTTTCTCCGACGACTATTTCTTGTTCTTCTCATTTTGATAATAATATAACATAAACTGATTGGTAATAGGCTCTTCAATATTACTTTGTCTAATTGGAGATGTCTATCTATATGCGGTACACATAATCCCTTAAGTACGATTGATTCCATCTCATCTATATTAGAGAGACAGTACTATAGCCAATCTCCGTCACAATATTCAATGTGTTAAACGAAAATGGGATATTCAATGAGTCGAGAACCGAGAAACGAGGACTGAGATGGTGATAAGTGGCCGACACCATCAAAGGACGTTGTGTTTGTGAAAACGTGGGGGGGGGGGGGAACATATATGAAAGGGTACCGTTCGCTCGATAACTCAATTTCGTCCACTTTCCCTTTTCTTCGCCACCCGGTAGCCTTGCCCCTGCGGCTACACGAGACCGTTTGTGCTCCGTCGATTTTGCACACAGATCTCCCTTGTCCCTCGTCATGTCGCGTTGCCACCTGTATCCGATAACCTGATATCGTACCATGCTGTCGGATGCGCGACAATTGCATCAGTATCGCGATTGTCAAGATGGAGAACAGACTCTCCCAACTGAAAACACATATTTACGCTCGGACATATATATACGTATAAACGTCACGTTGACTCGCGCAGAACGTAATCTAAGTTATGATCTATGTATAGTATGCAATTCCCAAAACAATACTATCTGGCAAAACAATTGTAAATTACTATACCGCGTGACACGCTCATTTAGGACAAAAAATCGATTTTGCATGCAAAAATTTATTTGATAAATAAGAATTAAGGAATAGTTGAGAATGATTCTAATTAAATATAATTTAACATTACGAATTTAACAGTGTAATATAAAGTAAAGTGTAGTAGTAAAAATATTTTATAATCAGAAAAGATAATTCATTATTTTTGTACAAAACATTTTTTTAATAATATTCCTCAAAATTTACACGATCCGAAAGTTTTGGTAGCAGCAGTTTGCTCCGGGATTCTAGTTCCCCCGATTCGCTGTTTTAAGCGGAGTTGCACAAATTGCATCGGACAGAACCGATACTCGCCTCTCAGTTATTGCACTACATGCGCCTGGGAACGGCGATGTATCGTCGCATGTTGCCAGTAAAGTTGACCTCACGTAGGAGTGCACGGTAAAATTAGACACGTAAATCCGAAGAATTTTTAAATTGCCATCCGCGTGTGCGGAAATCAAGAGAGGCACCGTCAATGGGAATTTCATCGCGGCGTGTTTAGTTTTGTATTCCGTCCGACGCTCGTGCCGTCGGAAATTCCGCGTATTCGACAAAACGAGTCACGACTGCACGTTGCCCGTTCGCATTTTTCTCGACGCCTCAACGAGATCTCTTAATAATTCACAGATCGGCCGATTGTCGAAAACATTTCACGTATGCGCGCAAACAATAGTCTGCAAAACACATTCGCACTTTTGTTTTACGTAATCATTAGTGATGTTTATATAAATCCTTTTTTTTTCACCCATCCCAATTGCTGTATAATTACAAATATTTCTGAAAATTTTTTTTTCATACTCATAATATAACTGTAAAATAACGTGTTGTAAAAGATGTAATTTTTCGTAAATGCGATCACTCGCCTAGGTTAAGATCGACTTACACGTTGAGAGCGCAAAAAAGGTTTCCGCGAGCCGCGAATCCGTTGTCGGAATACGGTTGAATACGGAGGAACGCGATATGACCCCGATTCGAAGACAATGAGCCTCCGGACGGGGCTCGGGCTGTTGCGAGAAGAGAGAATTCCTTTCGACACCGAAGACACGAACTTTGCGGCATAATGGCTGACATACATATATTTTCATCTCGCGGCGAGGACAATATCGGACCTGCTTGGCGTGTTTCGCGGGAATAAGATGTCTCGCGACGCTCCATGTAGTAGCCATGAAGCGACAAGATTTTCGAAATATGAAGGTCGGATCTCTTAAGAAGTTCCTCGGCAAGTTACACGGCGCGCGGACGAGATGAAACTAACTGAATTAGATGGATGAACTAAATGGATCGTCTTTGAAATTTAGAAATTGTATTTGTGAGGAAAATAAACTTCGTTATGTTGCAGGGCAAGCGTATCTCAAAGATACATATCTCGTGAATTTAATTAAATTTCACGAATTAAATTGTGTGCTACCGGCGTTTACAATTTCAATTATATAGTAGATATATCTCGATATATAAAAAGAGAAGTCGCAAAGTTCACACGCAAGACAGACATATCTTTTTATGTCATCAAATTGATAATTAAAGGAATATGTATGCATTTGATATACATATATGAAACTATTCTGCTGCGTTTCATAAAATTAATAAGAAACATAAAACTAATAAAATTATTAATGACGTATAATAATGCATAATCAATATACATTATTAATTAGTAATAATTACTAAATTTATAATAATATGTTAATAATGATATATTCCTGATGGCCAAACGAGAGCCGAGGTCTCTTTGGACTCTATATCATTAACGCACAATTAACGACAATGTTATTATTATATGCGACACTTAGCGGCATCTTTTAGCGAGAGGACATGTGATAATAAAACCAAGTAAAGCGGTGTTGCTGGCAAAGCGATGTTATTACCAAGCTTATGTTCTATACGCTCGACTCGTCGAGTTTCCCATTGGACGAGCTTTTTGTCCATCCACGAGAGAACAGCTAGTTGATCCTACTCGCCCTTTTGTTCGCTGCGCGTTTTTGTCGGAAACAAGCGGTAACAGCGCGCTCATAGACACAAGACCGGGAATCATTACGCCACTACCGTCATCAGAGTGGATTTATAAATACACGAGCAGCTCCTCTAGCATGGAAATAAATCCATCTGGATAAATATTCATAATCCGCAACATACGCGTGTTGCGCATGTGACTCGCGTGACCGTTATAATTAGTCCGTATGCAATGGCGTGTAGCGACTTCCGTCCGGTTCGGAATAATTACAACCCATATCGCATAATAGGAATTCGAAAGGGATGCACGAGAGAGGATCGAAAATTCAAAATCGTATTGGCGTACGTGCCGCAGAAAAACCATTATGTAAACCCGTTCGAGGGGAAAATATATAATTCATTCAATTCGTATGTTTATATATTGTATTTCATACATTTATCCGTAACGTTAATATTCAACAATTGAGCGTTTTGAAGATAAATACCCGCCGTGCAATCAAACAAACAATGTTCGGTTCAGTTTCGACACAATAACCGATTTCACAGGGGACCTCTTCGTCGTGGTGTTCAGCATGGACTGTCGGGAATCCTTCGAAGAAGCTATCAGGCTGAGAGAGGCGATTCTCGAGACTAAAGTGAGCGCGACCCAAAGTGCCACGAAGAGCAGAAGGGCTCACTACAGTCTGAAGGTTCCTATGGTCATCGTGGGAAACAAATGTGATAAAGATGTAAAGTACGTTTTCCGTTTTCGAACTTGATTCCCTCCCAAAAAACATTACCGCATCGTTGCGTTTCTATTTTACTCAATCTCCTGCCTTTATTACAGAACGGTCACGGTGGAGGAAGCCGAGCAGTATTGCGTGAGTCAAGACGAGTGCTGTATTTTCGTGGAAGCTTCCGCAAAACGAAACTATCATGTGGACGAACTTTTTTATCAGTTATTCGTAGTGGCCGGTCTACCTCTGGAGATGGCTCCGAATCATCATAGAAAAGTACCGCTCACTTTTGGCTCGCCGACCATGTTGCCGCCGTCGCAGGTACGTAATAATGTTTAATACGGCGTAAAATAATTTGTTATCATGTAACTTTCTTGAAATTAATCAACCGTCTCTGTAATTGAAAACCGATCGCGGAAAACTCGATTAGAGTCGACAAAGAGCGGAACGACACGATGTTGTTCACCCTGGAGTCGCATCGCGATCGATTAAACGAGGATTACCTCTTTCGTGATGTCGAGGGATACGGCTGAAAAGCCTAAAAAAGCTTTTGTTTTCAGCCGCGACACAAAGCCACCCTCAGTATAAAACGTCGACTGAGCGACGCTTGCGGCGTCGTGGCGCCAAACGTGCGCCGTCCCAGCATAAGGACGGATTTAATGATCATGCGGACGAAGACGTGTTCGCTCGCGGCCGGGAACGAGAACAATACGCCAGGATCCAGGATTACGCTTAGAACAGGAAGAACGGAGTCCAGGAAGGCCTGCTCGATACAGTGATAATGCAAACGATTCTCACGCGGACAAATCTCTAGAAATATGATAACGCATTTAAGAGCGATCTTCGGAAACGAGCGTTATTATTTAGTATTTGTATTTATTTATCTTTTATAATTTTCTTACGACTGTTGTACACTGAGGTATTTTGCTCTTTTTTACTTATTAAGTTATTATAATTGGCTCTTACTATTATTATTTAAAAGCTTCAATAAAATAAGCTCTATATATATATATATATATATATATATATATATATATATATATATATATATACACCATTTTCAGCGAAACGAGAAAAACAAAGATAACTGAATTTCCAACGGAAACCTTACACAATACTATGAATCATACGGTTGAAACTTTCAGGTTTATAATTGTCAGAATCACTTCACTGTAAATACGAAGAGAAAGCGAAGCGAGTACTCGCGAACGAAGATCGCCAAGAGGAAATCATATTTAAACCGACCACGCTATTCGCCTTAATTAATTAATTAATGGAATATAGCTTTAGCGTAATGTCCCGAAGGTAACACGTATAATTAACTTAAGATGTAACCGAGCGAGAGAAAAAGAGAGAGAGAGAGAGAGGTAAGCCGTTACGTTAATTAATCGTTGTCGATCAAACGTTAAACGGGAAATCGATACCTCGACTAACACAGATGAGATCGTTTGACATTCGATCGGAAGGTTCTCCGATAGCAGCGAGATGATCGAATCGCATGAAAGGGAGCGTGTATTCCTCTCATTAGGTACAAATTTTTATCGAAATTATTTTCAACAAAGAATCTTCGAAGATTAGATCAGTTTGCGCGATCGTGAGTGAGAGGTCGAGAAGTGTCATATCAGTAATGAGAGATATTGCGAAACGCGGTGAGAAAGCTTTTTACCGGATTAGTTAACTGCGCCCATCGTAGCCTTACTCGAGCTCCGACACGCGAAGGAGCGACGTTTATACTTCCGCATGAGATTCTAGAGTGTTGTAATTCCATTAATAGCACTTGATTCAAGGAACGAATTTTTGACCGTAGTGCCGTTCCTGCCGCTGAATTTCGCGTAAATGTATTGTATCGATTTTCGTTAAGGATAAATAGTCCGCAAATTAATCTCATTATTTTCACGGACGTATCTCGCATCCATTTCGTACTCGGTTTGCCGCTTTCGACGCGCGCGACCAACGAGACCGCATTGTTAACGACGAGACTCGTGTTACATGCCACATGCGTACAAAATCAATCGATATTTCCGTATCTCGACCTCCTTTTCTACGCATCTCAAACTTGTTGAAATGCATCGGGCGAACGCGTGCAAAATTATCGCATCATCAGATTGCGTGTATATATCATTTAAATGTAATCACGTTAAAAAAAAAGAGTACGAGGTAAATTTATAAATCCGAAAACTCTGTGCCCGATGTTAACAACAAAAGATTTACTTGTGAATCTTTTACGCAATTTTCTTTAGAGCTTTTCTTCTATGAAATTTATATGATAAAAAAGAGGTAAGTATATTTATCTGATAAGTGGAAATTACTCAACGAGTAAAATCTCGTTGAAATTTTGTGAAATTGATCTTATTGTTAGTTTACAGTTTATCCTAGTTTACAGAGATATATTTTTCCTATCTACAGCTCATCTTCGCTAGAACTTGAACGATAAAATATTATAGGCACATAGATCTCTCTGTGTGGGAGTGGATAAGCATTCTTTCTCTTTCCATAGACTTGGCTATAGTTAACTCTTTAAGGTACAATCAATTTGACCAATTAGGCAGCCCGTAAATAGACTCTCCGAAAATCAAGCGCGAATCTTCATTCGGCAAAGTTATTGTACATGTGCTGCAAGTGGTAAAGATAAGCAAAAAAAAAAAAAAAGATTAGTCGCGACATGCACAATCATGTTCGCATTTTATATCGAATAAATGACATTTTCTCCACGTCTTTGCACGATTTTCTGAGCCGTACTTATACCCATTCCCGAAATACAGCGGATATCGAAATAGCCGCAGTCCCGAACGTTTTCGCACCACCCGCGCTAACATTTTGGTTTGCAGAACGAGAAATCGTTTGCTCTGATCGCCCCGGGCGAGAAATTGACTTAAATCAGATTTCCGTCATTAGCGCCGCGGGCTACGATTTGTCGATTATCATCCCCGAAGTGAAGTACTCTATCTTATTGGTTTGATCGATAACTCGTTAGTCGAATTTTCTCAGATATTAATCGCTTCGATATGGTGGGATAGAAATAGTCGCTTTAACGAGATGAATACGATATGGGTTTATGCACGTCATTAGATTTTCGGAAAACCTCATTGCGCATTGAAGTAATTTCAACGAAAGTACTTTCGATTGTGATTGCAAGTAAAAAAAATGATAAAACTTGTTACAAAAACGAACTAGATACTCAATTAATATTTATTTGACGTTTAACTGACATTTCATTGATGTTCAATTGACGCAATGTTTAATCGACATGATTGGCATCCGGAAAATAGGAGGAAATACATTTCCGTAATTAACATTGACCTTTTACATTTCTCGTGTATTCTCTCGCTTTTTTCAATAAGAAAGAATCAATACGTGTTATTCATTGATATTAAAAGCCCTAGAAAACCTTTTTGTTACCTGAAAGCTAATACAAGTTCGAGTTCAATAAAATTGAAACAGAGAGACGTGGATGAGTTTTCGTTGTTCGATTGAAAGCGGCGACGCTTTTAGAAATAGGTATACTCGAGATAACCGTGTTAAAAATACGACGTTGAGATATATTAGGATCTTTTTTTACCTTGATGAAAGACTTAATAACTTATATTTTACTTCTTGTAGGTATATAATTATTTACCTCTTAAAGAGTCTAGCAAACTTTTAATATTAAAACACACTTTATATTTTAATTTCTTCAAAATGAAATTTAATTTTTTCTTTTACACTTCAAGTCATATATTTTAAAAAAGTAGCTATGTTGTAATAAATTTATGAATTACGATCATTATAATAATCCTTGTGATGAATTATAACGCTATTTCAAAGACAAAAAAATAATCAACTTTTATTAGTTAGTAGGCAAAACAAACAAACTGAACTGTAAAATACATATCCGATATACAATATGTATATAAGTATGTATGTATTTAATTTAACTTTATTCGTTTATATTTACTTATCTTGTTTTATCGTAGTACGATTTATCTTGACGAATACTTTCATCTAACTTGACTCTTGAAGAACATAACTAGACAAGCACATAAATATTAATTTTACTGACTACATGTATCGTATGAAAATTTCATGACAACATGCATCATATGAGGGAGACTTTCAGTAAAAGATTCAAGACGGTTATTCAACCTCTGCAATTCAAAATTTATGCTTTCAAAAACGATTTATGGCTCGTAGGATCTTCGAAAAAGGAGGCATCGCCACACACGTTGACAGTGGTTTCGGTTTAGGAGAAGGGCGTAAATGCACTACGCGCACATTCCACTGTCGTGGAATGTTTAATTAAACTCTGACGAGAACTTGGAGAATTCCAGACACTGCCGACACACTGGAGGTCTCTATACATCACGCAATTTGCATCTTTGCAACGTACGTTGTTAAGACGATATTGGTTTTAAAATTTTATCGCATGTTTTATGCGCGTCCAGCGTTGTCCTTCTCAGAAAACTGCTATTACGAAAGAACTGATATTGAAAATACTACTTAGACGTGAAAATTTCTTATCTTTACAAGGTATTTTTAAATATAGTTAAATATAGTTTAAATATAGTTTAAATATAGTTAGAAAGGAAAAAGTAAAAAGTAAAAAAGTGGCCGAGCTGACCGAACAGTAAAAAACTTATTTGTGATTGTAATATAAGTATATACGCAATAGCAATACAATTAATATTAATTCTCTATTAATGAGATTGCTAATGCGACTAAACATATTATATTATATAATTATATTTCCCTGTTTGTTAGAATAATTGTTAATAATAGAATAATTAAATTATATTTTATATTATATTTATATAAATTACATTAAAATATAAGTAAATAATATGCATAAAAATGCATTTCTAAAGCATAAATTATCGCTTTTAAAAAAGTATATTATATAATTTTTATGCTTCATAAAATTGCATTTGACTGGTTTAGATCTGTAAAATTAGCATCCCAAAATGCGATTTTTTACAAAATTACAACATATCAATTTTATAAAAATTTGTATTTCGGGATGCCAACTGATTTTCATTTTTTTTTTTTAAATTTTTTGATATACAATGTGTTACATGAAAATGTGAAATCTGAAATTAATATTTGAAACACACACAAAGTGTCACGCTTTTAACGACTAACATATATTTTCGTGCAATTCCGTTTAATTTTTTCCCTCTATTTTTTTAAAGATTTTTTAATATATATACGTTATAACTTTGACTTACATAAGAATGCTAAAATCAAGATTATTAACCATTTGCGGATTAAACAGAGCATCGCATTTCGAGAGGGCAGCGCGTATTTTCGCGCAATTTCCGTGTTTCGAGATCTCGTTTGACCCTTTTCCCTCGTTTCGAAACGTAGAGGAATTGAATTGCTAAACCACCGTCAATCACCCTCTCTCGTCAATGCGCATGTACGTTGTTATCCACATCGACCTCTCCACTCCTAGCCGCACGCTTTGAGAGCGCAAGCGTGTTGGCCATTACACGCGCCTGTTGACCACGTCGAAGTACATACATCGGTGATCGCTCGGATGTGGATCAAAACGTGAATGAACGACAGAACGCAGAGTAGTGTAGTCGCGCAGCCGATAACGTCGTCCCTCTTTTTTGCGTGAAGATAACTGCGACGGTAAGCAACGGAATAACTCACGAGCGAAGCGCGAGCCGTGAAGGCCGGCGTGAACGCGCGTGTCATGGTCTTCCTCATCTTATATAAGTGCCGTTGCCACGGAATTGTATACGACAGTGTCAGTGCGTTCGTCACGAAGCGAGCATTCGTGAAATAGATAAACGTTCTCTATATCGCGTAACCGAGAAATCTCACGATTATCTTGTCGAATTTAGAGAGTTAACTTTAGAGAATTAAATTATTTAATTAAATAACAGTGTAAAGTGCAATGGACATCTGATGATATTACTTATATTTGTGTCAAATACACAAACTCGGTAACTATGATGAAAATATTCGTCTTGCCGGAGAAAATCAATAAATTGGAGTGTCCATTTTTTAGACTCACACACTTACATAACTTTTTTAAAAACAAGAATTGATTTCATTTTGGAAATACATAAAAAAATTAAATAAAACTAATTAAAGAAGTGCTGAATGCTTTTCTAATATCTTTCTTACAATTAGTCAAAGTCTTACGAAAAACAATATAGAGAATGAAACAAATTTCATATTTGAAATATAAAAATTATTTTATTAAAATTAGTTGAATAACTAAATATGAAATAAATATAAAATTAGTTGAACAACTAAAAATGAAATAAAAAGCTATTAACTATGAAAACTTTTTATTTCATATTTAGCTAAGTAATTATGTTATTA
Organism: Tetramorium alpestre; assembly: GCA_021460005.1. NCBI lineage: Eukaryota > Metazoa > Arthropoda > Insecta > Hymenoptera > Formicidae > Tetramorium > Tetramorium alpestre. The sequence goes on along the minus strand of JAJVSH010000040.1, from coordinate 879,032 downwards.
AATGAAGAATTTTAAAAATAGTTTTCTGATTTAGAAAATTATACATTCAATAATTTTAGAAGACTTTCAATGTATTCAATTCATCTGGTATATTTTTTTCCAGGAAGATTGTTTCATAAGGAAAATGTTTTACAAGCACCATTGGATCGATTGAGATATACAGTGACATATTACTATAACACATTTTGAATCGCATTACCTACGATATTTTAAACTGCTTCTTGAGGTAGCAATACCATCGTGTTGTATTACACAATTGTATTACACAAGTGAAACCATTAACTCGTGTAGAGAACGCCATAAAAATGGGTGACTGCGGACATAATAGAAGTATCTTTACGTACGACACGTTAGTGCACGCGATATCCGGTGCAGCGGTGAGTGTATATTTTACACGTCAGAAATCTTACACGTGTTATCCCATCATCGTGGGAAAACTGACATTTCGACATTTCAGGGTAGCGTCATCGCGATGGCAGCCTTTTATCCCTTAGATACCGTACGAAGCCGTTTACAATGTAAGCCATATATTCGCGTTTATCGAATACGTGACAAATCAATTATGCGCTCGTTTCCGCCACGATGCATTGAAGCGAGATATCAGCAAGCAAGCCTTCAATTTCAAATGCGATGTCACTCCCGGACAATATCTTACTACTTTTTGTCATAATCTTGTTACCATGTTAATGCTTGTGCACCGATATTATTATGCTAAATGCATATTGTGTTACTATTTTTAATTATCGATATTTGCATTATTCGAGCGTGTTTTGTAAGTTCATTTTTTATTCATGCAGACATTCATTTATATGTATTTATGTGCATTTGTATATTCATCATGAATTGACACATAATTTCCGTATCGAATTTAATATACAATAACATTTAATATACAATAATCGAATTTAATATACAATTTAATATACAAAATGATAAATAATTTTTTTAAAACTTGCTTTACAAAGGTTTTAGAAAAGAATTTGTAATTCGTATCGGAATTCAAAATAAAACTATTTTTCATATTTTATCAGTCACGTAAAGCATTAAAAAAAAATCAATACATGTATAGCTAAAAATATTAAAATATATGCATATAGAATAAAAATGCGTTATATAAAATTATAAATAAAAGTCTATTTTGAACGCGAACTGTTGATCATCTAACTTTGATTTAATATATAAAATGTATATAATATTATTTATATTATAAAATATATATATCTCATATATTAAGTTATAAAGTACTGTAAATAATCTTATCATTGCTCACGTTTACTGCTTATATTCACAAATTATGGCACGCATTTTATTTTTCATAACTTTCATTTTTCCCTTTATTCAATAATCTCTTAAGCAATCTGCTCTTCTGTTTACAGTGGAAGAAGGACGCCAGTCAAAAAGCACACTGGCGACCATACGAGAACTCATTGCGAAAGAAGGATCGTACGTATATATGCTTTGTCAAATATATGCTTTCTTCACGCGTGTCTCGAGCATGAATGAAACGTCGTTAAAATTACGACAAACATTTTGAGAAACCAGTTTCTCCTTGATTGACAAATTCCAACACAAACATATAAATAAGAAGTTATATAATTCGTGTTTCATATTTTTAATTTTAAAACGCGTTAAAACATGATTTAACTATCCGGTTTTTTTTTTAAGGTGTACGCTGTACCGAGGTATCGTCCCCGTTTTGCAGAGCCTATGTGCAAGTAATTTTATTTATTTCTACACATTCCACGGCTTAAAAGAACTTAGAAGCAGAAGAAATCAAACGGCTAGTAGCGACTTGCTCATCGCGTCAATTGCTGGTACCGTTTCTCGTAAACAGAATAACCTTCGATCCATATATGTTTCACGTAGTAAAATCTGGCTTTTTCCGCTAATAATTAGAATAGAAAACTTTATAGTTATAAGCGACCAGACAAAGATAGAAACTCACTAAATAAATAATACTTAGAATCATATTTCTCAGCTTATTTAAGGCACATTTATCTAAAAAGAATTTGAATCGAAGATTTTATAATTATAAAACTATATGGTCATATTAATAACATTGAAAGATGATAAATGTATAGATAAATTATATAGAAAGTTGACAAATTGACACAAGAGAGAAATATAATAAAAATAATTCACTTTAACTTTCCTTCAACAAAATTTAGACTCCGATTTAGCAGAAAAATTTTACTACGTGTAACATTGGTTGAAACTCTTGGACACTCTATATTTATATATGATCGTATCAGGTGTTATCAATGTCCTCACAACGACACCCCTGTGGGTTGTGAACACGAGATTGAAGATGAGAGGTGTCGGACTCACTTCAGAAAGAAATAACAACGAATATACTACTCTGTGCGGTACGTTAGTATTTCGTATAAAATTATTCGAGTATTTATTTAGATAACTGATAAAATGATAAGATGATAAAATTGATAAAATGATTTTTATTTTCGATTATTCTTGTATTTTCAACTTTAGCGATTTCAATTATACTTTATTTAAATATCAAACAATATATAATGCGATATTAATGCATCATGTATGTATCCTTTGACTACATGTATGTACCATACGTGTCAACATGTGCATTCACGGAAATATAGTTTCGTCATATGTCACGCATATACTTTATCAATTGAAATAATTATTATATTCAAAGCACATATATGTATATTGTGTTATCGCGGATAGATAAATTCATGAAGATAGTAATAAATTATAAATTTGTATTTCAGTCCATTATGAATAAGACCTATGTGAACTTAAAACCCGATTTTTGAAAATTAAACTTTTTTATATGGGAAATGACAGCATTTCGTTTGTAGTTGTTTGTACCAATAATAATTACAAAATGTCAATTTTGACATTTTTTGAAACATCGCAAGTCCGTTTATTTATGCAGTCCTGTTCAGAATCGTTTGCAGTTGTTTATAGTGAATTTTCCTTTCGGTTATGTAGCAAATTAACATTTTGCAATTACTTTGATTTTTTACAACCTTTGAACGGTTTAACCACAAACAATTGCGAAAGCGGATTTGCAATATCTCAAAAAATAGCAAAATTAACATTTTGTAATTATTTAGATTGTTTGTAACTTTTGAACGGTTTAACGAAAAACGAAAATAAAATCACTAAACGATTCTGAACAAGACTGCACAAGCGGATTTGAGATATCTGAATGTCGGGTGCGATTCAAACGAAATCCTATTATTTTTCATTTAAAAAAGTTAAATTTTCACAAATTGGATGCTAGGTTCACATAAATATGAATAAGATAGTGAAAAATTATTCTTTTTCTTTCTGATTTTTATAAAAAAATTTGCTCATTCATCCTATATACATATATGCTAAAATGGTTTCGAGCGATAAATTTAATTCTAAATAAAAAAATTGTATAAATAATGTATAATTGTTTAATGTCAGGGACAAATAATTTTTTTGAAGTCAGCAGTAAATAATGTTTCGTAGCTTAGAGAGAATAATTATTTTCCGTAATAATCGAATTTAATTATCGAAACTAATAACTTTTCAAATTAAAAATATTTCGAACGGGATAGTCTGTATTGACTGCCATGTAATACCGCATCTACGTTTATGTATTAATTATTAGACCACTATTTTAGAATCTCATCGTGTTTTACAGATGGCCTCGTGCACATATGGAAGTACGAAGGTTTGAGACAATTGTGGGCGGGAACGATGCCGAGTCTTATGCTCGTTACGAATCCGGCCATTCAATTTATGACATACGAGAGCATTAAGAGAAGAGTCATCGCATCCCTTGACGGTGCTCAACCACCGGCATGGGTTTTCTTCATTATGGGAGCGATAGCGAAAACTGTTGCTACATCGATAACATATCCTTTGCAACTTGTACAAACAAAGTTGAGGGTAATACGAACATTATTGATATTCTTAGTCCGTTTGAGAGAAAAGTAAATTTAAATAGAGAAAAAATATCGCGCCATTTTTTAATTGCTAAACTATTGTAATTTCAGCATGGAGACAAATATCCTAATCTACCTCCAGATGCAGGCACGTTGCAAATACTATTTCATATTCTGAAGTAAGTACAAATAATACTATATGAATATGTGATGTATCTATTTTATATTTTACTGTTGCAATTTATAAAAATGTTATATGAATGTTGTTTGATGTTGAATTTATAAAAGTGATGTAAATAATTTTTGAATGCAGGAAAAAAGGAATGAGTGGCTTGTATAAAGGGATGGAGGCCAAACTTTTACAGACTGTCCTCACAGCCGCTTTAATGTTCCTGGCTTACGAGAAAATTGCACGATTCGTTTTCCGAATACTTTTGCACAAGCCTCATCTTAGATAACGATTTACTTCTAATAACAATATTAATATGAAATTTAAGTCTTGAATTTTAAATCAAATTTTATACATTCCATGTATGTTATTTTCTTTGTATAATTTCAAGTATAATAAAAGGGTATAGAATTTATATGTACAATTTATATATAATCTGATAAGCTGATAAGCTGTGTTTAAAAGAATTTTTAACATATTTCCAATAAACGCATTTTATAATTTTATTTCAATGAATATACACTTCACATACATTTTCATTAAGTAAAAAATTACCTATTAAGTGATTCTGAAATGTACTAACAATATTGAAAATCCATAACGTAGATAATGTAAATTATAAATTTGCAGTATCAAAATAATTTAAAAAAAAAGTATCGAAAATCTCCATTCAGAAATTAATTAAACAAAATGCAATCAAAATATTTCGATAATCGAGTTGGCATTGAAATGGACACGACTTTATCGAGTCCGACAACAACGTATCAAAAGAAACGGTTAATCGGATAGAGTTTGCAGAGGTACCAAAGAAAAATGTGACCATACTCTCGTGAGATACTGGCGTGTTCACGAAAATCGCAATTTCGGTACAAGTTGAATCACTTGGTATCGCCGCTTTTGCAAACGCGTAAAATAAATACGGGACAGCAAGATAAAGATGCGAAATATATAAATGTCACTGCGCATCGCGAATACTCCCGCAAGACTGATCGTAAACGATCTGAGGCAATATTACAATTTTTGACTAAACTTAAAATACGCAAATCATCGAAAAGTCATTTGCGATCTAACGATTCCAAATCTACGACTTCCAAGTAATTGTAAAAAAAATAATGTATGTAATTTCGTTATTGAAAATAGAGACGTAAGCGAAATACATTAAATTTGATTTATTTTTGTAAATGAAACATTCATGCTAATAGGTTTTTAATATTAGAATATTTCTCATCATTGAGTTGAAATAGGTATTTTATGCATGTATTATACAATACTTTCAATAATATTATATTTCAATTTATTATATAAATAGCAGTATTTTTTCATTTTTATTAAATTTATTAAGGCAGTACGTCAGTGAATAAAAGAAGGATTAGTGATAATACAGATTGATTTTAATTGCAGCCGTAGTCATGCTGGAGACACGATGAATTTATCATCGCGTCGCAATACATGCGAAAATGCGATCAATAAAGAACCGACCAGCTCAATGGTTGCTACAAAAAGTAAACCGGAATCTAAAACCTCGGTCACATCTTATGATTACGAGGCAGCAATCAGTCAACCTGACATTCCCATACACTTAAAAATCGATAATAACACGCAAAACGCGAGTTGGTCGGAAGCCAGTTGGTCGGAAGAATCGCCGGCGCCGACCAAAAAAAGAAATCTTTTCGTTTGTGGAAAAGCAAGTGTAACTACTAAAAAAAGAGGAATTGTTTCTAAATCGAAGATACAAGCAAAGAAAGTTACAAAAACTCGTCCATCGATTTGCAACGTCGCCGAGATTAAAAAGGAATCTTCCTCGGAGATAATTCAAAATGTTAAAAATTATGGACAGAAAATTAGCGACGGCATTATTACAAATGGCTGTCAAACGTCGCCTAATCCACACCAAGTTTGTTCTAACAAAAATCTTCCTTTTAGATATACTAATTTTGCAATTAATTTGTATACTATTTAGAAAAATTTGATGCATTCTCAAGACGTTTCCAAAATATCAAAAATCGGAAAAAATCATGAAAATCTTGTGAACGAAGCTGTTGACATAATTCAAGAAAATTCTGATAAAATTCATAAAGATATAAGATTAAGTGTCCCTCAAAATAAGATCAGCAAAATTCCACGCATAAAACCGATAAAACCTAAATCCTTTCTATCTATGCACGAAGAATTTCACGTATATCCGGTATAATTACATATTTACTTGTCTATACAGAGCATTAATTTTTAGTGCGTAGAACTTTAAATAATTTTAATTGACAGAATGCAAAATTGTCAGTGAGGAATGAATTGAAGTATTTCACANATATGAAATCCGCCGACAATGAAGAGGAGAAGTCAATATTCGTGTAAGTAAAAGTAAAAAAATAATTATATTTAATCATATAATTAAGTAATTAAAATAATTGTAACTTGTAAAATAAGATAATTTTATCAGTAAATGATTATTTAATATAGATTTATATATATTATATATATTTATACGTAAGAAATATAATTAGACCTCTTTTACAAAACGATTATATAATTACTACATAATCGATTTTTAATTAATCTTTAGTTATAATAAGTATTAATGACGATTTTATCGAATAATTATTTATTTTGATATTTTTATCCTACTGACATAATAAATATATTTCATTTATATAATTCATAATATAATTAAATAATTTAAATATATGTAACAAAAGTAACTTATAGAATTAAAAAATTTGCTCAAACAGGGAAACTTTGAACGCGGATTATCAAAAATTAAAAACGCAGAATATCTTACCAACCGTCCATGAAAACTCGTAAGTCAAATTTTAAAAAAGAAATGGATATTTGTTATTTCACATCCTTATATTTAAAAATTTTGCTATTTAACTAAAATACTTTCTGCTTAGAACTCTTTGGTGTTTCGAAAAAAGTTCAGAAATAGATGCTGATGAAGAATTTGAGGGAGATCTACCGACACCGACGAAAGAATCGCCGATTATAACGGGCGCTGGCGATGATCCGCGCTCCGCCACATTATTAAAAAGCTTGGCATTAAAATGCGAATGTCGATCGTGCAATGATTATAAACATACTGTTCGTACTGATTGTGAGCAACATACTGAGACTGAATCGTGGAGCTCTCTCGAAATAGGAAACGCGAGAAAATGGTAGAAAGATAATATTTATTTATTTCGCGGAAAACAGAAAGCTCACAACTTTTAAATTATGTTCATATAGTTGAAATAATTATATATATGTATAATTATTATATAATGTTTATAATTATTATATAATGTGTGTGTGTATATATACGCTGTAATTTATATGCAGGAAATCAACGAAATATCGTAAATTTATCGATGTGAGTTCCGAGGATTTGGACTCGTCGGATCGTAACGCTATTAATTATAGCAACGGCAATATAAACAAAAAGATTAATGGACCAAATCTTGCATGTCATAATACGAAACCATCCTTGATAGTTAATCACACAAAAATGAAAACTTATCGAACGACCAGTTTCTCTTTCTTTAACGTCTTTTTCGATATTGTTTTTTGGCCATTCGTTTTTCTTCGTGCAAAACAATGATACAAACTACAGTATTGTATTATAAATTTATATTAGTTGTTATCACATGACTTGTCTATACTTTGATTAACCACAAATGTAATAATTTTCTATTTTCTATAATAATAAACAGAGTATAAGAATAAAAAGTACCTTTGAAATAATTTATAGAAAAATATATACATAAACTTAATTTAAATCATTTATAAAATAATTCGAAATTTATTATTAAAGATTTAGTATATAAAATTTCTTGTTAATTTCTTTTTACTTGATAATAAGATAAAATTCTTGAAGATAATGAAATACATATTTATATAATAAATTATAATGCAATAAATTATACAGACAGATCATATAATAATTGATTATTATAATATTCAATTATTTTACTTACCAATTGTAATTGTAGTTGGAGCGAAGACAGCTTAAAATCCCAATTTCTTCTAATCTTTGAAGATTATTCCAATGTATCCCGTTATAGAGGCACAAAACTTCGAATATCACAACCGTAATATAGCAATTATACGTTCGATTAGTTTTTTATTAAACTCAAAGGCGCGCGTCTAGAATTTAATATCACAAATATTTTGTCTGGCTCATACGTGCTTTAAAATACCAAAAATCCGCCACTAATTGTATCTGTGCATAATACAATGACTACTAATTTTTTTTTCAGTACAACTGATATTACATATTTATTATCATGCGACATTGATTCTCAACGATTTGTAAAGTTAGTAATTTATAAAAAGACCGTAGTGACTGTAGCATTAATTGTAGTGATTTTTCGTATTTATAATGCAAAAATTAATTATTTCTTATTATAAAATATATTACAAATTATTACAAAAATAATTTTAATTTGCAGAGCAACTATTAGCAGTGACTGCTAATCACCACAAAAAATATCACTACACTGTATATAAAAATATATATATTATATTACTTCATGCATATGATCTCATGAAAATATTACTCTCATAACGTTAACTAAAATAACTTCATATTTCTAATCTACGAAATAAATATCAGCAGTGATCACGGCCAATAATAATTATCGCAATCACTGCTGATTATAAACAAGAATACCATTAATTA
>JAJVSH010000040.1:736019-859656 GCA_021460005.1 Tetramorium alpestre | reverse complement strand
TATATACATACATATATACATACACAAATAAATATCATTAATGGGATCTCTTTCGATCAAACGGATATTTTTAATATAAAATTATGTATTCAGTATTGCTTTCTTTGAACGTGTGATATTAAAATTACAAGTAAACTGTCGTCGATGGAGAGAAAAGAAAGGAATATGAAAATCAAGATGTGACAGAAAAATGATTACATTTTATTTTAATTACCACATTCTGAAAAAATACACACACACAAAATATATGTGTATATTTAATAGATATTACATTTTGTAACTCACTTGTAAATAAAGTCCTTTTGTGAAAAATAATTTCCACATTACACGACAAACAATTGATAGCTGAAGTTGATCTTTCTTTAAGATACAACCGGAAAACTGTGCTGTGCACACGCTTATGAGAAATATAAGACTGAATAGTTAGAAATATCTTCATTTCAGCTTTATATAGGCATTTTACTTCTATCTAAGCAAACTCTACACAACGCAAAGAGCATACCATCACTCTTATTATGTCTGTCGTAGTCATTACTATCTCTAATAGGATGAAAAATTTGCTGAAGTGGAGTTATATTAGACAACAATTTTTTATATACTCAGTTTTATCAAAGATTCCATTCAACCTATTTCGAAATTGTTAAATATATTGTTATGATATTTCTCATTGAAAAAATCGATAAAGTTATGAGATCTATGAACATTAATTAATATGTGTTTATAAATTTTATGAATTTTTATAAAAAAGGTTTTAAAAAATAGTATAAGAGTATATATTTTTAAGTGTTAATTGAATGTGCATTGACTGATTAATGTTTTATAAGAAAAAAAATGAGCATCAATTGTAACAAGCATCGTTAATGCCAATCTCAATGTTAAACACGAAGCAACTTATTTGATGTCTAAGTGTCATGATAAATTAATCACGATGATTAAAAATAATAGTCTTATCTTCATTTAATGCTTAATTTAGTACGACGTTGTATTTCGTGTAACATTTTTTACACTTGAAATTGTAATATACATCTACCATATAGTGCAATAACTAATTGATCTCCAGGATGTTAATATACTTCAAACTGTTAATTAATTAGATCAAGTACAAATTTAATGTTACAATGTATCACTTCTTTTTTTCTGTGCTTTTTTTTATTATTCTTAGTCGGAGTTTGTAATCGTTGTTCTTCGAGTTGTATGTTCTTTAAAATCTTGACTGCATATTATTGTACCCACGAGAGCAATGACATTATAATCACTACGATAAACTTCATCCTTGAAATTTTATTTTAGTTAATAACTGAATTATTATTTTTTTCCATCTCTCAGTGTCAATAATCTTGTTATTTCAGATGAAGTTTCATCAATCATCAAAAATAATCATTTTCGCATGAAATCGAATTTGATATGATTATGAAAGTCAAGTGGCAATAACTGAGAAAATATTCAAAGATAATGAGTTTTAGATATGGTAGATTAGTCCCCTCGTCGAAGACAGAAGATGATTATTTGATTAGTATTTGATCATTCATGTTACGTGAATGAGATGTCTTGTGATGAGGTGAGTAGTAAGAGTGTCTGAGTATTAACTCTTCCTGAAAATTTGATTTTTCATATTTTAGATTGATATACATGAAAATTTGTATCAACAGTTATGAAATGTGCAAGTTACACGAAGGGCATCTATTTTATCCTGACTATTATGAATTTTGAACGCATTATCGCCGATGGATACATAGTGATGTTCTAACTGGACTGTGTAATTACTAACAAAATGTTCAAGATTTTATAAAAGAAAAAAAGGAACATATCTTATTAATCCGCTGAAACTGATTTGTTATGTATTATTGTTCTTTTGCACTTGTTTGATGTCTTGTCAAATCGTTAGAATAAAGGACCGAGAAATCAACTGCGGAATCTTGCTTCTGTACGGATTGAAGGTGAAAGTTGTACTATGCCGGCCTAAATAAACGTACGAGTAATAGTAGGTATACACTTACCTTTACATGTATTCTCATCGAAGATGTGCAATATGTACGTATAATGAGATCCATTACGAAATCCATCAATGATGAATCTGATAAATCAATGTATTTTTTTTTGTTATTCGTTTCCGTTAGATAATATTCTAATTTCTTAACTTTCTAACATATAATTATTGATGAGAAAAGGATAATTATTTACTTCTGCATATCTGAATATAAAAATTTTTATTATTTTTCTTTCATTCCATTAAATGTTTTTAACAGTTGTATTTTATGAAGAATTCTTATAAATCATATTCTTTAAATTTTCAAAGAAACAATTTTTTTAGCAATTAATGCTTAAATATATTTTCTTGAATTTTATTATAGATTAAATTAGATAGATTGTATACAATTTTGAAAAGAAGTTCCTGTTATGATAATGGTAAATGAATTGACTAATTTACGTAATCTATAATCAAACATCAAATATGAAACATAGACTTCTACAATGGTAAGATAAATCCATTTACGGTTTGAGAAGTTGATTAGGTAAAAAGAAATTATCTCATAACATTACAATTTGATATCTTTTTGTATAAAATATATATAATGGCAAATGTTATATAAAAATGACATTATAATTATAGAACAAAAATCAGAAATTAATCAGAAAAAGTTAAAATTCTTGTCATTCTTGTACTAATTGGATTTATAATTTTATTTGAATACGATAGAATATCCAAGCATATTGCAACTTTTCTTATTTCACCGTACATTTCGTAACGTTTAATCTGCGTCTTACGAAGCTAAATGTCATGAAGTGTGTGCAACGAAAACTTGAATGATCATTTTTTCTTTTTTTGCACGAAGTTAGCTTGTGTTAAAGGAATGTAAAATAACTTTTACTATTCTGCGAATAAACAAAATAATTAATTTTTATCTCAAGTAATAAATCGAAAATATCTTTGTTTTTGAACTTCAGTATTACTTTTGTTTATCATAAAAATATTGTTAGTACTGAAAATTTTATTTTTTTTGGTATTACTATCGTGATTTTTTTGTAGTAACCTAATTATATAAATTTAAATTTTTAATTGAAACTTTAGTTGTTTGTAATACACATTTTTAATTACAGTACATTACAAAAGTAAAAATGATTATAACTAATATTACAGCTAAGGATGAAAGTTTTACAGTTTATTTTTCAATATTTATGTTTATTATCAAAGGTACTCAAAGAATAATAAAAAAACACTTTACAATATCTGTGTATGCATGTACGATATGCAATAAATGTGTCCACACTATAATCATGGGATGCCATATTNGTACGTATGTATGTATATGTTTACGTATACATATGTTCTTCGAGAATGTAGTGACTAAAATGTGCGGTCATTACATTTCACTGTCACAAATTGATTTTCACACTCGCTTCTCTTTTCTGTGTCGACTACAGTTTGCTTGCGGTTTTAATATCACATATTAAAACCGATTTCGAAAAAAGCATTAATGAATAAATGATTTTATATTAAAAATCCTCGTTTAGATCAAAGATCTTGATTTCTTTAATTAAATCTATCTTATTAGTCTTCTATTATAATATTAATATATATCTTGTAATATGATCTACATCGATCTCTGAAAAGTGCAAAAATGCGAGCTTTATGAAAATATTATTGTTAGTATTTGATATATTGAATAAGAAACGTGGTGAGAAATTTGTAAACATCTTGGTTCGATATTTAACATTTATGACGTTCTCTAGTATAAATAAAAATAAACATTTAAACTATTTTCAGAGATCGTCGATTTGTCATTAGTTAAAGTATAAAATATAAAAGAAACCGTGCATCTATGACTGAAAAATCACTAATCGAAAATATTTTTTCTCAAGTCACTGTAAAGCTTGTTTATGAAATATTGCATATTTAAATTAAATTATATGATTAATTTGTAATAGTGTAAAAGTAAATTGTAATCTCGTGTATTCACGTCGACAATGCAAAATATTTTACTATTAGATTTTTTATTAGAAATGTATCTAGAATTTTTTTTAAACGTAAATACTGTCGCAACAAAGATCTGTATTATGCGATAAAAATGGCAAGAAACACAGTGCGATAGAGACATAAATCATCTCAACGCGTTTTCTATTCGTCGGTTTTTCTTTTTAAAAAATTATAATTTCAATCATCGAGATATCTCGAAGCGAATGGGAACCAATCGCAGAGGCGTAATCGATCGAAGTTGGGTGCGTCTCATTTGTGCCTAACCTCAGTTCGTTCCTTTGCAACCATTTGCATGCAACATGGATGTCGACACGGCGAGTGACAATACATCCATCGATGACAAGATAGACGACTTTTGCGAAAATCCCACGCGAGATGCATTAACGGAGGGTCTCATGAGCCTTCTGAAACCTACAGTGGACCAGCTGGATGACAGAATTCGCGCTACAAGGTAACCTCAACTTTTTCGTTGCGATTCATAGTAGAACGCCCTGATTCTCCTCCAAAAGACGAATCACTCTTCGATCAATAGGTATGCGAATTAATATGGATATATACGGGCTGAAGAGGCATTGGGATTTGAATCCAGAACCCTTCCGTTACTAATTATTCGCGTTAGTACGGAGCCACGCGTCATCCATTTGCAGAACATAAATGAATTAAACGTTTATTTTCTATTCGTCATTCCACTCCATTTCATTCTACTCCATTTGTTATTTGTTTGAAATTATGTATGTGCAAAAATCAAAAAGAGTTTGTTGGATTTATACATGATTATTTCTTTCTGTGCAGGATATGCCAAATTGAGCTGAAGCAACAGATTGAGTCCTTAACGGAAGAACTTCAGAGGATCAATGAAGCGTTGCAGTATCCACTAGATACAGACTCTTATGTAAAGAAACTTGTTAACGCTAAGCATAAGATCACTATTGTTAGCAACATTTTGCAAACCACGCAAGAGCGCTTGAACAAGGTGCATCAAGCTGTTGAGAAGAGCACTGCCAAGCGAAAGACACTCTTAGACAATAGTTCCACATATAGCAGCACGTCTGTCGAAGCGGACAAAGAAGAATCAGTTAAAGTGGAGACTGATAAGCAGCAATAATTTCCCATATTATTAACTATATAATTGATAGGATATTATGACCAACTTGTTACTAAAAGTTTATTACTTTATATAAGTTTTATATAAGAACTTATTACACTTTTTCTTACAAGCTATGGAAACCCCAATAGTTAAATTGTCTGAAGAGGAGTGCAAAACAGTCTATGAGCCTTCTGAAGATTCATATCTTTTAATAGATGCTTTGGAAGCAGATTTAAAAATTCTGCATACGAAAAAGCCAAGGGTTTGTTTAGAGATAGGTAGTGGCTCTGGCATAGTTATCACAGCTCTCGCAATGGCATTAAAGAGGCACCATAATGTTCACTTTATTGCGATTGATATAAATCCTGATGCATGCAGAGCCACGAAAAGAACTAGTCTGATTAATTCAGTCGACGTAGATGTTCTTCAAATGAATTTGTTAGATTGTGTACAAATTAAATATATATTTGACATTATTATATTCAATCCCCCATATGTAGTTACAGAATATGAGGAAGTATTAGATGAGAGACTTGTATTTAAGACTTGGGCAGGTGGCAAAAATGGTAGGCAGATTATGGAACAGGTATTCGCTACGATTCCCGAAATCTTATCAGATTTAGGATTTTTTTATTTAGTGGTTATCAAAGAAAACGATCCTGAATATATTTTGAATACTTTTCAAAAATTGAATATGTTTGGTGAAATTGTTCACGAACGGAAAGTAAGAGGAGAGCATTTGTACGTTTTACGTTTTTGTAAAATCAAGGAAAATTAACATCAAAATATACATCTCAAGAATATATACTCACATTTAAAAACTTTTTAATTCTACAGGAAGAAAAAGAATACATTATGTCATTGTGCTAGGTTTGGTACTAATGATCAACTGTAAGCAGAGAGTACTACGTTCATTTCAATGATGTTATCTCGCACTTTGTAGATAATTATAATATTTGTATTATTTGTAAATTATTATTATGTAATATATAATACAGGCATAATAGAATAATATCTAAAAATTATACTAATAACTAATATTTCTTATCCACATATATTTTTATTGTTTCTTTAGCAACTAATTGTTTAAAGATGATAAAAAAAACCATATCTTTTTTACAAATATTATAATTTATTTTTGAGTACTTAAAATTTACATTATGCTGACATTGAAATATCGTAATAAATACCATATCGTATCGGTATTCAAGCATTACGCGAAATGAGCTCTCGTCGTTTGACAACTACACGAGTATATTGTTAGATATTTATAAATTGATATGTAAAATATGGCTACTTCTCTGTTCTGCTATCGAGCAGAATAATACCAAAGAAATTTTTTATGTTTGGATGAAAGTAACGTTTTATAAAAATGTATTTATAAATATTTAGAAGCAACGAACAATTTCTGGTGTTTACCAATTGCTTGATAAAGGCTATTCTAAATATCTCGGTATACGTTTTCCTTCAATGTTCAGTAATTTCTTCACAGATAAATAATTACGAAGCAATAACATAATAGTCTCTTACTGTTTTAAGTTATTATTTGATTACTGGCACGCGCTCATTGTTTTCTACGCAACTCCTTTCTTAGTATTATTATGATACAGATATTACAAAAATAATACCATTCTACGAATCCACGAATTTCGGTCTGCGAATTCGTTGTAATTTAACATATAACACAGCCGCGCTTATAGTCGCGACGAAGAGTGTGCTCAACATGAGAAAGAAGGTCGTATAAAATCCACTGTTGCTCATGCAGACCTCTTTCGTTTTTATCATCGTCTCGACAGCTGTTTCCTCCATACTCTCCAGGATTTGACTGGACGCTGCGCTTAAGTCGTCTAACATGATTACTTTGAAACGACGTCCGACACGAACCGGATCCGATAACAGAACCGAATTCGTCAAGTTGCTCGAAGATGGTGCATACGTTACTGATCGACGACGTCTTCCTGGTTCGATTTGCTAAAATAAATTGTTTCAATGTGTAAACTGTATAGAAAAATGTAAATTTTGTTAGCATAATTTATTTCGTAGGATTAATAGTAAGAAACTTAGAATAAATTATTTCAAATTATTTTATGAACTTTTATATTTTATATTGTCATAAGAAATAAATAATTTTAGGATTATGTAAATGTTGTATATTAATTTCAGCGAGTGAAACCAGCGGAAAGATTTCAGCAGAGTTATTTTAATGAATATTATATATATATATATATATACTACAATTGATTTTTGTGCCTTACTTGATTTGCTTCGGGACAAGGTTCGCAATTAGTTTTACATAGCTCGACGTTACATTCAATGAAGAGATCCATAACATCAGGGAATTTGAAGGCTTGAAAGAATGCATAAGCGATAATTGAAGCGCCTGTATTGCCGGTATCGTTTGTCTTTTGGAAAGCACCGAACAACTTTGGTTTCAAAATGCAGCCTCGTTCGTCGGTGAGCTGCAGCATGTTGGTCGAGGTTTCGTCTCGCGCCAAACAATCGCGCACCTTGAAAATAATTACAAATGTTTGCTTAAATTATACTTCTTATTTGCAATCAAGTTTACACGATAGTTTGTTGTTTTAAACATGAAAATAGAAGGCATTAATGAAATATTTATTATTCTGACATTACTCATTGTGTAATCATGAAATTAATTATATCTATATTATTTATTTTTCACTATATGTTAAAACATATAATTCTATTATGTAAATTGTCGTTACGCGTTTAAGACACACCTGAAGATCGAAACCAGGATCGCCTTCCACGGAGACAACTAAAGTCATTGTTTCTCCAATCTTTACGAGTCCGTCGGCTGCAGGTGCGAAAGGTCCTTTGCCGATTTGAATATCCAGTCTGGCTGTTGCAGTATCGCCACTAAAGGTAACAATCTCCTGGTTCAACATATCTACTGAGAGATTCACCGTTAGAGCTTTATTGATGTTCCCTTCCCAGAGGCATCGTACTCTTCGAATTGTGTCCCAGACTTCTTGAATACCCGGTTCATTCTTTAGTAACAAAAAGTTTTTTTTTTCAAAGTGTAATAATCATTTTGAATCACGTAATTTCTTTACCAGCTAAATGTAGTAAATATAAAGGGTAGAAACTCAAGTTCGATACCGACTTGTAATACGAGGACGTTTTCCAAATATGCTTGACCGGCTTCACCCTCAAAATCGTTGATGAATTGAGTTCCGCAGGAGTCTAGATTCAGAGTGAAAGAATATTGCGTTGAGCCAGAATTCTGTCTTACGTAGGTACATTCTGGGTTCATAAAGAATCCCTGAAATATACGTTGTATTAATACAATTGAATCAATAATACATTATTATTGTGAGTTATTTTTGTAAGAGATTGTTTTGTTTCGCACTTTAGAATAAATAACGCCATCGAAAGCACGATTGAATTCGATATTGATCGTCATCATGGTCTTACTGCATTCGACATCGAGATTGTGTATATGCGGGGGATGATTAAGATCTTCGTCAGTTGTAACAGTCTCTAAAAAATAAAATCGTATATTATTTTCTTATGTGTTTTTGTATTATCCTGATTGTAGGCAAAAAATACGTACCTCCAGTACCGGTAGTTTCAACTCCTGGACCAGGAGTTTGAGGACCTGGTCCTGTGACATCTACATTGACATTAGAACCTACACCAGTACCTATGCCAGTTCCACCAGTACCAGTAACTACTCCAGTTCCACCAGTACCTACGTCAATTTCACCTCGTGTAGTAAAGGGAGGCATTGGTCTTACAGTAGTTGGATATCCTCCGTTCGAACTGGGATAACTAGGACCAGGATAGCCTCTTGTCGGAGGTGGTCCTGAAGGTGGTCCTGAAGGTCTTGAAATTCCTGTAGATCCTGAAGAATAATCAGATACCTTGTAATTTTTTTATTAATTGTATGCACGAATTTTATTTACTTTATTGGATGCTGCGTTATTTAGTACTATAATCATTATATGTTTTTTTCAGAATATTCTCTGGAAATTTGAATGCTTGATTGTACATCAGTATCTTCATCTAAATAGAGAGATTTACCTGATTCGGGAGGAGGAGGTCTTGGACTGGTCGGGAAAGACGGCGGCTGTGGCGGAAGGTAAGTGGATGACGTTTCCGGGGTATTCAATGGCGGAAAGGCCGATGAGCCCGCATTGGAGTATGAGGGCTGACTCGGTCGAGGGTTGTAGGACGTGGAACCTCTGAAGCCTTGTGGCACATACGTTGATGAGGGTTGTTGGCTCGGTCTCGGTGTAGAAAATGGCGTGGATGGTTGCCCGGATGGATAACCGATATTCGGTGGGGTATAGAGCGATGATGGCCGCTGAGCAGTGTAACCCGTTACTTCATTCTGTTGAGAGCTTGTGGCCGCCTGGAAGGGTCGGGGTTTTTCGGGCGGTCGTTGCGTGCTGAAGGGTGGCAAGTACGCATTTGAATCTGATTGCTGGCGAACTGTAAAAATACGTGGGCTCGTTGTGAAGAAGTATCCACTATAATAGTTTCCGTGAACATAACGATAGCATCAATGAAAAATATTTTACAAAAGTGACTTTTTATAACGATCACTTACATGATAGATTTTTTCTATTAAATATTCTTATCATTCATCTAAATTAAAGCATTATATAAATTAAGGGAACTTTACATAGATTATATAGAGTTATTATATTGTTTTAAAGCTTACAATTGATAAACTAGGATTGAAAAGCGATTGTCATAAAAAATTACAAATACACTTAATTACAAATACAAATATTTTTCATTAAATCTATCGATAATTTGATGATCTTTGAACATCTTTCATTTTATAATATACATTCGTTAGTCTCTTTGAATTTTAATTTAAAAGAAACAAGAAGATAAAGAAAAGTGTACATTCTAAAGAGTTAATTACGTGCATTGATTTAATAGTGCTTCATAAGAGAAAACGATTTATTGTCGGTCGGAATAAGCGTGCATCAAAGCCAATCCCAGCGTCGAATATTACTTCCGTGATGTCTAGGTGTTATATTAAAATGATTGATTAATAGCGCGGCGAGTTATGGATTAATAATTTTGTGCGTCTAAATCGGTGCGGCGGTATCGGCTGCGCATAGTTGCAGCTTTCTTTTGTATGTCCGTGGTACTAGCGTCCATCTCTGACCATCAGCGGCACTGAACTGTCTATAAATCAGCGCGCAACGTTAGACAGCTAAATTCGATTCACGAGAAAAAGAAATGCTCGTTAATTAGCGCGACGGGACGGCTTCGTATCACGCCGTTTCCTGTCGACGACGACGAGACTCGGAAACCTACTTTTACGTGTGCCCTGCTGGTAGATGCCTTGAATCCACTCTAGGATATTTTGTGCCATCACGTCTGCCGGTGATACCGAGGCAGCAGCCCGTTGAACTCTCGAGCGTGCTAATGAATGTTAAACCATTCGTTTGTGATCAAATTCATATTTATCACCACAACATAACGTCTCTTTCACCTTTGACGATCGCGCTTAAGGCGGACTCGTAGAAGCCTCTCGTATTTTTCTTACCGGGATCCGCGTCCGCAGTTCTCACGAAGAGCGCATGACCACCAAAGTCTTGGCACACCGCTGCATCCGAGAGAACGACGACGAGAATCGCCGCGATGAGCCGCATCCTTGGCCTGTAAATTTTATTTTTAGTTATTAATGACAGGACTGTTTCTCTCTTCACGTCGCTGTGTCAATACTCTCGATTTCGGGTGGAATTTCTTCAAGAAATAATCGTCCCGCGCGAAATCGCTTTCGATGCTCTGAGGGTCAAGCGTCATTGACTCGCAGCTGAGAGAATACGAAGGTATACCCAAGGATGATGAGTCGCGGATGCGGTAGGCCGATCTCCTCGTCGAAAGTAGAAAGTGATCATTATGAAATCTATGACCATGATCGCAGCTTTTGACAGTTGACGTCACCGTGCAAGCGAGATAACTTATTGCGAAAAGAGGGTACGGGGAGGGTTGCGCGCGTGATTTCTCCTCAAGGTCTGGGTTTCCGTGTTCCGCAACGACGTACATGAAAAACTACATCGTCAGTTATGAAAATCGCTGTTTACACGTTATGTGTATCTATATATTTAGGCGCGCATTAGGTGTTTCTTCAAGGTCTCCGCATGCGGCGCCGGAACACGCGAGCTGAGCAAAGAGCGACTACCTTAGCCCGAGCGTATCCAATTTCGAAAGTGGCATTGCCGAAGGATACCACCGGCGGTTTTCTAATTGGACTGTAATTGCCGGTGGAATACTCAAGGTTCCGAATCGCGGACACGAATGAAATTTATCCTTCTCGCGAGGATTAACGGCAAGGATTATTTCGGCAACGCGATGACTGTACGGATAATTGTCCTGCCGCCAAGTTGCAACTGGCTGGATGATCTCCAAGGTCTCCCAGAACGTGGCGAAATTAATCGCCATAGAGAAAAAAAAAGAAAGAAACCGCAATTGTTTCAACAGAGCTTTAGCGGAAAATTTAGCGTGCGAGTAATGGCGCTCGTTCCTTAATCTCGGATCGCGATCGCTAAATATCTTTTAATTTGGAGCTGGCGCTGTTTCCATTATTGTTCGCTTCTTCTCACGTGTGCTGCGGCGTGTGTTGGCGGCATGTTTCGTCAGGACGGATTACACGCGACATAATCGCGCCGTCTTGTCTCACATGTCTCATAATTCTAGACTACCTTGTGATAATTTATGAGCATGTTCACGAGCACTTAATCTCGTATTTTTGGTCATCCGGATGTTACTGTTTTCTTTTATGTAGATAACATGGCATTCTTTCAAGAAGATCTTCATTAATTTTATAGCATCCTTCATTAATTTTATAGCAGCACGGAATTATCGTAAATCTAGTTTTAAATACGGGTTTTGTTCGCACGCTCACTCGTGTTTTTTTTTTTATACGATTTTGAAACAAGTAAAATTTATTTATTATAGAAAGAAATTTGAGCAGAATCTCTCGATGCATGAATAAAATTCATAAGTTGATGTATAAATAAAATTAACAATATTATTGTTTGCGATTAAAATTTTAATATTTAATTCAGTCAAATTCGCAATTATAATAAAAATAATAAATAAATAGCAGCTTGTGCAATAATAATTATTGAATTAAAATGATTACTGGAATACGATAATTACGGCAGTGATATTGCACACGTATTGGTGATATTCAATCATCCGCACGATTTGACAGATAATTATTATTCGTTCGCATTACGAAATGCAAATTCCGCACGACTTCTACTTAGTTTAACGAACTTTTCCTTCAAGTTCTGCGCCTAAACGAGCGTCATTATCTCGTTACACGAACTTGAAATCGAACGATTATTCTGAGTTAATCCTATACCTATGGAAAGCACGCGAAAGCATCGTCTATCCTCGCACGGATGCTTTCCATCGCCTTAGTTTTATGCCATGAATCCGCCAGTGAAACCGAATCGTGACACGGCTGCCTTTGGTTGCTACCCGCACTCGTACGATCTGATGCATCCAAGCGCCAATGCCGCGTCGGATCGGTGAGGTAAAAGATCGAGAAGTCAACAGTGGAATCGTGCTTGAGCAAGGTGAAAGGTGAAAGTCGCAACGTACCGGCTAGACGGACGTATAGATACCGGCAGCATGCGCTTGCTTTTACACGTGTTGAAACATATACGTACGCATTGCAAGATATATCACAGAGTATCTCTTTATCGTTCAATAAATCAGATAAATCGATGTGTTTTCTCTTACATGTTTATTCGATAAGTTGATCGATAATGCTATAGATTTTCTATTTTCTAGGATACTTTTTATTCTCTTTTTATTTTTAATTCTATACACTTGATTTGTATCTTAATCCTGGTTAGATATATGGAAATATTTATCTCCACGAAAATCTGATTATGAAAAGTTTTGCTTCTTTGAATCTTTGATCTTCCACCAAATATTTTCGATACGCCGATTTCATTCTCATTCCGCAAACCTTTGAGCCGAATCTTTATAGCAACCGATGCGTGTATATGAAGATTCTTCTCAAGTCTCACGATAGATATATTACGAAAATAAGTATGGGAATGAAATTCCCGTTGTGATAATAGAAGATTAACTCGATTGCACAAGTCAGAGATTCCAATTAAATTTAATCAAATAAAAATTACGAATACACGTAGAGACTGTAATGGCAAGATAAACCCATTAAGATGACCTGATTTAAAAAATTTGATTTAGGTGAGAAAAAATTATCTTATGACTATAGTTTGATATTCTCGAGAGTAAAAAAAGACGATATTTAATCGGTTAATCTTTAATATGCAATATAAAATAATACATTATATAGAATCTTAAACAATTTCTACTTTTAATATTTTTATTAACAAAAGAAAAATTAAAATATAATTGCTCTTTGTTTTACTACTTATTTCCTTGTAGACATATTTTTGTGTTTTTTAGCATTAATTTTGCACAAAATTTATTTTTATTTATTTTTTAGAAAAAAATAGTAAAATAAATGGTACGTGTCTTAAAGACTTCATATCCATAATTCAGGGTTAAGATTAAACGAACATTTTCATCGACAAGCACCACACTTGTTATCTGAGAAAATTATGTTTTAACAGCTTCCATTCAATGTAATCGCTACACGTGCAACATGTAATTGATACCCACGTCGATATCATTAAACTACTGAGCGACGAACGGTATTGCGGTTTCGTGACGCGTGCGAATTGTGGTAGAATTTATGCGAGGGTCTCATTTTTTTCGTTTGTTCTCCTAATTTGGCGAATGCAATATCATGTGTACGTACACTGTATGATATTTTCGATCTAGTTGGGGTCTCCGTCACGTCGCAAATCAAATTAACGCGCCGGTACTAATTACGCGTTAATTAACACCCACCCTACCTCGCGCTCTCTCGGCGCTGCGTGGGGAAGGCGCACTCTTTCGAAATTCTCGCTCCAACACCGCCAACGTATTAGGATATCATAATTTCTGCCTCAAAGAAACACGCCGTCTGCGTCTCCGCGTCGTGCAATTGTCGTGCGAAATTCGTGTAACTTTGCGCAGCCGGTCCGGCCGTAACGTTGCTGTTTGCGGTCGCGCGATTAGGCAAGTGTAGCATGCACTTGAGATGCTGCGGTTTTCTTCTCGCCACATCGCCGGCCGCTTCGTTGTCGATGTCGGCATTTTAATAACGAGGCAGGACAGCACTCGTTTATTATGGAGATTTCGTAATGAGTGGGACCGTGTCTCGCCGTGGAACTGGGCTACTCGAAGTTATTATGATTTAAATTCGATGCGTAGCCTGCTTAATCATCGACCGAGAATTATAACCGACAACCAACAAATACTATTAATACAAAAATATCTATAATCCAGAATAACGTAGGTTGTTAAAATTTTTTGTTACCTTTTTTTCTTGAAAAATAATTAACGTTATGTTATTCAAATTGCATGGTTGTTGCGTACAATAGAATGCTAATTTAAATTTTGTTATGATGTGAAACGAACTTTTCTTTATATTAAAATTCTAATATATTGATAGAGCAAATGTTTTTAAATGATTATATATTACTTAAACTACTTCTATATTCCGCGACAATTCAATTTTAAAACTCGCTGTTCAAAAATCGCATCTGATTTAATTACATATTCATTATATGCACACGTGTACAATATAACGAGGTCGATCCTACCCAACGGTACTATATAAACGACAGATGGTAGATGAAGTTACGGCGATGCATCTTTCCAAGAAACCTGCAATATTTCAGTGACGGCAAGCGCGAAATTATTCGTAGCACGTTAAATTAAATTTGATATCAAGCGGGGAAATGATGCTAGACGCTAATGGCGCTAATGATGCTAATGACGAAACGATTTAGGTGTACATACAGGCCGGCGCGGCGGTTTGCGGCCGAACTCAGATCTCGCACAGTGAAAACTGTTACGTCCAATAGGTCTGGGTTACGAGGACATCGATTTCCTTATACATCGGCGTACATACGTGAATGCCGCCTGCCGCTGAAAACCGGCCGTGTCGACGTGAAAAATCACCGACGTTCGCGCGTGATTTCTAACGTACAATGTCAGCGCGCAGCCGGCGATTCCAAATACGTAACTCCGTATAATGCGCGATAGTCGGGAAAATGGGTTTTCGTTCGGACGCACACCGCCGCATTCAGCGATGGCAAAAGTCACGCGAGTGGAACTCCTTGGCCGTGTTAACCGACGAATCTTACATCTTCACCGTTTTTCCGCGCCGTATTTCACATTTTCTTTCGCCGAATTTACGCACTATCAGCCCCCTTTCGGTTTTCTCGCGTTTCGAAGAGGAATGGCCGTCACGTTCGAGAGAAAAAAAATTTACGGTCGTCCGTCAAAGATTCGGCTGCGGATTCTGCGCGGGGGGATAATTTGTCTTACGACAAACGACGGTCGCCAGTTTTTAAGTGACCGCAAAAACGTGCCCCCTGGGTACGCTTGGCCGGGAAAGCGTGAACTTTACTGTTAAATTCCTCAGATGAGGCATGCGCATTTTTTAAACCCGTTCATTGACATTTAATATATTCTTTGCTCACATACGAGCATCGTCTATTCTCTCTTTCGCCTTCTTTCTCTTTCTACTATCTCCCCGTACGATCCCCTTCTTTTCTCTTTTTTTTGTCAAGCTCTTCACGCACGTGTCTTTACTATTATGTAGTGCTGTAGAAAACACATTTTAAGTACCGTGACTAGCGAAAGGATGCCAATACTGTAAATATGTCAATACAAAATTGCAATGCTACGAACATAGCGAGATAATTTTGACGATTCACTGTAGAAAACATTTTCCAAATTTCTTGCTTCGAAAAAAAAAAATCTTAAAATATTTTTTCGATAAAATCTATATTTGATGACACTTAAATTATGATTCCACATAAATCTTTTTTTAAATAATACATTGAGGCCAAATCTTTTTAGAAATTGTCTGTTTTAAATAGGTCATTGATTTCTACGAAAATGAAATTATTTTCTTTTTCGATCTTATTCCTCTATTTAATTTATTTTCATTATAGTCAGCATATTAAATTAGATACGTACGATATATGTCGCATTAGAGAACGTAATGGGAAACATCTTCATCAATTACTCGGACATTATTTCTATCTCAAATCAATTCCGTACGATGTCAAGAATTATATTATAGAATTTATATTGCACGTATTTCATAATTCTTTTTACTCCATTATGCTCCTGAAACGTGTTACTTAACACGGATAAATTGTGGATAAATTTCTTTCTTCTCAGATGTAGTAATCTTAATCCATTACGAATGTCATAATTATGAACATGATGTACAGACAAATGGCGTCAATTTCAAAAGATTATTAATAATTACTATATTAATACAAGCAATAACAGCATAATTTTTGATACAGAAGAGGTTAAAGCCTCGTCAGTCTTGCATCACTGCGTTTATATTTTTATTCAGATACGATAGAGCCCAAGTATGTCGCAAACTCTTCTTGTTCCTCCGTGTTTCGTAACGTCTAATCCGCGAAGATAAATGTCACGAGGCGTGTGCAACGAAAACTCCAATAATCATTTTTTCTTCCGTATCTCTGCGCGAAGTCAGCTTATACGGAAGACATGCGAAATGACTTTTACTATTGTACGTACAAGCAATATGATTTTATCTTCTTCCCACGATGGCGAATGGAAAATAAAACTCGCTTGCTTTTGAACTTCAATATTATTTCCGGTGGTTTCGAGGTCCTCGTAAAAAGATATACTAATTAATACTAGAAATTTGTCATCTTCTGTCGTTTTTAATGTCTTTTGTGATTCTTTTTTCCGAAAAAAAATTATTTACTATGTAGATTTATTTTCAAAATTTAACTTTAAATTGTGATGATGTTTTAATTTGAATATTAAAAAAGTAGAAATGGTTGTTGTAGACATGGGTGAAGAGTCTCGTGTTTATTTTTCCACATTCGATACTTTTGACTGCTTGTTGTCAAAGATACTTGAGGAACAAGAAGAGAGGAACTCCACGACATTTACGTATCTACATGCGTGCAACAAGTGAGTCTCTGCACCATCATCCTGCGGTGCGTGTCGTGCCCGCACGTATATGTGTATGTAGATATTCACACGTGTACTCACTTTCTTCGAGGATGCGGTGACCAAAACGAGCAATCATCATTTCTCACTCTCACTCTCGCACAATGATTCTCACACTCGCTACTCTTTTCTCCTTCAACTGCAGTTTGCTTGCGGCTTTGACATCCTATACGTTCAAGGAAACCGCCGCGACGAATAAAATAATTTCATTAAAAATATCCATTTACGACAGAGATCTTGATCTCTCCTACGAAATCTACGAATAATCTTTAAAAAAGCGAACGTGCGGAGCACCACTTATGAAACTGGTAATGTTAATGTCAGATTCGTTGGATAAGAAATATGAAATGACTTGCAAACATCTTGATTTATTACTTAACATTTCTAATGTTGTCTGTTAAAGTTAACAAATATGCTTTGATTTACATTTTAACATATTATAAACATGGAAATAATTTGATAATATACGAGTGTACGAAGAGAAATAATGAATGAGTAACATATTTAAGATTTTGTTTAAACACTGAGTATAAAATAATTTATAAATTAGTTTGAGTTTTTTTTTCAATATGTGCTTATATGTATATATATATATATGCGTAGTTAATATTGAGGACTGAGACTCACCTGTAAGTGAAATCCTTTCCGTGGAAATTTATTGCCACAAGGCTGCAGTCGATCTTCCTTCACGATTCGGTCGGAAGATTTGCGTTGTGCGCGCGCTTATGAGAAAGGTGAGAGTGAATAGCTGGGAGCATCTTCATTCAAGCTTTATATAGGTATTGTACCCCCTTACCTAGGACTCTGTAGAAAGAGTGTGCCATCTCTCTTACCGTGTCTGCTGTAATTTTATCATCAGTGGGATGAAAAAAATACCTGTTGACGAAATTGCATTAGGAAAAATTATTTCATGTCCGAAGTTCCGCCAAAATTTAGAACGGGATCTCTCCAATATCAATCATTAAATTTATCATAAAACTGATTTTATGTTTTTCTATCTACATTGAGATAATGATAACATATATAAGGGTACTTCAATTTTATAGCAATGAGAAAAATGAATTTTTAACATTAAACGAGATACCTTAAAGGGGATGAAAAAGATAAACAAAATTTTATATACGATATGATATGAGATGTTATTTGACACATGTTTTCTCGTACGTTTCTTGTAATACTTGTTAATTACTTTAAGATATATAAAGGTTAATAGAGTTCAAATATATTAAATATATTAGTATTTAATTTATTTAGTTTAACCTATTGAAATCTTTAACATTTTTTTGTTGAAGACAACAAAAAATGTTAAAACTTTTGATCGCATTGTAATTTCGGGCATCGACAATGTTCAAGAATACTCTCTTCTACATAAAAATAGTTCCACGTATCCCTCTAAGAATTTGATTGAATACTCCACGAAATAAATGTAAATCGATGAACAATTGTTAAGTGATTTATCTGCTCGGTATTATTGGTAGTTCAACATTATTTCGTGAGATTTGTGTTGAGGAAAGTCCGCTTTCCCAGTCACGTTCGGAAATAATGACGATAATATATGAATTTCTATGTTCAGGATATTCGTCACCCTTACAAGGAGACGAGACGAAGTCGTGATTCTCTTCCGGGTAATCCCTAATTTGGTGACCATATTTTCGCGCGAATGAAATACGATGTTCCTTCTCCATTTGCTAGCGAAGAAATGAATTTTCCGGGCGCGACCTAATTCGTTTATCCTGAATTCGTTTATAATTCACATGGCAGATGGATCATATAACAATTCTTATGTAACTATGCCTTGAATCTGTTACTATGTATTCTATGATAATCACATGGCAATCATATTATTTGAATTAATGAGNTAATAAAAACAAAGTGTTCTTCTTATGATATGATAAACGTTGTTTTAAGATTCTTCGATATTTTCCAAACAAAACGCACAAAAATTTTAAATAATTTAATATAAATTTAATTAATATAATAATATCATAATATAATTAATAATTTATTGTTATGAATCAAATTTAATTTATTGTTATTTTTCCTTTATTTATATAATATTGAAACATATTAAAATTGACTACAGTATTATATGTTAACATCACTTTCGGTATATCTTCCTCTGGCTTTCTCTAGAGATTGCGCTATAAAATGACGTAGAATCACAGATTGAATTTTAGTTAACGTTAATCATATTACGAGATTCGGCCCTATGTCATTTGCGAATCACGTTCGTCTATATATGAGATGATGGAGATTAGAACCATGACAAATTTTAAAGTTTTACTGACCTTTAGCCGAGAGAATGGGGTCTTTATAAAAGAGAAAGCTGATGTAGGGACAATACAGACGAAAATGTATTTATAGTCATGCCAATTTCGATGTCGGACAAAGTATCCTCGCGCGTTGACTGGCAATTAAATTTTGTCGAGCTTATTTTATCGCGCCGTGGCGAAAAAAAAAAACATCGCCTCTGGTGCCGCTGAAAAATTCGCCGAATATCGCGGTATCACGACGTGTTAAATATTCAACGCATTTCCACGCGGTAGTCCGATCCCTCGCGGCCGTGAGGGTGATGAACGCAGCGTGAGTGCATCGATGCACCTGTGCGCCGCGACTGTCCATCATACGTCATTAGATGTCATTAGTGCCTCGGCGAGCATTTCGCGAGAGCATTTCGGAGATGAGTATAATCGGTCTCCACCGCGTGCGTGTGCAACAATTTCGTGAAATGCGGCAAAGTGCATCGGTTGAATACTGCGTTTGACGCGCTGCAACCTTTTCAACCGTCGACCTGTATCGATGATGGTTCTCCGCGCGAGAAACGCGTGCACGTTATTAAGTTGGCGCAGTGTTACGTCGGGTTCGGGAAAAAGTTTACGGCGTGGTTAGAATTTTCTCCGTGGCCTGCGGTGTGATTAGCGGTTAAGCAACGAGCATCGCCGCCAGGAACTGGACGTTGTACAAGCGGGACCGTTCCATATTTATTGGCGCATCTGGAATCGCGGCCGCTGCGTTTTCCGGAATTCGCATTCGATCCGCAATCCCCCGTCGCGTTGTTCCAACGGCGCGCTCAATAAATTTAACGAGATAATCTAGGGTTACTCACGGTTCACGCTTCATGAGTTTCATTCTCCTGCCCGCGGTCTCGACGCGCTTCGCGCAACGAATGCGCAAGGCCGCGTTCTGTTTGAAAATTACTCGCAGGGATAAATTGAATAACGAAATTAAATTGCACTCGTTGCGTTTCTTTGGAATAATGATATTTTTATTTCAGCAATATTTCACTCCCTTCGAGACAGCTCCACGGACCGAGGATACAACAGTATCCGTTATCGTATAATCGACGAATTACCAGTGGCTATATAATTATACCTCATTACCATAACTCTTCCAAGCATCCCCGTTACGTCAAATAATAAAACCATCACGTGCCTTGGTACCAATTACTTCCATACACGCACATCGCGCGCAGAATCGCGGAGAAAAAAATCGTCGGTAAGGCTCGCGCTATTACACCTTAAACGTACGATTTAAACACGGAATGAAGGAAAGAAATATGCGTCTTACATACGTATACGTCTTATATACGTCGCAGGAGATAATAAAAGTGTAAAAAAATATATAGAAAAGAATTATGTGAGAGAAATGTATATAAACATATACATATACAGTTAAACATCTGGGAATAAATATTAATAAAGTTAGGAATATATTATGTTGAATCTTGCTTTGTGTAATTTAAAAGGAAATGCGAAAAGAAAATATTTTACTTGCTAAATAATTATAGATACAAAATTAAAAGAAAAATTGAAAAATTATATATACATTTTTGACACAGATATATTTCCTGTGATATATGTAGGTATATAAATATATTTCTCTCATATGATTTACTGTTTGCGACACGGATATTATGCATTTAGCATTAAACTGTGGCGGACCGCACGGATCAATAACACGACATGACAATTACAAATTTCATTTATTAAAATTTTTAATTTACAATATTCGTTACGAAGCACCCAAATGCATTGAATATTTATTCGAGATCGAGATGGTATAATATTAATTTACGATAATAATATTATCTTGCAGGTGTAAATTAACAGATCCGCGGAAAAATATCGATCGAACAAAATTCAGTTCAGGAAATCCGTCGCTTTCCACATTACTCCGCGTCTGCGATCGCGATCGCGATCGCTCGCCTCCGCACGTGTGATTGTACCGTTCTCACGTATGGTTCTCACACACGAAAACGCGCACAGAATTGTAAGATAAAAGCATTAGCTAGCCCATTACACAGCCGGGAGGTTTACACAATCGCCGTACGCCTTATGTCCCGCAGTGCATGTCGAAACGAGCGACGGTCGCGCGGCGTCATATCGGCACCGCGTGATAACCACTTGTCATCAATCATGTCACATCACGTTCGTCGCAGGACCTCGTGTAAGCGCGATATCCCTGTCACAACCGAAATCCGTGCCGGCGGCGAGATTGGATACTCACGCGCCTCCGTTTCTCGATCCTTGCTCGAGATTATTAATTACCAACGCTGCCATGCCTAAACTGCTATCATTGCACGGCGGCACTCCGGACAAGTTTCGAGATAATCATCAAGTTCTAACAAGCACTTAATATCCGATCGCTTCCGGTCTAATTTTCTGACATCCGGCCTGACGGGCCGGAGCGAATCTGGGACGCCCGTTGAAGGTGTGAAAATTATTTCTGNCTGTCTGCAAACGCGTGGTGTGCTTTCCGAGCGACCGACGAGGGGAAAAGAGGAGGAAGTAATTCTATCTCCGCGATGTATATTTATTTAAATTGATCCGTGTATTTTGCACGTTTTGTATTATGTTACAAGTAAATACAATTGCGAGAGTGTATCTCATCACGATGCATTAATTCCGCACGTTCCGTCGGTTAGTTTACCAGATACGCGATATTTACAACGCAAATACGCGAGCGTACGTGGGTTATTAATGAAATCATATTTCGTTGTTCGCTTCGTGATATTTGGGAGCAAGGTGCACGGCATTCTCCCGCGTAATGCGATCGCGCATTCGCGTTCCTCATTCCGAATTAGCGACGTGTCTCGTAGATTAAATTTCGCTGGGTTGCTTCCTAATCGCGATGAACGATGATACGCGAATTAATTCGCGACGAAAATCCACGAGACGGCTTCTGCCACTTTTCCGCGAACGAAAATCTGGTAATTACTTCATGTCGGAAATAACTCTATCGAGCGTTTTGCGAGGTTAATCAGTTCACCCGAGTTCCATTTATCACTTGCCGATTTCTTTCACCGACGCTCGGGATTATCGTTTCATGTCAGTTTGTCAACGTTACTCTTGCCATATTAACGATCGAGGAATTTTGATGAAACCTTCGTTCGCGATTTATTAAATCCTGTTATTTATTAAACTTCATTTCTGCGAGACCATTTTATTGGAAATTTATTGATCGTGCTCAACAACGTCAAAAGTGGTCAAATTTTCTTTTTTTTCGATGCAATTTTTTTTAAATGCAATATTAATGCTCAGGATGATGTTTTCATAACATGCACCGCATACATAAAGCATAAAGTGGATTTATGACTTTAATTTCATTCCACGAAATTCCCGTATCGTTTAAAATCGCGGTCATGGCGCTTGAAAAATCGTGTCCGTCTCGTCCTTAGACTTTTAATTCTCGTTGCGAATATAGAGACCGTAAGATTTACGAGGAAAATCCGGGGGTTTTAACCGGTAACGGGATTAGCGGGATTGAAACTACCCCGTATCAAGCAAACGGAACGGAGTTCAGCGGGCGTTGTAACGCTGTTCTTATTGTCCGAAAATCGATGCGAGTCACATTTTCCGCAACGTTTAAACGCGCAATTTCGCTTTATTCGCGTCATTTCGCGATATGTATGTACAAACTCCCGCGCGGCATAGTCAGTTTACCATGGTGCTTGTAACACCGCACTTTCTCGGTGCGTTAATCTCGGGCGCACATTCTCCGGCGCCGTTTGATTATGATTTCGCAATACCGATATCCAAGCCGTCTCTCTCTCTCTCTCTCTCTCTCTCTCTCTCTCGCAATTGTTCGCGCGCGCCAATTATTCCGGTCTGCGCAATACGGTTCACACAGAGAGAGACGAGAGTACCTCGTTTCACGGGGGCGAGAATCTCGCTCAAAAAAGAATGTGCCGGCTAAGAGACGCTAAAGACGAATTTTCGAGCAGGCTTCTTTGAAGTTCTCGAAGCGTGAACGATCCGTCCATCGATTCGCTTTCTGGGTTACCACCTGTCGTTCGCCGGGGATTATGCAAAGTCCCGGCCGGCGGTGGACCGCGGAGAAAATGTGTAATTAATCAGCGGATATATTGTTGAACCGCTCGTCGTGACGGTTGCGAGCCCGCGCGCGTTTTACGACCTTACTACCGCCGCACAAAGAGCGCTGTCACTTTCTCGCGACGCTCTTTTAGAATACCGGATGATCCTAGGTTACAGATATTACGGTCGTCGCGTACAAAGAAAAATGGCAGGAAGGAAGGGAAAAAAAGAATGCAGAGCAAAATAAACGTAGAAACTTGCGAGAAATGTCGACGATCAATTCGCTACAATTTCCTAGATTATTTCAGAAATTATCGTTCTCGTTTTAAATGACGGACAAAGAATGCTCATGGCATTTGTTTTACATGCCCGTTGGTTTCTCTCCCGTGCAAACAAAGCTGACCGGACCTTTTTCTGTGTTTTTTTTTTTTCGAAACTGCTTCCCGAACTGTCGTAAATTGCGTTAACTCCTATTCGCCCGTAGCATCTCGGCGAGATCTCTTCAGGAAGCCGAGGACGGCAAACATTACGCAAACAACGATATGTCGATGTAGTCATCACGTTTGGAGACGCGTTTGGACGATAGAAAGTTAAGTGTCCTGTGGGCATACAATTACAATAGCAGCGATACGCTCCTGTAATATCGGAGGTACGGATAAGTACAGCGTGAAGAAGTGAGGAAGAGATGAATAGCCTGCCTATATAATACACGCGTACACGATCATTACAATTGTTGCTACTTATTTCATTTGAGCGCAACGTAAAAATACGAATCCCGAGAAGGGATTGCGCAAGGAAGGAGGCTGCATATGACCATCGATAAAACTCATAAAACGCCGTCGGCTCTTTCTTCCTTCTTCCATCGTCGTCGCGGGTCAAGCGTGTTTCAAACCGCTCCGTTCATACGCAGCGATAGCGAAGCGCATCACGACGAAAAATCTGCGCATCGCAGATAGCATGTTTTGCATGTCGAAACAAAAGCCGAGATTAGGGTCGACGACTGCGCGGCTCGCGAGTCCTCGGGGGATCGCGGAAGAGCGCGCCGTGCGCAAAAATTCGTGCGAAAGTTCACCGAGGGCAACACGCGGGACCGCGAGAGATTTCGCAAGAATGCGGCCGTGCCGTCTATCGGAGGAGGAGAAGGAGGAAGAGGACAATGGTCGGAGGAGGAACCAGTTCAGCAAGGACGAACGTCTGCATCTGTTGAACGTAATGAGCCAGTACGCGCCACTGCTGGACGACAAGAGCGCGTCGGTGTTTGATCGCCGGGAGATCTGGCGCGCTATCGAGCGGGATTTCTATCAGGCAGGTTTCATCGGCAAGACGTCGGCGCAGCTGAAGAAGTACTGGCAGAACTACAAGTACCACGGCAGGAGAGCCCAGGCGGTAAATCGCGCGTGTGGCGCATCCGTATGTCTACCGCGGATTTCTCGCTCGTCCATGAAATTAGCATCGATATGATAGCCAACCTGAAATTTGTCCGCTAAACGCTCCTCTTTTTTTTTCTCTCCTGGCCCCCAGGCCCCGCGGACTCACATTCGGCTGTCTCGCTTATTCCCTCTCTGAAGCTCTTTCCCTTTCACTCAGGTTTTCTCTATCTCTCATTTCTCAAGCGCTCGGAAACGGATGAAAATACATTTGTAAGATAATAAGTTAGACAACATATTATCGAACGGTCCCTTAAACGTCGCGAAAGAATGATAACTTTCGTTCGATCGGTTCCGCTTTTTCTTTTTATTTCTTGCGAGAGCGAGATATCTTACTGAAATCATGGTTACAAACGGCGTGCTCATGCCAGAATGCTTGAACATTTGCCAAAGGTTATTCGAAGCTTCATTTACATCTTCCTTCTCATATATTCTATCATGCTGTTATCTTACCGCAAATCCATCGTTTGCTCGTAAACTCGTGCGAAATTGTACAGGGCATAAAGAAGCACTCGAACGCGATTTCGGAAGACTCGATGGAGAAAGCGTCGCATCCGGAAGTTTCCGAAAGCCGTAATAATCTCGAAATAACGAAGAACGCAAAGGAACTAGCCGCTCCCTGCGTCCCTCCTCGCCTCGACACACCCCTACAGAGCATCGACGAGCCAGGATGTCGTCAGCGTGAGATATATGAGGATAATGGGACGTTCTTCCGGAAATTAAGTGCCACGCCGATCCACCCAGCCGGTATGTTCCTCGCTTATCTCGTGCCCCCTTTAAAGAAATGTCTCCGTTTTTAAGCTTCCTCGTGGTAATAACGCATCTAATCTGTCTAATGATCTCTTCCGAGCTGTAATTATTCACTTTCGCAAATTAGGGCAAACTAACTAGGATGCTATCACGCATTCTCTAAATTACAATATGAAAAGTGAAATGATATTACAACCGCAAGCATCAAAAGTATTTTTTTATCAGCACT
Organism: Tetramorium alpestre; assembly: GCA_021460005.1. NCBI lineage: Eukaryota > Metazoa > Arthropoda > Insecta > Hymenoptera > Formicidae > Tetramorium > Tetramorium alpestre. The sequence continues at coordinate 833,777 of JAJVSH010000040.1, read as the reverse complement.
GAATCATATATTACGTAGACGGTTTATGTGTAATAAAGGGGGTGATGATTTTTACTCCGCTCTGACATTAATGTCATCGTTTTTATGTGTGTGTGTGTGTGTGTGTGTGTGTGTGTGTGTGTGTGTGTGTGTGTGTGTGTGTGTGTGTGTGTGTGTATGTGTGTGTGGAAGACATTCCGAAAATATCTAAACTTTTCAATTTCTCAGCGTGTGTTTCATGACGATAAGCCACTTTTACTTGGTCGTTTCTAAGATGCCCTAAGTTTTATTACGTTCCTTATCCTTATTACGGCTCCTCCCGCTTATCGTCGTCGTTGCTCTAAAGAATATTTCGTGCTTCTTTAAACCTGTCAAGTATTCACGAGTCGATAAGCCTCTCCTTTAGATTCGTTTCAAAACCGCGGTCGGCTTTTATCGGGACTCAATAATGCGACCGAGTTCTTTATTCTTTTTATTATTCTACTCGTTTATCGTAAGTGTAGAGTGTCATGTCTTTTTCCACGAACCTTTTAGACCCTCGTGTGGCTACCAACCGTGCTATTAAAGGGATATCTCTCCAGCAACCATCTATGGTTTTACGATCTTTATCCGATCGATATATATGACATTTTATTCATTCTACTTATATTACTCACAAAATGATGTTCTTCTAAAATTTACAATCCTTCTCATTGTAAATATATATATTGTATTCTTTTGTATTTGTATTGTATTTTTTTTATAAATTTAAAAAGAGTATATATTAAGGAAATAAAGGAAGCTTCAAAAGCTGCCGAAAAGAAGAATAGATACTACTATTGCGGCTCATAATTTTTAGATTCATTCGGAAAGAATCGATCCGGCACGGAAATCTCGCAGAGTAAGAGATTCTCGAGTAAGGTTTGCGAAGAATCAAGGTCATCGGGTATGATAGACCGTGAACCGGAGAAACCAATAGGCACTGATGTGATAGTATCTAACACGGACGTCTCGGACAATAGCGTGACTGTGTCTGTGATTTGCCCTGAAAGAACTGCCGAGCCTTTCAGCAGGAATCACCCGAAAAGAAAACGCAAGGACGATGCGTCACTAGATAAATTCTCTTTTCAAAGCGACGTTTCCATCGTTTCAGGTGAAAGAGTTTAATTTTACTATTTCCGCACTCGTCAATTTTCTCGACCAGCTGCACATTATACATTAAGCATAATAATTACTGCAATTCTATTTTATTTTTGCTATTAATTGTTAATTGATATACGAAATTCTTTATCTAATTATATCTATGATGGAATTCAAAATAGTATTTTATTAGAAAGAAAGACATCAATGTTTCTTGCTTTAATAAATACATCTTCGCGATACTTGAATAAAAAGATTGCAAGAAAGAAAGTCGAAATTGCAGACAAATCGCTGGCGTGTCGCTGGCGACAAAAAATTTCATCTCCTCGTTTAACCACCAGCTGCATCGTCAAGCAAGAAACGCAAGGACGACGATCAGTCCATTTTCCCGACCGCTGCAGGCGCGGCGAAAGGACGCTGCTTCTTGCTGCAACCCCGACAGACTGATAATCACGGCGAAGTAATTAGTAACCGAAGGAATGCAATTGAAGCACGCCGGAAATTGGAGCCAGCAAAGGGGGAATCTAACATTTTGCCATCGAAATTCTTGTCTCAGAGCAAAGTTTCATGCTCGGTATCGGCGAAAAAGATCTCTATAACGACCAGGGAAGACTTTGCAAAAGAAGATTCCGCTGGTTCTGGTATCCGGAACACAGTACGGCATCCGACATACCACAAAGGAAGACGCGAAGAATCGAAAATTGGCGAGTGCGCGGCGTCACGAAGTCAACGAGACGATTCCGACGAGACTGCGAATGACGCTGCCAGATCGCATGTCCCAAATGCGCGATTACGGGATCGGGATGAGGCTGGTCCGGTCCAATCGGAGCTCTGGGATGAACTGAATTACCGGTTGACGCTGCATCGGTTGGAAGTATGCGACTCCTCGATCCGCGGGAGAGGCATTCAGTGACTACAGACGATTATGTTACAGACCGAGGAGAAGCGGCTGAAAGTGAAAATCGCTGAGATGGCTATTCAGGAGATTCGATTCAGGATCCGGGCTCTGAATGAGGACATTCGGCGCGCGGACGAGTTGCACGAGTTGCATCTGGCACTTGCGACGGCTCAAGCGGTAAGCCGGGTCGAATCGCGAATACGATAGTGTAAAAGCGCATTCACCGGGATACTGTCATCTGCAATCAATGGTTCTATTTTTTTTATTTTTCTTTTTTTTTCGTTACGTATAGTCACGTGCGATATAGTCACATTACTCGATTTTTCACGAGAAATCCGATAAACCGATGTCTCATTTTAGTAAAGGGTTTTTCTATCGAATCTATCGAATATAAATACTATAAGCGTTAAGAACAATATTTTTTAAAACCTATCTCCACGTATTACTTGCTTTATAATATTGAATTGATGTAGCATCAATATTGCATGCAAAATGCTTTTCTTGATTATTTAAATGTTTGTAAACTTATTATGATATTCTCGTAAAAAAATAATATTCTTTAAACCTAATACTTATATATGAAACAATTTTTTCGAAAATCTAGAGAAAATCTAAATTAATACTTTTTGTGCGCGTAAAAATTAAGAGCTATATGCACAAAAATTAAAAATAGAGATATTAATTAAAGATAAGACACTTATATTCTAAATTTTAAAGGGATAATATCCGAAGAAAAAATTTTATTTTTATCAACAGGATGCCCAAAGGCTGCATGTTTAAGGATCATATAGAATGGGATGGCAGGTGGAATAGTTCTAAGAGAAGAACAGCTGTGTGTGCTTGAAGTTATTTTTATTAATCGCCATCATATCGCATGTCACGATGTCGTCATTTAGAAAAAACGCATGGGACCATACAAAATAACAATGCGCTTAGATTTTTGTGGTAACCGAGTAACGTCTCGAGGTCGCGTTATTTGTTGTATTCGCTCTTTGCTTCTGTTCTTTCTTCTTCGCTTTCTTCTTTTTCTTTTGTCTGGATCGCAGGATCAGAGCAAGTACAACTATTTCAACGGATCGTCGATCGTACAACAAACTACGGAACAATAATTTTATATCACCTCTAACAAGACGCCTTTCGTTCCATCAGAGCACTGTGCTTCTCCTCGCCTATCGGTTTTTTTTTTTTAATCGAACCTCTTTTCTTTCCCCTTCATTACCCTTACACTTTCCGTCATCTCGCTCCTTCTCCATTTTCTTCGCTCCGTACTTAATATTTCTCCTCGTATTTAGTGATTGTTAATAATTATCACAGAAAGTTTGTAAAACAATGATGTTGACGTTTATTAAGTGTATGTACGTGTCGTGTTTCTCCTTCCGTGTGCACGGAACGGATGCAATGTTCAATGTATGCGTGTGTACGTGTGGACAGTATACGTATGTATTAATGGGCGTGTCTCTCGAGAATGTGTATTATGCATTTAGACGGAAAAGTTTCGCACGTTGCTGCAAATATAGTAACAGTAGTTAGCGTTAGAGTACATACTAGCGGTAATAGTAGCGGTACAAGTAGCGATAAGTATAACGGTACACATTAGAATAGCCTTCGTGCATCGCAGCGCTTAAGAATAGTAATATCTTACTATAGTATAGAGAATATACTTTTTCCTTTTATTTAACGTTATCATCAAAAAGCCGCTCTTTTTCGGAGGTCGCCGATGCGTAAAACAAGTGAGAGAAATAGTGAAAGAGTGAGAGAAAAACTAGAGAATGAGAGAAGGTAATTGTGGAGAGAAATGTCGGAAAAAACTCACGCTTATCCCAATACGTATGTCTGATCAATTCCATTGCAATTCCGTTGGGTTTGTCGGCTCCCAGAGCGCTTGTCCTCGGAAGTGACTATCGAAGGAAACGTATGAATAATTCACGATATTGACCATCGTATTTACACTTTGCAATTTCGCAATACAGTCGAAGTAGTATATTTAATGCGGGGATGCTTATAACTTAAGATCCGCTCCACAGAGTGAAACTTAGGCTTAGTACACCGAAATTGTCTCAAAATTGTTACTTTTTCCATCTACAATTTCTTCCACCGTTGTAATTCTTAGGAGAAATTTGTAGTTGAATGATTATCTTTATTTAAATTTTTTTAAAGTTCAATATTAAACACCTTGCATTAAAATTCATCAGTAGAATTAAAAATGAAATAAAATAAAATAAAATTTTATCGATGAAACTTGCGTCTATGTGAATATTAATTTAAAAGATTATTTTAAACTGTAACTAATAAATAATTTCTTAAGAATGACGATTGCCGATATTGTTATCAAGAAGAAATTGATACACAGGAATAGTCAAAGAATTCGTTAAATCGGAGAAGCGGTAACAGTTTTGGACATTTTACATAATCGCATAGACATTCCTGTTACGTCAACCTTCTATAACTCACAGTGAAATAACGCCCTAACATCTATTTTCACGCTATCGTGATAGATATACTGATAGATGTACTTTTGTGAAATAACCAACCGCTTCCCGGAGGAGTAATATAGTCAGAGTGGTTCAATAACAATCGGAAAATGGATTACAGAAGGTTAAGCCTCACAATCCTTCTCGAGGCACGTAAAGCTGCAACAAATTTATCTTTAGCTATTAATAAAAATACCAAAGCGAACGAGAAGGCCGGAAATACAGAAATATATAGATCTTGAAAATTCTTATCGGAACCTAGCCGTGCGCGTTAAATCGCTCGGATCTAATCACCATAAACATTCCATTTGTTTCCGCGAGCATTGGAAACGGATAAAATTCACGAGGGCGTTCGCGAGATCGCGATAAAAATTCCAAATCTCGGGGCCATCGCGTGATGGGAAGCGCAATTCCACGTGGACGGCAGCTCGCGGATGCGATCGCGGATCCGACAGTTTTATCCTCGAAAGCGCGCCTTTTGTCTCAGTGGCGTGTTTCCGACCCTCGTCTCAAAGCCTTTGTCGCAAATTAGAGGCAGATACCGTGCTCGATTGCAGTGTAGATATCCGCGGAAAAGCCATCTGTGAAATGACTAATTTCTCGTTCGCGCTGTAATATGGCGAAATTAAATCCGATACTGTAGTAGCGGCTTTAAATTAATTATCGTAATGCGCTTCAAGGGATTCAAGCCGATTGCCGCGTTGCATTATACACGCGATAAACGGTTACAGGTACGAATGCGACGTTGAGACTTGTTTGCTGGATTAAATTTGCATTGAAAACGCTTATTTCACAGCCATTAGCGCTATCGAAATGGAATTGAGTCGACGCAGCGGTTAAAATTATGTTAAATCGTAAAGAATAAACTTGCGCAACGATGCAACAGATATTCCATCGTTGCTGATCTCGCTCGAATAAACGTGCAAGCCCGCTTAACGAATACAAATGGAATAATTATCCCGGGCCGATAGTTGCATAATGACTTCTGGGGTTTCACCGCGAATACTTCTCACGCTCGCTGTTTTTTCCTCACTTCCATCACGCTTCTGATCACACTCGTACGCTGTTAATCACTAATTACCAACGTTAATGACGCTCAGCTGGGTAGTTGCTCGCGAAAAGACGCGCCGCGCCGAGATGAGCGCACAGAGAAAATGGGGAAACATCGCCTGGAGCAGGCACGTTGGGCTTTTTGATTTCCTTTCGTGCTCCTTCCCCCAGCACTTTTCGTCGCGCGCCGTTTATCTCTCCTCTGTTCTCTCTACCATCCCTTTCCATCTCTTCACAAATTACGAGAGACTTTCAGCTCGCATAAAGCGTTCACTACAAGAATTCAGTTAACACGAAAAGCATCTAGAAATTTCACTAAGCGAGATTCGGCTCTTACACTTATGCTTCCCGTTGAAAATTGTAAAAATTGCTTAAGACGATTTTTTTTCTTTTACTTTAATAATTCCTTATACAAAGGTAAACTTAACTCGATACACACCGCTCGTTCCCGCTTCTCTCGCACTTTTCTGTTCTCCGCGTTAGTTATGAGCAAGAGTCCATCGGCAGAGTTAACTTATTGCGCCAGAGTAGAGAAACAGTTTCAAACCCGGCGTTTATAAGAAAATAATCAGAGAGGGCCACGGGTGTGCCCACGGATATTGGAAAAGCTAAGCTTGCTAAAGCTGATGGATTATTTCTTTTCTCATTAAACGTTTTAAAAATTTCTTTCTCTCTCTCTCTCTTTTTCTCTCTCTCCCTCCCTGCCTCTCTCTTTCTCTCTCTCTTCTCTATTGTGGCGCATGATTACCTCTGCTGGCGCAATCTTCTCCCACCTGACACGTTGCCGCTAAGATCGATGCGCAAAACGCTGGCGATAAAAATCTCGACGAAAACCGCGAAAAAAATTGCTTTCGTCCTGACCGAGGCCGACGACAACGATGCTCTCCCGGTCTTGCAATTTTTGACGCAATAATGCTACGAATGCATCCAAGCAAAATCGGACGTGTGTTAGAAAAATAGATTTTCCAATCGCCGCGATAACTGGACAAGGACTGGAATGAAAAACTGTGGAAAGAAGATTCTCTTGCTGAAGTGATCGTCGTGGGAGATCATCGTTGGCACTCCTCGCCCCGGCCGTCTCATACATCGCCGTAAGTGATTCATCCCCTCGCACGTCGCCGAGCCGGAACGGGTATGCGCGCCGTCCGCAACTTGGACTGAGTTGCACCGACAATCTGATTTAACTAACTCCAGGTCAGTAATTCATTATCTTCAGCTAGATTATAATCCTACTTATGCGAGTCCTTTGATAAATTTGAAGATTGAATTTGATTAACGCTGATGAAATCAAAGTTATGGCAAAGTAAGTTTTACTAGTGCAAATAAGATAACGGGGCATTTATTTTCCAACTAATCTCGAGCGCGCTTTATCTTAAGTAGACCTTAATTCGCGACATAGTTATCAAAGTATTCGGTGCCAAAAATATAAAATTGCTCCGATTTCATCGGGGTATTTGCGCGTTCTGAGATATATGGCGGGGCTTATGGTAGATTTCGCATAAAACAAAGAGGAAACATTAAGATTTACGTTAATTGATGTTGGTGCAACCAGCTCTTAACGCTCGACGGCGATTAAAAACCTCCGCCACGATCTAACAAAGTGTTCCACGATTATTGCTAAGGTTCAAGTGATATTCAGGCCGCGTTTTTGGAGCAGACTTTAAACGCGGTTGCATCCGTTTCTTTCGGACAGGTCGGAGTGAGCGAAACCGGCTATCAGCGTTCGCGTTTGCACTTACTTTTCCCCTTTAAAAATCGCCCCTTTTATCGCGTAAAACTCGAAAAGTTTCTCACTCCGGCTTGTCAGAGCTAGAACATGTTCGAGGCATGCTACAAAAAGATGTTTCACGACCGCTCGGGCAACGTCCACAGTTCCGCGAGGTGAGCACGTACGCAAGTTATGTGTAATCGAGAATATATCGTAAAATCTTACGTGAAGTAGAGTGTTACCAGCAAAAATGTAGATCTTACGTAGTACAGTAACGTGAAGTCGAGCTTTTAAAGTCTTACCTTAAGTGTAACGTAGAAGTATAAAAATAACGAGCTGACGATTCGTCCGGAATTCCCCGTGCGAGTAACTTTCAAAGTAAGAGACTGAAAATGCACAAGTAAGTCCAAGCGACCGTGACAACGTTGAATCCTTTAAACCGCAAGACACTTCTCTAGGTACTATTTTTTATGGAGCTACGATGATGGTAACAGTATTATATTTCTCGAATACAAGTCTACGTGTACGAACGATGAAGAACATACTTTCAGGCGAATTATTTGTTGCCGCGTGATCCGAGTCGCGCGCGTAATGGAATATTTATTGTTATTTTAGAATTAATATGGATATGATACTCTGTTAGAATTTTCACGCAAATTAATTAATTCGCAAATGTTACCTATTATTTTGATTTATTTTTATTCCATCTTATACCGAGGGATCAAGTATTCGCATTTACAATATATAACATTTGCATTAATTTGAATGTTGCATGCTTTGAATGTTGCACAAGTCGCGATGAAAGAATGATCGAGTTCCCGATGGATAGCGAAATGTTGAGAAACGAGAAATGATACCGAGTTTTTCATGGTTTCGATGACAGAACCTCGAATAAATCTCCATGATGTGACTCCGGGATGTAGGATAAATTTGCTCGCCGGTGTAAAATACACGTCATGAAATAGTCGTTATTTAAACGGGACTGCAAGCTCTCCGTAGCTCTAATGAGCGGCGCGCGTGTACGACACGTGTTGATCTTAGCCAATATTTATATTCGTATTAGGGGAAATTCTCGGCGCTCCTGAAGCAATTCGCGTGCGCCAACATTGCGGATGAATTCTCGTTGTTGTTTGTTGTTTAAGACTGATTAAATGCTAGGTCGCGCGTGACAAATTAGAGTGCGGCCCCGCGAGTCGCAACTTGGTGTCAAATGTTAAAGCCTCCCCCGGCGGCGATTCGCCTTCTTGCGTGCTTTACCGGCATGGCGTTTCGCCAAAATTTGTGCGATTTTACGTCTCGTCAGCGGACGAGAGATGGCTTGTGCACTTTCTGACTCTTCACGCGCTGTCGCCCGAAATGTTTTTCAAGCGACTATTTTTGCTTTTGCATAAGCTATTCTCCTTGGGTTTATAAATATTGTTTCTATCCCTTTTGTATTGCGGAGAGAGAGACGCGTGCGTTGGCGGAGAGCGGCAGGAATGTCATTTCATCGATTTGCGGTCGCGCATCCATCACGTAGGTAGACAGGTGACATAGGCCGCCCTTTCCAATAAAAACATAAAATGTGAAAAGTAACGACGAATACCGAGACATTAAAATCGCATGTGGCACTTCGTAGGAATTTATTTGTTTACATGGCGGTTCGAATATTGAGGGAAGTTTGACAGCCGCAGGCACTTCGCGAGTTCCTTGATGCCGGCACGATTTGGAGCGGAACTCTAACACCGCTGTAAAGTTCGTAACGTCGCGAAAGTTAGCGGAGCAATTCTCTCAATTGAACGGATATCGGGAACGGGTACTGAATGCCCTTTAACCCGAATACGGTATTCCCATCCGCGCAGTACGATCCACTGAGACGTAAGCGTTATTTCGAGAGGGGAGGGAGTTATATCGAAATATTCCACGGATCGATCCGACGCGACGCAACGGCGAAAGCTCGCGCGCGACTTACTACCGGTTGTCCGTGCCAGCTTCACTTTGGTTTAACTTCTGCGAGAGCGCGAAACTCGCAGTCGGGAGAACGCGAAACTCGCAGTCGAGTCGACTGCGGAGGATGATTGAAGGCAGGAGGACTTGTCGGGGACTTTAACTTAAGAACCTTATAGCAGGCTCCAAGTTCCGCGGCAGCTATCTGCTTACGTCCTTGCTTAAATCCTGATCGACGCAAACATGGCAAATAAATCCTAAGGGACGGACGCGAGTTTAATGTCAGCAATATCGTTACTCGGCAACTCCATTGCTTTCCGCAATTATGCTCCAAGTCAACAAGTCAATGCTATTGCAACTCCCTTCGTTTTACTAAATTTTATTCACTCATCTTTACTGTATCGCGAATCAACGGAAGCATCGTTGAAACAATGCTTGCTCGTAATTCTCGTTTAGCGGTTTCTCATTTCTTCATGATTGATGGCGTTAATTAGTGTTTTCAAGGACTCTTAAATCCGTATCTTGCGACGTGATGAAATATCCCTCTTGAAACGATGCATCATAATCCCTGACCCGCGAATTATGTAAACGGGAATCGCGGCCAATAGTCGCGATCGAATGCGGCGAGCTCGCGCTTCCGGAGAAATAGATAGCAGGTAATAATGTTAATGCTCTGCCATGGAGAACGTTATTTGCCAATATCGTCTCCATCGGCATGGCGCTACTCCAGTTTGATCTCGCGGAGTGAGATGCTGACGCAGAGGTAAAAAGAAAAAAAAAACGAGGAGCAAAGAGAGAAGAAAAAAAATTGTCACCGGGAAGTTTGCCAATATCATTCCGCGATGCCCGTCACGCGTGTAGAGAAAATGTCCATGCCATTTCGCCGGCATGCAGCATGCGTGTCTTTCTGACTCTCCCTCCCGCGCCCGAGCGCAATGGATATCGCAAATATTTGACGTGGCTAAATAATGGGGGCGCACCGATCCGTAACGAGTGATTGATATCATCGGCGTGACGATGCCGCGCGCTCGCATATGGACGCGTCATGCCCTCGCTACCGAATTACGAGCATTGGTCCTTTCGCCACCGATTAATTGCGACCTCGGTTTCGCTCGAGGGAGATTGACTCACCAAACGGTTTGAGAGGAACGGTTAATATTTGTTTATGAGTAGGTCGCCGGATGCAAACTTGGCGACTCGGGTTTGCGGCGGTATTGTTTGTCCAAACGGCGTTTCGAAATCATATAAATGAAAGTTCCATCGTTAGGAATCCCAGAAAGGATAATAAGCGTCGCGTACACGCGAATTCTTAAATGTCTTTGAAGCGGTTGAGCGACGAGTGCGCACAATGCCGAGGGCGTAATTAATGGCTTTCAAGTTTATCATGGGTGTAATTAATTGTCGCTCTTGGCTGCTGATGTATTGCAGTATGCAAACATTTATCTCGGAATTCGCTCCGCGCCGTTGTTATCGCTGCGATTTTACCTCGAATTTTACGCTGCGAAACTCGAATCGCTAACCGCATTGCCGCTCGTTGTATACGTTCAGTGGCGCGTCCCTCGATAAAGAAACGAGTGAGACAAGAGCGGAAATAAGGCAAGCGCGAAAAGAAAAATATGCTCGTGGTAGGGGTGGCGAAAAATGTCTGATAGTTTCGCGAATGGAAACGTGTGAAAAGTAAAGGAAGGGATGAAGAATAGCGCAAATTTTAGACGGTTGTAAATCTTTATTCGCGGGAAAATCTGCAGCTAGTCGGGCAGCACGAAATTAACGGTGGAATAAAGCGAAAAAACGTCGTCGTCGACCGCGTTACGAGGAAAATGAGTTTTATCGTACGAATCGACCGCCTGGAGCACCAGGGGCGTCTGGCCATCGTTCAACTTTTATCCGGAAATAAACTTATCCACACGGTCGGTCACTGAAATTCTTGCCACGTGAGAACGGAGCGAGAGCTCTCTGCTCTGAAGCGAGAAGCGAGTGGAGAGAGGCTGGTAAATCGTCGGGTTGGAAAGGACGTGGATGTTGAGGGCGCAGGCACGCGCGCCTTGAATTTATGGCGATCCGACGCGACAGCAAGTTCCGCGCGGTTGAAAAATTAAGAAAAGGCGAGACAGGATGCTTGTGATGTCGGGTGTTGCAAATTTAGCCGCGCGACGGGGATAGATGAGACGGGGATGACACGGGGCAGGGACACGCGCAAAATAAAGACTTGCAGAAATATGAACGCGACGCGGCATTCGTTTTCACACGTAATTGTAAACTCCGAACGTATTGCGCTCGGAGCTGAAATTCGTGAGGCGTTTCTGAAAAATGCGAAGAATTTCGATACAGCTCGCTATTTCGTTCCGCCGGGCATGAAGGGGTTACTATGTGCGAGAGGGGCAAGGTGCTGTTTATCGCAATGCGAATGTTAGGCGAGCCGTACATAATTCTTCGTGTGCAAGAGATTGCACGCAGTTTCGCGTAGCTCTGAAAAAAGGGCAAGAGAGCGCCATGAACCGAAACGAATCAGGCTTTTGCCGCTGGGTTAATGTAGTGCCCGAAAAAAACGACAAGTCAGGGAAGATTCATGGGATTTCATTGTATTGTTCCGCGCACATTTGATACGTGAAGTGAATAACGGTTCTTAAATCACGCGAGATAATAGTGGAGCTTTAAGCGGCGATTTATCTCGTGGACTTACAGCGAAAAGTACATTCTTGCAAAATTAATATTTACCTATTATACTCGACATCCGTTCCACGATGTCGAGTCGGGTCTATTTTTGCGCTCCAGTTCCGCTGCTATCCGGTGCGTGAAATTTTTGTCGCCGCGCGAATATACGCACGTTATTTAGAGTAATAACATGCGCTTCGCAGCGTCGCATTTACATCTCTAGAGGCATCTCTGCCGGGCTTGTGAATTTTTGCTTCTGGTTACGCGACATTTTTCTTGCACCAAGTCATTCCTATGTAGGTTGGGACTCGTATCTCCTCTTTACAGCCATCCAATCGGAGAATAGATACGCGGGAGCGATGGAAAGAGATACGGTGCTTTGAAAATTCAATGGCACTGTGAATTCCAGACTTCCAAAGAGCGACCTTTCTTCATTCATCTCGGTAAACTTATCTTTTTACCTTTGCGTTAAAACATTTAATTCCCCGCTCTGTAGTAACGTCTTCCGGAGGCACGCGTTGTAAACTCGTTTTAAAATTCCCTCATTAACGCGATTGCATTCCTATTTATCTTGTTCGTTTTTGCCGACAGGATAAATTAATTTCTCGCTTTTTTGTGTTTTCGCAATTTTAATTACTTTGCCGTCTCGCACACCGCGCCGCGTAATACATAAAATCGAGTGGCGGCCGCGTTACTGAAGAGAAAATGGGGAGCCGTTGTTCCGTGATGGTTTCGCCCGAAACTTCATTTTTACGCGTCGGAGCGTAAGCCAGACGCGTCGTCATGCAGTTTCGGCGGCAACGGGCTACATATTGCATGGCGGCAGCGGACCAAGTGCCTATGCATTTTTCATAAATCCTCTTCCGGAGCTTATTTAACTTGCCGCTATCTCTGGTCCGAGACCGGTGACGTTTGCGCTCGCGAGATATTTTCCCAATTTCCTCGACAACGACAACCGCCCTGGCCCGTGTAAACGTTGGTTTATTCTTTAAAAAAGGTCTCTATGCGGGGTCACGAACCGCGGCGAAGATTTATGATCGTGCCCTCCGGATCTCCTCATTGTCGAGAGGAATCCATCCCCCGCCGCGATTCCGCACCTACATGCCATCGACATTGTCCGCCGCGTTTCGCCGTGCCCCGCCTCCGCACTTTTCCTCGTCATCTCCCTCCTTTCCTTTCGATTCTCGCACTTGCAGCGTTCCTTTTGTCCCTCCGCATAAGCTCACAATCAGCTGCAATCGTATGACCGTATCCCGCGGAATGCAGAACGTTATAACGGATCGATCGGCGAGATGTGGCGCGTCTCTACCTATCTACCTCTACCCTACCTAACTCCCTTTAATCGTCCTTGGCGCTTTCGCATTGGATTTTCCCCGCTCTTATCGGACGACCATCTGACGCTCTCCTTAATATCGGAGAATAGGAGATCCGAAATTCCGATAAATCCGTGTACCAATAATGTCACGTTGCGCGGCCGTCCTCTACTAACTAAATGCAAGTCGTTATCGTCGCTTTATTGTTTCCTCTACACTCTTCGCCTCGCTTTATCGTTTCCTCTACACGTCGTGTCGTGCGATTACAGAAAGTCAGTTGTGTCAATTAAATCAAGAGTTTTCGACATTTTCTCGCTCATCCTAATCGCTGTTCTGTCGCAATGTGTAAAGATTGCCCCGAACGCAAAATTTTTGCTTCTTTTAACTTAATCACTCTCGACTTAATCGCTCCCTTTATTTTAATCTGATGTTTCTCTTCCTTTAACTTTTCCTATCTTTGACTCCGGTTGAATATTCGATGGAAGTACGTTATAAGTATGATGATTAATTGAACGCCATTATGCAAAAAATGCAGATTGCCATGCTCTTTCTGTCCTGTTCCGTCCCTTTTTCATGTAATTTTATTCTAGGTAAAAATACCTGTTCCCCAAATGACGCCGGGTACTCTTTTCTTTATTGATCGTTAGCTTTATTCCACTCGAGTCATCTTGAATATGAAGATTTAGGTCGTTGAAGTTCGAAAGTGGAGCATCAAGAACGTCAATGACTGCGATTGAAAATTGTGATTAAAAAATGGATCCAAGGATAACAATACAAGAGATCCACGAGGCAGATGCAACTTTGCTCATTAATATTCGACGATCGATGGCTATTATGACAAGGTGCTCATATTTAATAAGATCATCCATTATTTTCATTAGTCCCATTTACTTGTATAATTCTGTTTGGGTAGCTTCTGCCGGAGATCATCCCATTACGAGAACCATAATACCAACAATAACACAACTTTTCCTATTATAATTAAGAAGCGAGAATTAAGAAGTAACGTATAATTATTTCACATTTAGTTTGAGTATATCTCTCGGGCTTTTTGTTCAGTTCTATAACCTGCAGAGGATTCCATTGATAACACTTGCGTGCTGCAGCTGGCGATTTGTATGGTCGACCGTTTCGTCGTATAAGTGACGTAAAACGCTCATTAATATCGGAAAGCAGATTGCCATTATTCATCTTCCCCTTTTGCTTAGTCACCGTCTCCGTATCTCCGAATTTTTGCCATGCCGTTCTAATGCCGCGTTACGCAACGCGAGCCGATATTCTAACGACGGTGCCGCCGGTTTGTTAAGAAATCACGCGCAAATGACGCCGTGTCCGGCGTTAAATCGACGCTGCAATTTTGTCAGTGACACGCAACGCTCGTTAGTACTCGATGCCGGTGCTTTTTGACATTTGCAAATGAATAATCTGCAATACTTCTAGGCGGCAACGTATTACATAAAGTATGTAATGCAACGTTACATAAAAGTGCGCACTAATATTTACCTTCGATGATTGAATTCGTAATGGCGCGGTAATTCAGTAGAGCACGATTGTGTAAAAAGAAGAAAACAAGAGGAATAAAGAAGAATAGTCGAATTGTACTTTGTTTGTTATACAGCGCAATTCATCATTGCTAAATTTGCACGTTTCTCTCTCTCTCTCTCTCTCTTGATTTTTTTCGTCCAACGTTATTGAAATACGTACAGTCTCATTGTGACTGTGTGGAATTTTTGTTTGCGGTCGCACTCGCTACGCAACGCCGCACAATGCACGATCAGTTGTCCACTTTTGAATGCTTCTCCGCGTGGCAATTTACCCACTATCTCATCCCTGCTACTCCCCTCCGTTCTTCTTCCCTTTTTCCCTAATGTGAAGCCGCGCGCTGCAGTAATCGGAAATAACCCCGGTGAGCCTCGTTGAAATTCGTGCGGCGCGCCCGCGTTGAGTGTATTTGAATTTTACTCATTACCTGTGTTACCGTATTGTTACTTTGCCAGCGCGAAATAACGGAAGCGTGGAGGAGGAACGATGACGACAAAAGAAGAAAATGCTTTCGAGAGAACGCTCCAACCGGCAGTTCTCCCCTCCTGTGATTTTGTATGTCTTCATCGTTCGTACTAACAATTTATTCGTATCGAAGTCCTGCATGCTCTCTAGTTAAAAATGTAATCCGTCAGGTCCAGTCTCTTTGAAAGCTACGACTGCTTAAACGCTAGATATCTACTATTATATTAGCATTGAGATTTTTCGAAATCGGATCGTTAACGAGGACGGAGAGATCGATTCACCAACGGGGAACGAGAACCGATCTTCTCCGGGAGATACAGGCATAGAGAGAAAGAGAGATAGAGTGAGAGAGTAGAAAAGAAGTAGTAAACTAGCTCGTCGACGAGAGATCTCTCCAAAAATATTCGCAAATCTCAACATCACCGACCGCCTCGCGCGCTCGCGTTATTGCCTATCTATTGTACGTGCATGCCAAACCGCGCGGATGTGGACTTGCCTTCTCTCCCTCAAGGTCTTTCCTCGTCGGCCGATTATCAGGACGAGCGGCTCGCTCAGCCCGCGTCGACACTTACGATAATGGCGACGACGTGGAGACGCTGCTGCCCAGCGTGAGGGCCTGGACGATCCTCGGGTCGGCTTTGCTACCTTCCCGGAATTCCTCGAGGGTGAGCTTGTCGTCGTGGTTCTTGTCCATCTGATCAAAGATTTTGTCGACCCTCTTCTGCGGGGTATTCTCGTCCTCCACTTGCGGCTGCTGTCCCTGAAACATTCGACGTTGTTCTCCGCTCAGAGTTTCATCCACGGGAAACTCTCCAAATTGCTATTCTACTCTTACTACAGCGGGCTAAAATACCTCTTTACTATGAATTACGACACCATAAATAACATGCCTCATTCTTCAAACTAGAATAAAATTACCAAAGTTTTTCGCGAAACGCTAATTTGTTAGCAAATTTTTTGTCCGTTGTTAAAAATATGATATTCCCAGTGATATATAGAAGATTTAATTTCTATTATCGTGATATTTTATCGTCAAAATGCCCGGAAAATGATACGAGAGAGCCGTTATTATTTCATTGCCGCAAACTCATCGCTGATGGTTTACTTTATTACGAGACGGTTTACAGTATTGATTTTTTCGTTTGATTTTATGGGTATTAATTGATATTGGTTGATTCGCTAATTCATTGATCTGGTCTCTATCAGATTCAATTGCATTCAATCGCATTACGCAGCTTGATTGAGTTTATTGTTTTAAAGTCGGCTGTCAAAGTTTCGTATGCCTTTGTCGACCGCGACCTGCATGTTTATAGATTACCGTGTGCATGCTCCGCCACTATGCATATAATATGTCACTATATTTCTCTTTGAAATTAATATTAATGAGACTTCAAGGTGATTAATGGCAAAACCGTTGTCATGAGACGATCACGTCGAATTTTACGTTAAAATTTGCATACGGCGATATCCGTATAAAACAGCCCTATGAAGCGTTGAAGTATTTTGCCGGACTCCTCAAGAGTTTCGCTGCACATTCTATGAGTTTTTCGCATCTCGATGGAAGTAACGTAGTTGCCATAGAAAGTTTTGGCCCAAAGTGCGTAATCTGCACGAACGTACACGACTTTATTAGTATTGGTAATTTAATTAGCGTTAGGAAATTGCAATTCGCCGGCTAGTGCACATCTGCTACGCACTTTAAAGCGTGTAGTCTGGGGGATAAAAAGAAATTCAACCCGTATTTACCTATTCTTTGCTGAAATCGATCTTGAAGTATAATATAATTTCATAAATCTATTGTAAGTATCAATTTAATATTCATAATGTTATATTTGTAATCGCGAAAAACTTAAGTGAGAAATTCAAATAAAGTTTCTTAAAATAAAACCCGAGTTTTTTCTTGTGATTTAATAATTAATTCTAAAAAAATATGATTGGAGAAAAAATTGCATTTAAATAACTTTAATATATGTTCAGATGAGGAATTATACGATTATCTATATTAACAACTTTATTTAAGTTCAAAAACATGGATTTCCAAAATGTTACAACAAGAAACAACTGCTTTTTATTTTCATTCTTGTATGTATAGTAATAATACTGGACGATAATATTCTAGCATTGCATATCGATTAGTAATCAAATCACGATTATTTGGAACTTTTTGTAAACGTATATCCATGGCATCAAATATTCATTTGAAGAGAATAAAGTTTATCTTTTAATCGAAGAGTATTTACGAAAATTAATTTGGCTTTATTTTTTTCTGCGATTTTTTTACATTGTATAATTTTAATAAATCAATAGAAGAATGAAATGAATATGAAATTAAATTACGATATTTTTTGGGCAGCAATTTTTTAATTATTTTGATTTATGTACAATTAAAATAACAATATTTATAGATCACATATAATTTTCGATTTATTAAAATTATACAATTATAAAATTTTAATTCTTTCCTAGTTAAAACTTGGGATAAAGTAATAATAACGAATTAATTTATATGAATACTGTTTTAATTAAAATTAAGACAATTTAAGACAATTTTAATTTAATTTAAGACAATTTTTAAGACAATTTAAGAATTTTAATTTAAGAATTTCTTTTAAATTCAATTTTAATCAAGTGTCCAAATTTTCATTAAAAAAGAAGAATTATATAATTTATGGCGTTTTCCATTGGAAAAAAACTTGCTTGCACTGACAGTACTGAGTACTTGAGGTATATTTCATTGGTAGTTTTAATAAGCAAGTTCTGAATGCTGGGGGTCGATTATGTGTCTTATAAAAGAGTGAAAATGAGTGAAAAATGAGCAAATACTAAGATATATATTTGTAATTTCATATTTGTAATTTCAATTTGATCAACATCTAGTAAATTTGCTCACTTTTCACATTTCCACTCTTTTAAAAGATACATAATCGACCCTCTGAAATAAGCCTCAAACACTTAGTGCTGTCAGTGCAAGTGAGTTTTTTCCAATGGAAAACGCCATTAGTTTCATGTGCAATTCAATGAATTACAGTTAAAATTTGTATAACATAAAATTATTGACAGCAAACTTTAACTATTATTATTACACATAAAAAAATTACTTATATACATATAATACATATAAAATAAATTGCCGCATACTTCAGGAATTAAGATTAACAAATTTCTAAAAGTTTTCATCGAATGAGAATAGTTATTTCGGACGAAAGTTAACGAGTCCATAAAATAATGCGCGATTTATTAAAGAGACAATATTTCACGAAAGTAATACGAAAACGTAGAGTATACGATTATTTTTCAAATATGTTAGACGTTTCGGGACGAAATATATTAGTTCATGGCCTTGGCGCCTAGTTGTTACGACCGCCGCCATGTCATCACTCTATTGACGACGCCGAAGTGGACAGGTAGTAGTGTGCGTGTCGCCCTGTTATTATCCTTCGAAACGCGATCGTTTCGTGATTATCGCTGCTCACGATTGCCGTTTCGAGCGATTAATTAACTCCCGCGACTAATGACTCGTATCTCGCGTATCGCGCGTATCGACAACAATTGTTCAGCGTGATTCATTCGACGGCGTTCGTGAAATCGGAATCGAGGTAGGTTATGATGTACCTACCTCGGGGGGAGATTAGCGGAGAGGGGGGGGGGAGTCGAGCCGCCGCTCCGTCGCGATACTCGCGTAATAATTGCCTCCTTTGACGACGCCTGCGGATCGCATCTCGTTTCGCGAATCTCATGCGGATTTGAATGGAAAAATCTCACCATTATCGGATTGAGAGCGCCGAGTAATGCGCGAGTCGTCGGCTGGCGCGAACGATTCCATTAACGCGGGCCCCACCGCGTATCGATCATTTATTAGTAATTAACTTGCGAATGCACTGAGCGAAATATTCGGCATTCAAATATAATAAATTTTATACGATATATTTTTTAATGGATTTTATAATTAAATATTGCGTTGCCGAGTGAACTATTCGCGTGCTCCAAGCTCGGTTTTTTTTTTTAGCGACTGTATCGATGTGGCGATCTTGATGCTGTGGGAATTCAATACGCCGAGGATTCGACGACAAAGGAACGCGGATTTCGCATTGCCACAAGTCGTTAAGTGGCCCGTGTGTTCTCGAACGTTTGGCACGTTGCAGAGTGCGGTTCGAAATGTGGATAAAGTATCGCGAGTGTCAACTCTCGACGAGAGCTTTCAGCTTCGGGAGTGCCGTATAAAGTGTCGCGCGAAGTGTCGTATTCCTTGTTACATTCGATAATTTGCTCGCGCGCAATGGCAATTGATAGCGTTTTCGCAAGTGTTGTGAGTGTTGTGACTGCAATCGAGGAGCCTGAGAGGAGGAGCAGGAGGCCTGAGAGGAGGGAGAGGTCTGGGAGGCATCGGGCGACAGCGGAGCAACCGCAGGGTAAGTATAATTTAATATTACATATTATTTATCATTAAGGGTCCGGGAGCTTTTCATTTGGATAATTTAGATAAGAATAAAAGAGAAAAATTTTATTCATATAAAATGTTACATTTTACATCTTTTAACTTGTATTCAAAATGAGAGAATAATTTTTTGATAATTAAATATTTAATTGTTTTATATTTTTTCGTATTTATTTGAATTATTTATTCGATTGATTTAAATAAGAATGAGAGGAATAGATTTTTTATTTACAAAATTTTATAAAAATTATTCAAGAAGATTTTTATGAAAGTAATGTAAAGATTTTACATATTTTAAATATTTAATTGAGGGAGGAATGAACAGATTTCGCGTATATTAACTATTGCTTGAAATCTTAATTAGTTTGAGTATTACTATAATTTGGATCTTATATTTATATTTTACAGATCAACGTACTCTCAACGTAAGTCTACAACTCCGCTGTTGCGCATCGCGTTGGTAAGTGATGAATTAATTAATCTTCATTTCGCGCTGAAGTAACGGACTTAGGAAAAGATCGTATCGTGTCTGAATACGATATATTAAACTAACGAATTAACAAACGCGCCAATCATTGCTAATTGTACTTATCTTTACCCGGCGTCGATTTCACCTGATTTTTTTTAGTCTATCTACAAATGTATACATTGACATTATATCAATTAAAGCAAAGTTTAAAATAACTTGATAAAATAATGTACCAATTGAATAATCGATAATCTCGAATAATACACGAGGCAGTGTATTAAACTCCTAACAATTATAACAAGCATATAACATTTTAGTGGTTTTGTACGCATGAATAATTGTTTCGCTTCTCCTCTAGATAATCTCATTTTATCACTAATCAAAATACGTCACGTCCAAAATATTATACGTAACGTCCTCCGGAGTATTTCCACTTAATGTCCGAAACGAGATTCGCGAGAAACGGTTATAAATACGGGCTTCAAAGTTTTAGTAGACATCACACAACGGACGAAAGATTAGAGCGCGCATTGCATAATACGAGGATACATTGTAACTCAAAAGAAGCTGCATGTAGCGCGCTTGTCAGGCGCAATAGCGAGAGAGAGGTGACGTTACAGTTTACGTTGCTAACTCGCTTGTAGCGTGCCTTTCGGAAACTGCAGAAGAGGATTATAACTTCCGCTAGATTACATGTAGCGCGCCCATTTGGATAAAATATTGACCTGATATTGAGCATGTTGTGCACGTTGTGTGCATTACGATTGCGTCGCAGCTGCAAAATTGTTAAACAAGCACGGGAATCTTGTGCTAACGTGATCTTATTTGTAAGATGGCGAATAAGCGAAATAGAATTATATAAACTTAAATATAGAAATAAGCGAAACAATCGTGACTATCGAGTAAGCGGATAAGTAACAGAATACTAAGACAATAGATACGGTTTTCTCGTTTTGTCGAGAATACCCTTGACTCTACTTGAAATACTCAACGAATTCGCGATCGTCATCAAATTCAGTACAGATGATGTCAACAAGGCGGGAATAGTATTATATTATTTTGAGAAAATCGCAGAATAAGCAGGATTGGTAGAAAGACGCATAAGGATTCGACAAAATTGAGGAGCAAGTAACAAAACGTTTCGAAAGCTTCCTTGCAGGCTAAAAAATAATTTGAAATAATTTGAAGAGATACACTTACAACCATTTGATATATCGCGTCGACTATATTGTACATCTCGTCCCTCGTGATGAAGCCGTCATTGTCCACGTCGTACAAACGAAAAGCCCCTGAAAAGAGACGAAGAAAGGGAAACGCGAATGACTTCTGCTACTGAAATTTCTGAGAGAGCACAAAATCCGAAGGTGCGCTTTGTCCGTCCTTTCGTTTTACGCACGATTCTCTTGCAAACTTGTAAGACTACTTCTACCTTTCCGATGATATCTCGCCCGTGACATTCTCGGCAAAGCTATACGTTTCATTCTTTACTTTTCTTCAGATTGCAATCGTTCATTGATAGGAGTTTTCTTGAGGAGAACAATCGAAAGATTTTATCATTTTACGTTGCAATCGGTCTTCATATAGACAGATCGTCTCGAATTTTATATATATATATATATATATATATATATATATATATATATATATATATATATAATATCTTATTGATTACTATTTGTAAATTTTTCTTAGAAGTGAAATATGTAAGAAACGTTATTACGGGTATTAATTTATTGGTCGATAAGAATTATCTCGTTCTAATATTAATTGCAATTTTATCTTGTTTTAATATTAATTGTAATTTTATAAAAGTCTATTTCATCGACTTCATCGAAATGCAGAAGCAAACAAGGCGCGCCTTTGATACGAATTTTAATTTTTTACACAAAGTTACCAGCGGCAAACTTTTTATCTTGTCAAATAAAGTTGAGTGTAAATTATTGACTTAATCGCGCTAAGTAAATCAAAGAATTCGCTACGCGATCCCGGCGATTGTCCGCAATGTACTTAAAGTAGATGGGTAAACGAAGTAGCGCATCAAGTAGATAGGTTTTCTGAGGGAGATAAAGGGCGAAGTACTCACAGTGAAGCTTTTCGTCCAGGTTACCGCGCGACGTCACTGAGAGCGCTCTTATGAACTCCTCGAACTCTATCGTGCCGTCCTGAAACAACAATTCGACGTATCCTTATTTTGTCGCACGCGAGATGTTCTCTCCTATTGATCGCAGAATATTCGAGGATCACTTTACGATCGCGTTTCTTTAAAGGCGGATAGCTATCGGTTGCGAGTTGAGCGACTGTCGGCCGATACATTGTGCAAATAGTTTTCCTTCTCCCGGGTATTCGTATTTTCTCTCGGGCTGCAAATCGAATAGTCTTATGAGAGAAATCCGAGGAAAATTTCCGTCTCTCAGATATTTTTCAATATTTTCAATAAACATACTCGACACGCGGTGCGAATGCCAATGTTCTGCTCGATTGCTTGGGAAGTGAGCCAACGCTGATTAAATTATCGCGATGATCAATACGGATTATCTTGAGCGCGTGAAATTGTTCAGCGTGCAATTTTCGCGACGTAAATTAACGGTCTATTCTTATCTAATGTCAGACTAAATAAATGCTCAAGCGGGCAGTTAAACGGCAATGAAGACGTTGACGAGGGCCAGCGCCATATAGGGGAAGAAAAATAATTTGAGGGAGATAGTCGAGAGCACATCGCGTGATTGCTCTTGCACGCAAGCACCGACCTGACGAACGCGAATTTGAAAAGCATGAGGATTCGCGGAAGACCACAACGTTTATACACGTGACAAAAAACTCACGGCGTTCTCGTCGAAGACTCTGAAGACGAGGGAGGCGAACTTTGACGGGTCACCCTGGGGGAAGAACTGCTTGTAGATCTTTATGAAGCCCTGAAATCACGCGAGCGCCATGTACATGACAAGTTTTTTACTCGCTATTGATTATTGAGGGTGATTAACCCTTTCCTCCGTTATTGTTGCCGCGTGACACATGATTAATGTACTTTCCGTCCTGAGTATTTCATTCAGGCTATTTATATCAATTTGATTTTTTGCTTTACGTTTTACTTCCATTATAAACAATGCTTCTTCTAAATTTAAAGAAAAGAGAGAGTAAATATAATTTAAGTATATTTAAATATATAAAATGCATACCTGTTCTGTCAGCAATCCATTAGGGCAATCTTTCAGGAATCCTTTGTGCCTACATAATAATATATAATTATTTATTTTTTTTTAGTGAAATTGAAATAGAAATTTTGCAATGTTACTAATAGTTGAAAATTTTGAAAAAAATATTTTAAAGTCTACTTGTCCAAATAATCATTTATTTTAATTTGGGGCAAAATTAAATCAATTTTCTCGTAAATTATTTTCTTCCGATTATCGGCCGAATCTTTAATCATTCTATCCAAGTTGGTGCAAGTTCGTATAATAGTCCATTGCCTTTCTTAGAACGTACCATTGACGAATCTCCTTCTCGGTGACTGCAACAGAAACAAAAAGGGACATTTGGAGAGGTAATTAATTATCGGTAACAACGTGTGTATAGCAAAATCGGGTTATTCCGCGCGTGAAAAGTGCCCCGGCAAGAAAAAGCACGACGGAAAGAGTCGCTGAGAGAGCGGGGCGGAGAATTATTGTTCTCCGGTGCTCGCCAGGCTCGTATCAACTACCGTGTGATTTACTGCACGACGGATTTACTCGGTAAATTCAGTACGGAGGTACGTGTCACTGAAAAACCCGATTGTCCCGTGAAAGCGATCAAATTTTTATACGGCACCGTGGGTGGGTGGGTCCGAATCGTTTCTCTTTACGTCAGCGGACGAGGAGTGGTACGTTACGTTTCTCCTCTACGTTTACTTGGACAGACATGAAACAAAAATGTATCCCGACTAGAGGTGACTGATTAAAATAAAGAAAAAGATCGCCGCAGTGCAGGGGCGATCCGTTTGGTGGATTGAATTTATTTGTGCGAGGGGGGAGCTAATATCAACGTGAAAGACAATCGATAACGGCATTTGTCCCCCAAGACAAATGTGCGCTGTTGAAATACGGAAAGTTTCCCTTCAAACCTTTGTGTTTAAGCGAACAGATTATTAGATGTTCTTTTTTGCGTTGGCGATCGAAAAAAAAATTGCGGGAAAATAGAGAAGGGAGATTAGTAAATGTTTTGTCGATTTATTTTTTAAATTTCGAGTTCACGCCGAACACATTTATCAAAGCGTATTTTTCGATAAGAGCGAACATGGCGAAAAATATTGGTTTGACGTGCTAAAATCGCGAAATAGATGTCTGTATGCTTTTGAAGTTTACTCCAAAGCAAAAAGATATTTTATTTTTGCCGAAATATTTTATTGGAATTGCATCTTATTGTTAATTGATAACCAGATGGTGGGTTACCCTCTAAAGTACACGTGGCGTGAGCAAAGTGCTTTGCTCCCCACGTCAGCTGAACCGAATGTGTTATGGCAGAATGAAGGAAGGGACAAAGGGTAAAGGGCGTAGGAGACGCGAACGCTCGGGATAGATCGATAGAACTACGAGAGAACATGAAGAGTTTTGCGGTTTATATGGTAATCTTGCGTCGTCCCAAGTATACCATTAGCTTTCGCAAACAGTGCAGCGAAGCTCCCCCATCTCCGTGTGAGAAGAACTCTAACTGTACCGGATATCACGTGATCTCTCGCTTGTCTAATCAGAATATTATCCCCGGATCGCGATAGTTCCGCAACTTTTTCTCATTCCCCCTGGGAAAAGTACGAGAAGTTTTTCGACACCGCGTTTTCCTCGGGACAGATTGTTTTCGCGGGATATTTTTGTCTGCGCGAAAATAAAATCGTTCTCTTTCGTTAGATTGGATATATCCGCCTCTCGCGGAGGCTGGCTCTCGAAACAAGCCGTCGAATGTTGAGGCGTGTAATTATGCGAGACAGATCGTCGGCGATTGTCGCAGAGGATCGATCGCGAGCCCGCGAGCGCGAACCGATCGTTATTCCTCGGAGTTGACGGGGCGGTGGCCCGATAGTCGACCGAAATACTCCTATAACTATGCAAATGAGATTCGCGTGGGAGGTTTCGTCGGGGCAGAACGATTCTCGGGTCGTGTCGATTCGCCCCGGGATTTCGCGCGACACCAAAAAAGACTTGTTTAAACTCGAACTATTAATCTAGCCTGCGCGTGATGCGTAATGCCTATGAATGTCGGGAGATGCTCTGTATGCTGCTCTGTTTTTAACTTTTTACCGAAACTCTCGCGCATCGGTCGCCTGCCAGTTAACCGCCAGTTCTGACGATATCTCGAGGGATATCAGTCTCGTGTTTATCTCAAGTACGATCGAGCACTTTGCGATTTCCGACATGGAACCATCGTTCATCGAAAAAGTTTGGAAGATATAGACATAGCAACGAGTCACGCGACTTCGAACGGGAACGAAACGGGAATTTCTCTCGTTTTTCACGCGATTGATTCGCGACGGTTTATTCGAAATGACACGCGAGTCGCCGTCGCTTCTTGCGGTCCGTTCAATTATTCGCGTATGGCAGCGGCATAATAGCGACCATTTCATGGTTTATTTAAACTAGTAATTTCCACAGAGCACAAAAATATTGCATCGGTTACAAAACTTAAGCATGGGCCATTTTTCGCGAATGTGTAAATTAATACGATTCCTTTCTCTCTTTCTCTGTCTGGTCAAGACACTCGAAACAACTAATTGGTCTGAAGACTGAGAATGGCCGTAGTTATTTAATACTTAATACCTTAACTTATTTATAGAGCTTAGGGCTGACCAAATTGCACCGCTCTTTTTCTCCATCCTTCACAACCTCCATTTTCCGCCTTTTTCACGCTTCCGTTAAATCTCTCTACATCTCCCTTGGTGCGAATTTTTTTCTTGAATGGGGAAAAAAACGCACTACTCTCTAAATAATATGATCCGCTTTATCGCGTTAATTTGTACAAATGTGCTTGGAAACGAGGATTAGCTGTGGCATCGAGACCGCCATGGTATTTATCGTTTAAATATGAAATTACTTTACCGCAGCACGTACGCATTTAATCGTTTGCAGTGAAATATCGGGAAAATCAATTGTAATAGAGAATGTAAATTTTAGAGAATACTATGTAAAGCATTAAATATATGTACGCGTTGGCCATGTATCGCTGCGTTACATATTATAGGTATTGTATATATGTATCAATTATAAAATGCCGATAAAAATGATTAGCATAATGCTTTAATAAAAAAGCCATTTATATTTTTCAAGATAGATATTTAGAAAAAAAGTTAGATAGGCTAGAAAATACTCAATGAAGAAATAACTTGTAAACGTTTCTTTGAACTTTGCGATATTGAAGGCATGAATAAGCGATGAAGATCGTATATTCACAGAAAATAAAAATTAATATTTAGATTGAAATATCTGTTATCAATTATCAATACTTAATTGAAATTTTTCAACATATCGTTTATCGAGTTTCTTCTCTATATCGTCTCACTTGCCACAAGGAAGTAAGTAGATAATACAACGTTTAGATTTCCAAGACTTTCGATTAAAAGCTGTATATCTATCGCACGTATTCAGAAAGTTGTGTGGATAGTAGACTTTTCCAAGTTTTTATTCGCTATTTTTCCAGATATTATTACTCATACATTTGGTTAGAGACACTCTAGACACTCTCTCTTTCTCTCTCCATTCGATAGTAACCCCAGTAGCTATTTTTCGCATTTTCCGTCACGACGTAACAAGTTTTTCTAATCTACGGCTCAACGACACTCGTAAGTAGGAGCGCCGAGAAAACTGTCGTATCAGAGGGGATGTCGCAGAAATTCACTGATATTGTTATCACTACCTCTGTCACCAAATGCTAACGTGATCTCAGCTTATTTTCCAGCAGTTGAATTAGATTGGCGTTTTTTCTGGTCCGTTTCGTTCGCGTTCGCCGCTCGTCTCAACGATAAAATCGAAAATGTCAAATCAATCGACACGTGCTTTGAAAACTAACGTGATATTTTTCGCTTTCACACATTTCGTATTCCGTACGTCATATTTTCTGCTTACGATTCATTTCGAGAAGACGTATATGAGTATATGGCGCAACATAGAGCACAGTGCTTCGTATATCGTCTCAGTTTACCAAATATTGGAAAAAAAACTTGCGTCAAGGCCCGATGAATTTTTAAATAGGATATAGGACAGATATATAAATGTGTGATATTGTGCGGTTGCACTTAGTACCGAGAGACACGAGGCTGTGTTTAATCGCGTGCCGTAAGTGCGGTGCACGAGTCTTGAATTAATGCCGCCGAGCTCGGCTTCCCTCACGTTTCGCCGTTATTCAAATTTGCCGTTTCACCAAGGGGAACGCCTGCCAACTGACTGTCGAGCCTCGGGTACGAGGCGTTTATCAAAATGACTGCCTTAAACACGGCTATTCTTATTTTAGAGATGCGCACATTTATGCACGGTATTGCGTAATCTCCCGAGACATGTGTTATTTGCATTCTAATTCTTTGCACGCCAAAGACGGATAATCAATCTGTAAGGTACTTCAAACTGAATTTCATGAAACTCGAATTCTCATTAAAAATATATTAGATGCCAACGCGCANGTATGGAAATTTAGTTAAATAAATAAATTATTCTTTAATATGGTATTTACTAAAGGACACGGTGAATTTATTAAAATGTGCATGTAGTTATACCTGTCGCTTTTTAAATATGACTGACGTAAATGAAGAAGATTAAATTGTTTAGCTCATATTTTATGATGATTTAAGTACGAGTGAAATTTTTAGAGGATTTTTTTAAAGATATAGCAACTTTACGAAGTACTTTTTTTTTTCTCGCGATTTATGTGTATGTACAGCGAACAAATATATCTTATATGGGAATAGTGTTCGTAAAAATAGCGTTATCTTGAGATACTTTAATTTCTTGAGTTTCGAGGTCCATTTAATCATTCGGTAGTAGTATCTGGTGGTAGTATCGGTAGATAAAAGAAAAAGCAAAGGCGAAGAGAAGAGCTGTAGGAGTGCGCCTTTTCAAATAGTTGCTCCGAAAACTCATCTCGATATATACCACCTATACGAGAACGTAATCTCTGCTTATTTTCTCGGCGGAGGCGAGGAATCCTCGTCGTCGACTCATCGCCGGCTCTCGATCGATCGATCGGCCCGATCCTTCCGAATAAAATACACTCCGTGGCTCTGCAGGAAATCAGCTCATTGATCTCTCTGCGCAAGTTTTATTAGCCAGTCGGTCGGATAATAGCGAGAGAAAAAAAAATGAGACGAAAATTTACGAAGAAATACCCGATCTGATAGCGACCGATTTTTCACGATCCTGTGATTTCATCTCGGATGCAGGATAGCGTAGGCATTTTTCTCTTCTCTCTCAACCTCGAGTCCATTGTCACCGATGTACTTCTCGCAGGCCATGTGCTGTTTTTTTACGAAGTAGCGGCAAAATAAAAGAAACGTAAAAACGTGAACTAGTTTCGGGTCGAGTAATTCTGATCAAGCAACGGGATCATTTTCTGAGATTGTCAATTTCAGAAAACTGTCAGAGGTTAAATTGTTCGTTTCTCTTGCGAACGTGCATTGTCAAAAGCAGCGATTGTCGTTATGAGCAATCAAATTTTGGATGTTCGCTCGTGCAATGTTACAGTGAAATTTCGCGGTAGACTTGCTATCGTCGCGGATAACTTTGCGCGATTAAAGAGTGCTGACGAGAGGTTCGTCGAAAATGGCGAACAGCCGGCGGGATAATTGTGCAACTTTTTAGCCTCCGCGTGACGCGCCTCCTTAAGATAATCGCTCGTAAAAGTACGAAAAGTCCACGGTCTCTTCGACCGCGTTAAGAAGTCTCCGGAAGCTGTCGGGTCGTTAATTAGAATAGCTCTCGAAAACTCCGTCGAGATGCGCGCGATGACACGGAGATGGGAAAACTTTCGAGCGGTGTCAACGGCTGTCGCACGCAAAAGGCGATCACTCTAAAAGCCTAGTGGGACTGTAGTGGGACTCTCCGATCTTCCTTAAAGTCTCGTTAACCCAGGACTGGTTGCGGGAGATGTAATTTACGCCTCGGAGACTCATAATCGAAAAACCATTACCCCCATTTCGTGCTGAGTTGTCGGAATTATTAACAAGTTATACTTCTCAGTTAATTAGAACGAATTATCCTTGAAGATAATATTACGATTTCAAGTTCCCCAATAATGTGACCGATGATGATGAAATATTGCGACAAGATATATATAGTGATTTTAATATCTGGACTTAGCGCTGTAGCTCTTTTTAAAGTTAAAATAGAAAAAAATATGACAGGAAAAAGTAGTAGAGAAAATCTTTTACTGTAATCACTTTTTATCACAAGGTAATTAAAATTTTTTGAATTATGCACTGATTGCAAAATGTAACTGTATTAAAAAAAAGAAATTATATACTTTTTTAACGTAAATCGATTTTTCTCATTATTCTGCATATAAAAGTATTAGGGTAAAATAATCGGAAAATTTTTTCTTATGAGAATTTTTGAAGGATAATTTGTATTTGCAGTAAGTTATTTAAAAGAAATTAATTAAAAGAATTATAACAATTTATTATAATGTAATTAATGCCTATTTTGACAATATTATGAAAAATATAAAAAAACGTGTAAGAAAATTTTAAACTATTACGGAGCTAGATTTGAACATTTAATGCAATAAAATAATTTTGTGGAATAAAACATTCAATTCTGACTAAATATCTTCCAATTACTTTATTTTAATACTTTTATATTCAGAATAATAAGAATAATAACAATCAACTTAAGTAAAAAAGTAAAAAAAATATGATATATGATTCATTAAAAAAGATACATCTTGCAAATGCATTAGTACATTATTCGAAAAAATATGATCATAGAATGGTACAGATCATACTAAACAATAACAGATTTTTCTCTACCTTTTTTTAAACTTGACTTTCTGATCTTGACTCAGAAAAGAATTATTACTCGCATTTACTAGAATCATTTTACATACGTCTCTCTGATACGTGAAAGGAGAAACAAAAATGTATTCTTGTATGCAGCATGTATAAAAAATAACGATTTATGAATGGGTTGTAAAATGCATCTCGCGTAATCACGTGCGAAAAATTCATACATTTATTTTAGGATTAACGATTAACGCGTTAAATGTGACTATTACGCGCGCGCAATATCTATAGGTATAGATATCATTTTTCTTTCATTTTATTACCTTTTATGTGAGAATTTTTGACAGACCAAATTTCCGAGGCTTTAATGGATTAAATCTTTATTTATCTCATGCATAATTTATACTTGATAATAAAAAAATATTCAAAAAGAGCATGTAAAAATAGATGGACGTTTCCTGCGTTCGGAAATAAACCGTGTAATTTGTTATGTATATATTCGGATGTATTTTGAGAAACTAATTAAGTTCAAAAATAAAAACGGCGACGAAAGTTTAATAAAACAGTTTGTATAAACGCGAGCGAAAAAAAAGTGTCCTTGTTTTAATTAAGAATTGTATACTGAACTTTCCAATAGTTCCTTGAAAAAGAAAAATAAAAGAAATTCAATTTTTTATGGAGAGGAGAAAGAATGTCCTGCCGAAAAAAAATTTGTACTTCTTTTTGCGATGGTTGACATTCGGAGGTGTGCGGCATGCGGTTCGTTTAAAGGATATAATGCGGACCGGAATGCTCGGTCGCTGCAAAATATGCATCGTCGTAATACGTGCGATACGTAAGCTCCTCCGCAGGGATACACAACGCCTGGTTGCACGTAAATGCGGATCCGTAGCATGACTGTATACACTCTACCGTGTACACAGGTATACATTCTGTTTGCACACACGCGAGGGAACGTGAACGATTGCGCAAATACGACGGACGCGTCTGGCGATGCGACGATGCGACGATGCGGTAGTAACTTCACCGTCAGAGAGAGGAAGAGAGAGGGGGGGGAGGGGAATTTCGGAACATTATGCACGCGAGTGCAAATATAATTTATATACAGATAGTTGTTACGTTTAGGAGTTTGCGCACACGACGCCACCGCCATGCGCCATCCGCTCGAACACCGTAATTGGAACAGAGTGAGCATAAGGTATAAAGTAACTTTCGAAGTTCCGGGTGTTCTGGCCGGAGATACGGACCAGAGATGCTGCGCGAGCTACGCGGTAAGTTTTAACGGGTAAGTTTTATCGTAGCTCATTGCTGATTTAAATCCCCGCACCGTATCGCAGCGGCAGCATCGAATTCGCAGCAAGTCTGCAGATCCTCGCGCGTAATGATCCTTTGTGACCGGGATTAATGCAGTCCTCATTTGTATGCGAGAGTCCCGGAAGCGCTGGCTGTCACGAATCGTGCAATTTTATCTCCGTGAAAACACACGGACGGGTCTCGGTTGGGGAATTCAGTGCGCAAAGCTGATCGTGTTGCATTGCCGCCGGCGACGATGCAACTCCCGATGCGACGCCCAGGCAGTGTAGTTTGGTCGGCGGATGATCGAGTCTCTCTCTCTTCGTTTCCGGCGGAATTCAATTTCCACGTGAGCATTATCCGAGGACCGAGCACCGCCCGCCGTCTCTTACGCTAAGCAGACTATGGATCCGTCGCTGACGCGCGTTTACAGCGTCCCGTTGTCATCGTCTTCTATCATCGGCATCGACAATTTACAAAGCGGTCGCCTCGCTTATCCGATGCACGTGCACGTGCGTAGCGCGCCTTTGCAATTTGCGACGATAACTTGCGCCGTGCTGTTACGAGAACGACGACGACGACGGTGGCAGAAAATCGTTGACGGGAGAGTGGAGTCACGCCTCTTATTAGCGGGCCGATCTCGGTATGCTCGAGGAGAAATTCCACTTTTCAAGCTTCGTTACCTCGTACTCGTTTAAGCAAAGAGGATTCGCAAATGTAACAGTCTATCTCGCGTGAGATAGACAGTTATAACTCGGTGTAGTTCGCAACTTTTTTAGCGATATTATTGTACGTAATGCATACAACTTTTGCTCGGAATGTTTTAATTTACATTTTAATTCATGGATATTACAATTCCAAACAAAAAAATAGTTTCCGAGGATAAATTTTATTCGCTGAATGTTTAGTTTCTTTTCAATCTGTTCTAAATCTGAAATATTTTCTTAACAATTTTCTTAACAATTATTAAATAACATTGAATTTCAACATAATTCATTTACATCATCGATTAAAGAAGAATAATTGGGATCTTCGGACTGAGTTCGTTCGGTGAATCGAATTTTGTGAACAGATTCGCAATTCCGTGAAACAACTAGTTGCAAAGTGCATTTTAATAGAACACTTGAATTAACGTCGCCATCCCGGATGTAACGCGGTTGAATCTGGTGGAACGCATTGTGCACGCATTGCGATACGCCGCGAGAATATGGTAACGACTCGTGCGAACTATTTACGCGGACGCAATTGGGGCAGTGTCTCGTGCAATCGTGTTACACAATTGCGACGATATCTCACAGCGTTGATAAAAGCGGATTGAATTAAATTTTGACGACTTTCGCATTCATTACGATCTTTGCGCGCAGTAAACTTGCGCTCGGACAGGAAAACAGGAAATGAGACTGATGTTTTATTATATTATATTCGTAATAAAATGTAGCCGTGGAGAAGGTATGACAGTTACACGCGATATGTTATGCAAATTAAATTTCTAGTCGCTAGTACGCGCGGTACGGTCCAGCGGTATATTGGATCTCCGCGTGTTAGTGGAAAGCGAGAAATGAGGAAAATAATGAAAAGCTTTTGGTTCCCTTTGCGGAATACTGACTGAGCTATATTTTTTGATTACCTGATTATTATTAACGGAGACTACAGTGTGTAATTATCGCAAAAAGTCTAATTGTTGGAATTGTCTGAACAATAGTCAGCCAATAACAATCTGTATAGTAAACAATTAATAATACACGCATATAAATAACGAATGATATATCAATTAATGATAATAATTAACTGAATTGCGCCCAAGCCGGCGTTCGTGTCATTTCGAAATCGCGTGCACGTTGTGAAATGCTACAAAATCCCTCGCTAATGTACATACTAATTCCTTTACCGGTTTGGTAGGAGCGTGCGGAACAAACACGAGCGAGATTCGCAGGTCGATAAATCGTCGATCCGTGTCTATGTCTACGCTCGTGTTGACTCCTACACGTTTGTGTCTTTCCCTCGCATCGCTCCGTCTCCTTTCGCACACAAGAGTACTCTCCCTCCAATTATGGAGATACATATAACGCGGCTTTGACAGACGGTGGAAATGTGCGTTGCGGTTCGGGCTTCCGTGCGACACCAGACATCTGCTATTGTCTCGAAACGCGACAAGACAGCGGTACGCATCATCCGCAGAAGCGCGTCACGAAACGGAGTGTCAAGTCGAGTTTTAATATCCCTTTTTCAATCTCTTTTTAACAGCAGCGAGACGGGGTTTCGATCGAATGTGCGAGTGTGCGCAATTTATTAGGAAAAAATGCGGTACGCCACAGTTTTAATCTAAAATTAATCCCGCGTTGAAATGAACAGGAAACAAGGACTTTATAAAAAAAACATGTTACACAGGACATCGATCACGTTTATAATTAATAATTTGATATTTGTAACAACTCTTCGCGTTCATAAATATTGCAACTGAACGCGGAGAATGTTGAGTGTGAAATAAAATAAGGGTGATTATTGTAGCGTTAATTAACGCGAGTAATTCTGCATAACTGTTGTATTGCATCTGAGTTTATTAATATTTTTCACTCACGCTGGAAACGGTTTGTGCGTGTAAATATGCGTGGGAGGGGGGGGGGGGGCGAACAAAATATCAGATTATCTCAGTATAATTAACACGCATAATTAGCTATGTTTTTCCGGTCGATTCGGTATCGTATGAATGAGTATTCTTCAAGTGGCAGATATTTAGTGTTAAGTTAGCATGTTTTATTATAAATTTTCCTAATTATTAACTTCCACCGGTATCATTATCATCAAATCAAATTATCGAAACAAGGTAAATTTATAATTATTTATATAATGATTTGATATTATTATTGCAAAACTCGATCGCGAAATTCGATCGTTATTGTTTTATCGTTTGCAGTGCTTTCTCAACAAACGAATGAAGAAAAATATGATTTATTTCTGATTGGAGAATTGACGATGTCAGCGGACATATTTGAAAATGCACGTGTGCTTCAATATAAAACTAAATCTTATTAAATTTTTATATTGATAAAATTCATACATTTTCTAAGTAAAACTTTACTGTCAGAATAAATTTTTCAGGCTACAATAAATCCTTCGCGTTTGCTGCAGTCTCTCATAAGTTTTTATAAAAAAAAAAATTCAAGAAAATGGAAAACACAGCAGGAATAATAGCTATAACTTTGTGAAAAGATTTACGATCTCTTTCGTTCATTCATTCCTTCGTTCGCTCATTCTATTAGATTGTCCGTCATCCTTATTCTCCTTATCTTCATCTTCCACTCTGGCATAAAAATGAGAATTGTGTTTGCGCGGTCATGACGGAACGTGGAAAAGGAATTCTAAGAAGAAGTAAAGAGACGGTTCCGGCGCCGAGCAAAAGACTTAGCCCGGTCCATCTGTATTCCATTTTCTTAGAATAAAGACCTATCGTACTCCTTGCATCGGCACCGGAGTGCGCCGCGTCTTCTGATTTTACTGCTGGAAATCACTTGGGGATGCGAAGGCAGGCGCATACGTACGATACGTTCGAACAACTCGGAAAAAATCTCTCACGTGAGCCCCATTCCAGTAGGTGGCATTCTGCAAAATAAATGCATTTCGCACTCGCGCTACCTCACAATTTCTATTATCTCGATCTAAAAGATGGATATTAAGATCTACATCGAAATTTTCTGCGGAAAGGTATTAATTAATATCGCGTAATTACGTACGAAAAATTCATTCTTTTTAAATTAATGAAATTGATATAAAATTTTGATTAAAATGATATAAATTGAATTGAAATTTGATATAAAATTGATATAATGAAATTATAGATAATTTATAAGAAATTACGCTATAATTGAAGAAAAACTTTAGTAACATTTTTTTCAGTAATATTTTGCATTATCGAAATTTTTATAATCTTTGTTTATAGCGCATCTTTTATTATAAATATTTGAGTCTAAATTCCTTGCATATAACTTATCAAATTTTAAGCAGAAACGTCTGTTTTCTGTGGCAAAAGTGGCAAAATGGAAGAATTTTCATTAAAATAACGATATATTGTTACTCTTTGAAACACACGGGGGAATACTCGCGATAAAGGGATCGAGAACGAATCCCCTCAGGTGACAACTGGGTTATCCATTTTTATTAACACTTTAATAAAAATCGATCATATTTTTCGTGCCGTCGTGGTAACCGCGTGATGTTTTAAATATCAAATAAATGATCGTAATGGAGGAATTTTTCAAGAAAAAATATGAACCGCGGTTGCTCGCGTTTCTGCATTTCATGGGAGACAAAAGATCCACGACGACGACGGTCACCTTAAATCGCCTGTAATTTGCAATCCGTATTCCAGCCGAGTTCATCGTGCTTTTATGTTCAATGCGAAACTGGCGCTCACAAAATCGAACGTGATCGGCATTTCGTCCACGGAACATTACGATACGGAACATGCGGGGCCGCTCGAAATCTTAGATTTTATAGGTAATAAAAATCACTTTCATGTTCGTGAAAACAGCTATCGGTACTAATCGCAAAATAATTCATTTTATTTCATTTGTCTAGTTTATTCCTCTTATGCAAAAGCAAGATTACTTTAATGGCGTTTTCCATTGGAAAAAACTCGCTTGCACTGACAGCACTGATTGTGATGTACTTGAGGTATATTTCGTTGGTAGTTTTAATAAGCATGTTCTGAGTGCTGGGGATCGATTATGTATTTTTTAAAAGAGTGAACATATGAAAAATGAGCAGATTTACTAGGATATTTGTAATTTCATTGATCAATATCTAGTAAATTTGCTCACTTTTCACATTTTCACTCTTTTAAAAGATACATAATCGACCCTGAAATAAGCCTCCAACTCAGTGCTGTCAGTGCAAGCGAGTTTTTTTCGATGGAAAACGCCATAATATTAACTGTTATTCAAATTCTAAAAGACTATTCTGACAGAACTCTATTGTTTTTCTGTTGTTCGAAAATTTTATCGTGTGTAAACGTGCGATCGTGTTTTTTAAATGGCGCGGACGGTTCGAAAAAGAAGTAACTATCGAATGTAAAAATATGCGATACCATTGTACCTTTTTTATACTGCGAAACGATTTAATACAGCGGTTGATAGTCTATTGGATAAAGTGATTACTCTTCCGGTCTCGTAGAATATTTAGAATGCATAAGTAGCTGAGATTTTTTGGTATATTCGATAGATATTTAATTAATATTATCGAGCAATTCTATGTAAAGAACACGCTAAAGTCTTTTACGTTATAAAAGGAAACCGCTTTTACCATCGTTTGATTAAAGTCGAACGTCCGAAGATGTCTTTGAGCTCTCGATTTTTCTCTCCGTCTCGCCTGAAATACACTTGTTCCACTTATTCACGTTCATTAATCGAATTTCCTTTATCGATCGCACGGCACTGAAGTCAACTTTTTTCTTCGCGAGGAATCGAGCGCTTTGATCTGATTAAGTTCGTTAAATATGGCTTGGAATTCTTCGAAGTTCTTCGAGAAGCTAATAAATATTCTTGTATTACATCGTATAAAAATATAAATAAAGATTGTTCATGCGATTTCGCTGGTGTGTCTCTCATTATGCAAAATTGTGCTATAAATAGAATATGACATGTTAAAAATTTTTACAATCTCGTCTGGATCTTAATCGCTTTGTTTTCCTCGGTGTGAGACGTACAACGGTATATTTTCCGTGAGATATTTTTCTTGGAGTTACGAGCACTATCCATTTTGCCACAGCTCAGGAAAGGTTACATGTACTCTATCGAATCAGATCTCTCAATATTCATCATGAAATAGCTTCCTGGATAAAAATTGTATAGCGGCATATCCGATTTCGATGTGAAAACCTGATGTTAAAGCCCAAACAAAAAAACAAAAATATCAATGTGTTCTGGGGTTCCGGTAAGATAATTTCACTATTTCAGTATCACTGAAATGTAGATTTATATATTCGCTATAGTAATGACACCGGCAATAATTTTTTTTTTTATTTTTATCGTTGTTTCGCGCGGCGTACGAAAGCACGCAAAATCGAGACAGTTCCATTCAAATCCAATTACCTCTGTGCTGCAGCTTAACTCATTCGCTATAACTTACCAGGGATGCAATGATATTTTTGTTCGGTTTAATAAAAGTCTTCTTAAGCACGTATAGCATATCATAAATCTCTTTTATGTACATCAATGTACATAGAATGGTCTTTGCGAGAGCGAAGCCGCGCGCATCGAAATAGCTTTATCGTTCATGCGGTATTGGAGATGGAAATACGCGTGTGTAATGCACGTACGAATTCATACGATTTCGCGTAATCTACACAGCGCCGCGCGATACAAAGGAAATATCTGTTGTACTCGCATAGTTTCGGTATGTAAAAAGAGCAATCATGCCCCTTTTACGTCGCGTTTTACATTTTTACTCGCTTATTTTTTTTTCGTTACCGAGCGGTTAGTCTAGCTGACTGCGTCGAGTTTCGCTGATGTATGAATCATTAACAGGACGTCCGACGATATCAGCGCGCTCCGTACACGTGCGACCCGTGCCCGCAAGGGCCCGCGGGATTACGGGAACGGTCCTATAAATTCAAACCTCGTTTGAACAAAGGGCTGATTCTCGGGGCACATCCGCTTCCTCCCGCCCAGCAGCCGGGCGCGTATCTATCGCCCCGTCCTAGATTCTAGTTCCCAGCAGCGTTTCGGGGCTGTAACGAGATTACAGGGGCTGGAAATTAACATCGGGGAAATACTGTTGCCGCGTGAGAAGTGAGCGAAACTCGGCGTCGCGTATTTTTGATCGAGGGGCGAGGGAAAGGAAACGACTTGCTCGATAGTCAATTAGCCAGTGGATCACTTGTCGATAAATGATTCGTACGGCGGACGAGCGCGTTTCGTTCATTGCCGCTCGCAGTTATTCGCACGGATATTCGATTTTCCCGGGATAATTGCCGTTGGCGTTTTCCCCGCCTCGCGTTATTGTACTACGTGCATCCTCGAATAAACGGAGCCATAACTGATCAGTGGGATTTCGTGTCTCCTCGTCAGCTGCCTGGAGTAGACGAGTGTAACTCCGAAAGATTCGTCCTGCGGGGATATAACTGACGTGTAAAGGACGCGCATGCAAGAGTTTGCACTTTCCGTGCGGCTGCTATGTCTTTGAGAAATTAAATTAACCCCATGCACGCTCGCGCATGTGGCTGAAAAATTTAGAATAAGAGTATTTCGAGATAGGAGGACGGGCACTCTCCCCGGAAAAAGAACAGCGGGGGCTGAACGCGTATAATATTTTCATAATAATTTCATAAAGTATACTTTACATTTATAGCTGATACTTGTTATACTTTTATCTTGGAAGTGTATAAGGAGTAATACAATATCATTCGCGCAACGTCTGCGTCTGATGACGATTCTCTGTCAAATGTCACTTTTATTAAATAATCTCTTACGGAAATAATCGAATTTTAATCAATTTAATCATTGAATTACCTCAGACGTTTCTCTTACTCAACGTAACGAACCATATCGGATTCGGTAAATTTGTCGATTTGTACCCTGAAGTGGCTAGATACCAAGAGCTTCCGAACTTTCGATTTAGTTACTCGTACCAACGTACCTAAATGAAACTTTCAACTTACTTTATTTAGATACGGGCAGACGTAAATATTTTAATACAATGTAAATATCAACGCGGCTCCTGCAACAGTATTAATGTTGCGAAAGCGAAGTTTCAAGTTAATTTCATCCAAGCGCGGCTGCAGCTAGATATTTAGAAATCGCTTGCACACGTCTCGTGTTCCGCAGAACGGAAAGTTGACGGGCGTACAGAGTATAAACTCGCAGCAAAACGCGGAGCCCGACAGGCAGAGCGATTACATATGCGGCCGGTCGGTAATCGTCGACGTCTAGTTCGCACGCGTGTGCATCCCCGCAAGCGCATGGGCGACGTGCGCGGCGAGTGAAAAAGCATCACGTGCATCGATCGTTCACCGTGACAGACGACGCGTCGAGGCGGGGGGGGGGGGGGGCCAGTCGGCGGGTAAAAATGAATAATAACCGACGACGACGTCGACGTCGCGTTTACAAAGGACGGGAAAAGGAAGCGTTCGCAAACTTCACGTATCGCGATCGTCGTTTTCATCCCCCGGAGGGGATCGAGGTACGAGCGACGCGCGACGGACACGGAGGGGTAAACCCCAGGCAAACGTATCCGTTTTGCCATTCTCGCGACGGGAAGAAAAAAGGACACCGGCGACGAATCGCAGCGGTTTCAAGCGTGACGCCGACGCGACGCGGAGGCGTTTTGTCGACGCGAGCCAAGCCGACTATCGTCAACTTCTACGCGATACGCTTGTTCGATTTTTCCGACCTGGTTCTTTTCGTAGGAGAAGCGGGATCACTGGCAAAAATAACATTCAATACGATCCCGAATAAACCGCGCGGCCGATCTTGCGAGTATCGGCGGACTTTCGGAAAAATTGCCGGACCGCGAGGCACTCTTCCGCGATTCCCGAAGGGTGAAACGTGACCCCGAGAATTTCTAGATGATTCATGGACGATGCGCTCGCCGTCGCTCGACGGGATTTAAGCCGGGGATTGAAGTCGGCACGAAACTCGCCGAGTATTACTTCTCTCTCCCGCCCGACGGTAAGGACTTCGCTCGGACATAAAGCTGATGCGGGAAAAATGAACGGGTCGGAACGTCTGCCGTAAAAGTGCTTGCGAATTTATTATTTTCGTTGACTTTGTAATGTGACGCGACATAAAAGCGAAGTATCCAATATTATTCAAAGAGTATATAAGGAAGCTATAAGCAGAGACGTCGGAGTCATATGACGATAAAAGCGAGGTCCTTTTCCCTTGCAGCTGAATACGCAGGTATTTCAATTTGTCTCGTCAGACGGTGGAATAAGGTAGACGGGAGACGAGGTAAATATCAGTAGGCCTTAATCTCGTGACGATGGCGTTCGGTTTAAGTGCTCGTAAATAAAGTCATAAACGCCTCCGTACGTGGGTCGATCAATTAGAATTTGCGGGAGACTGACCGAGGAAAAACGGTGGAACTTTGTAGCAACTAGCGCAATATTCGATCGTCTATCGTGGCGACGTCTAGCCTGAGTTCTGGAGAGAAATTAAGTAACGTCTCGCAAATAACCAAAGATAAATGATAGTTTTCGCAGTTTATTGGCCAGACTCTCGCAATTTGCGCGCCAACAGGCTGGGCGCAGTTTGTCTGCGAGTTATACGCAGACAAATTGCGCGCGAGAACTTTATGTAGAAACTCGCGAGCGTGCGTAAGTAATCTACGCCAGTATAAGCTACGTAAGGGACGTAGATCAGGGGCACTCGAGATAAGGTAGGACAGGAAAAGTAAGGCATAATCTCGCATCAGATAAATTAATAAGTCGCTCGTGATAACGGCGCGTGTATCACGCGATCGCGAGAATGTCATGGCTCGAGCACGAGGCTCCTCGTAATCGCTTGTAACGCAACGTAGTCGCGAAACATTGTTTCGCCGGACTGCCTATTGATTTTCGCGGGCAGATTAAATGGAAGTTTCCTGTGAACGGGTGTGCAGACGGTGCTCAAGCTTACGAGAATGGTCGTAATGACGTGAGATGTTCGTATCCGGCGTTTATGGGCGAATGTTAACTACGGACAATTGCCATTGGATAGTTTTATAGGAAATGAAATAGACAGTATCTGAATAACTATTGCATAGAGGAATGTACTAGGCTTTAATCGTTTCTTGAAATATTACGATTATTAATGTATGTTCAGAATGAATATTTATACAAGTGAGTTAAATGGAGTAAAAAGTATCATCAAACAAATATGATTTTTTATTTAGATATAACTTTTAATTATTCTTGAAATTATTTTATGTCGAAGCGATAAATAATGGAATAAAAATAATGCTGAGCCGACGATTTTATAGCGATTTATATTCTGTAGAGTGAGAATCTCTCCTATTAAAAGGAATTGCATGGTTAACCGATGAATTCTATTGTCTCGATATATGAAGCTTCAGGAAGCTATGAGTGTAGTTATGAAATGTATATCGTCGATTTCATTACAATATACTGCGTAGTACATTTCATTCTATAAACGCAGTAATTAACAGTTATCTCAGGTGTCTTTTTTTCGTGAAAATGGCATTAAATAAAGTCGCTGCTTTTATTGCTCGGGATTATGCCAAGCTTAATCGGGAAAACGAGTGGGATTTTCAACGATCGTGGGCTCGTTTTTATGATCCGGCTTATTCTTTTTTTTTTGGCAAATTTATCGCCATATGAAAATAAAAATTGATTTAAATGTCTGAGATCGCTTCGAGTGTAAATTAGGATTAATTCGGTTTATTAAAATCTAATTACCAGTATAATTAGCTTTTTATAGCCGGTATTAGTGTTTAACTAAATACGCCACTTATACACTACTTCTTTATACATCGCTGATGTAATATCGCGTTATTATAGCGTAACGCGTAATAACGCGATATCCGAAAGTCAAGAGATCCGATTGCGAGTGTGACGTTATTTGTCGCGATTTTGTTAAACTACACGAAAATGAGAGAAGAGAATTTGTAAAACGATAATGATAAAATTGCTCTTGCGCGCGATATAGCATACAATTCATAATTTGTCGGTTAAATGCATATATGGAATAATTTGTCATGTTTAGTGACCTGCTTAACGAGCGGAATTTTATTTACGCCAGTGCGTGACACGCGGGCGGAAAGTTGCAGTAAATTCGATCGCGCTAAATATAATAATCGCGAACGAGGGTGCATTACGCCGCAATTAGATATTTCCCATTTATGTCAAGGGTGCCTGGTAATTTGAATTTTATCAGAGGTTCCACGCGTGTGCCGTTCTCAAACAGTGTTATTACCGATGTACAAGGGGCAGGGTTTACGATCTTCGCAAAATAGCATGGTTTCCGTTCCGTAATTAATACTTACTGATCGTTAATTATTCGCAGCGTAGTTGCAGCATTGGCGAAGCAGTCGCCAATCATGGTGCAACCCGATTCTCGCACGCTCGCCTCGCTCGGCGAAAGTTGAATCGGATTACCAACATATCCGAGTTTGAATTTATAATCCAAAAGGACGATGATGCCTGGCTAAAGGTGCATCCGCGCGTGAAATTCCTCGTGACTGGCCTCTAACGAGCTCGTAATCCGTAATAACTCGTAATTTCATAGTTATTATTTCCATAATGAGAACGCGCTGGGGTGTCTCTCTCTCTCTCTCTTTCTCTCTCGCTCGCTCGCTCGCTCGCAGGTCCGTCCAGCTGGCAAATTCGCGACAGTAATTTACCGCCGGTATTGGACTCCCGTGTTATCGCGTTGAATCGCGACAGGCATCGGCTTGACATCCGTGCACCGCTAGCGTAGAGATCGTCGCATCAATAGTGCATAATTTGAATATTACGGCAAGATCACATCCGGCTGCGCCGCTAACTTCATCCGCTCGTGACGATTTGTATTACGAATATTATAATCCCACGCATTCGTGTTTTGTGCATTTTGCAATTTACATGTCATGTTTTCTTCATCGACATTTTCTGTTCAATGTGTTATACATGTTGTCCAGTTTCGCAATTCGAAACAGTGTTTAATTTCACATTTTTTTGTAACGTTATGTTTTTTAACGTTCGATGAGAGAAATTATGCGCCAATTTTTATAATCGCTCCATAACGATCTATTGTTGAGCGCTCTCTAATCTTAGGTTAAATTTCGTGCCGTCATTTTCCATACTCGGATCTATCTGTGAAGTTACTCATGCGTTCATGGAAACTTTTACGGAGGTATTCACGAAAATCCCTTTTCTTATCGATCGCCTTGTCCAGAAATTGCGGACTCCCAAATTGGTTTTCGGATAAGACAGGTATTTTCCACCGCGTTAAACACGCTAAAAGCGACGCGCAGTTTAAATTCGTTTCCCTAAAAGTCTACTCTCGGCAATCGTAATTAAAGTTTAAGACCGTGTCTAGTTTAGCGACTTTCGAGAGATTTTTCTTTCGAGTAAATAATATAAAAATCTTGATAGCGATAAACGCGTCGTCGCGAACGACACAATGTGGCGAATTTCCGCGATGAGGTTTCCTTAAAGGACTCTAAAGTGCTCTCGGAAGTTGCACCTCCCATCATCGAGTCGTACACGAATCGGAAGTTATCGAAGCAGCGAATCATTGAAAGGTCTGCCCGTCCAAGCGGAATAATAGACGCGAAAGGAGAAGATTTTCAAGCTCGCAGCTGATCACCGAAGCGTGCCTATCTTTGACAAAGGCTCTTCTAAACGTATCTACAGTGCTTTAATAGATAAGAAAGATTGGATCCCACGTTTGGCCTGAAGACTATCCATCAAGTCTGGATTTTTTGGCTGATCCTTTCCATCGTTTTGTAATTCAATTTAGAGATATAATGGTTGGACATTAGCAGCATTCGTTTGATATATTGAATTGAT
This sequence comes from Tetramorium alpestre, assembly GCA_021460005.1. Taxonomy (NCBI): domain Eukaryota; kingdom Metazoa; phylum Arthropoda; class Insecta; order Hymenoptera; family Formicidae; genus Tetramorium; species Tetramorium alpestre. The sequence goes on along the minus strand of JAJVSH010000040.1, from coordinate 790,021 downwards.
AGGGAATTGATTTCAATTTGTAAAGACAAAAAAAGATTACATACTCAATATTATTATCTTGACTTGATGTATTCTGGTACACATATAATTATAGTTAATAGAACTATAAAACACATTTTTATAAAATATTTTAGACAATATACTAAAAAAGGCATTGATGAAATTAACACACAAAAGTACAATAATATTAATTTATTTGTTAAAATTTGTTTGATTTATATAAAGACTTAAGCATTATCAAACATGTTATAAATATTTTTGAAACAATGGAAACATTTTTTTAAATTTATAAGTTGGAGGAAAATTATTGTCGCGTGAATGTTTAGTAAATTTCATATTACAGATGGTATAAATATCAATGTTTAAAAATTATTTAATTGCGAGTAATTTAAAACTGATCAAAATTGATAATAGTTGAAATTCTTTATACTATGAACAAGCGAATAGAATGTCGTTGGAGAAGCTACAAGTAATTCAAAGCAAGGCTTTGATGTTCGTTAGGGGCGATCTGCGTAAAGTTGCACCTGGATTATTCCCACACGGGTATAACGGAAACAGGACGGTAAACGAGCGCGATGTGCGAATTTTACGGCACGCTAAACCGCTCTCTGTGCTTGAAAGAAAAGCGGGAAACCGGAGAATATTGTCCGACGGGATTACATTTTTCTGTCGACGCGACAACATGTTATAGCATAATAAACGTTGAAAACATTTTTAACGCTTTCAGTCAATTTCGGCAAGCAATCGCGCTTTGGTTAATTAATTCATATGTTGCTTTACGAAGGTATGCCCGACGAGCAAGATGGTAACGCGAATGTTTTTCCGAATCTTTTTATCGCGTTTGTATTAATTGCAAAACAAACATGCACGTGAATTGAAATTATAGTCACTTTTCTCGCGTGTCGATAAATATTTGTGCAACCATGTTCGAGCGAAGTTAATATTTCACGTCGATAATGCCTTGTTCAAAAACGGGGTAAACGTTCACGTAAGCGTTGCCACGTGCACACTTTACATTCAGTCCGGCACGATTTACTTCATTCTCGAGATCAAAGCGCGATGACGTCGACAATAGCGTGTAACATTAAATGCGTGCGGCTCGGTGATAGAATACGTTAGTACGCATTATTATTGATGCAGGCGCAAACCCACGAGGAGCTACTTGTTTAATAAAGTTGGCCTTGCAACTGGGTGTACTTCGCGATATCCCTTCGCATATGCAACTTTTTATTATACTGGGTCATCCGGTCGGTCAGGTTAATAAATTAGTAACTAGTTATTAAAATTCAAAGGCAAATGAGTCATGATAACTAGACTATCAATGACCTTATACACCTTTGTCTATATCTGACATAGTTTTGTCTGACTAGAAACTGACAACGCAAAACAAGACTGTCCTTTTCGTTTACGTTTCAAATTCGCATATTTCAAATTTCTGTAGGAAATGTGCACATCTATTAAATTTTAAATATCATAAACGAAAATGAAAAAAATAAAATAATACAAATTCTAAAAATAACACAAAGAAATAAAAACAGAACTTTCTAAAGCTGATGTATTTCCATCTATTATAGTAATTATTTCTGTATAATGTGAACAAATGACTGAACAATACATGACATAACAGATCATGTCCTCTTATTATTAACCACGGTATGATCGATATCATAAGAGGCTTTAGAAAAGGCATAGAAAAATGTTGATTTAAAATCTCAGCTGCCGTTTACAAAACGTTTTTACAAAAACGTTTTGTTAAACGATTTGCACGTTTCCACACGTGATGTTTATTAATCAAATCTGCCTACGCACGAGGTCGCATCGGCCTGCCAGCGATGAGGACGAAAATCCTAATAAGGGTCCACGTGAAAGCTATCATTGGCGCCAGAGTAATCACTTGGAAATGTCCGAGCCAAAAACGCACCTGCCCTTCGCATTTTCACCCGAATAATTCATCGAAAACTCCCGACCCGCCGTATACTTTTTATGCGCCCATGACTGGGAATATTTAGTCGTTCTTTAATGGCGCGACAATTTTTACGTGAGAACTATACATATATTATTTAATGTCGCGAACTGCGTTCATCATTTGCTGCTGAGATTTGAAATGATTTTTACCGTACTGTTCATTCTTGCAATTGTTCCATGGACTATTCAACTTTGCGGTGTAAAACCGCAGGGTGTAAATATTAGACTTAACCGTAAATGCAGTTACACAACTTTTTATTGAAAGATTAAATAGAAGTCCGCGGTTATAGACGTCGCGTCGCGTCGCTCGCTATCGAGCTTTCGTTCAACGGAAACAAAGCCACGTGGCGTGGAAGCGCGATGTATCGTTGCTTCCGACAGGCAAACTTTATGGAATGGATTAAACGCGTTTTATCGAATGAAGGAAGGTATGTCGTCGTTATGGCGCGTATTGAACGACCGCGATTGATGCGCGTTTAACGTACAGACAGAGGGAATACGGAGAGAAAGCGGTAGATAGATAAGGAGGAGAGAGAGAGGGGGAGAAAAATAGAAAGAGATAGTGGGTCGCTCAACGTCGAAGAATGCGGATACCTGGATCGCCAAAATAACGCGGTAGGTCAGTTGGAAAAACCGGAGAAGCTCGCCCCCTTCCGTCTTTCGATCTCGCGATCCTCGCGCCAGCTCGCTCGGAAGAATTCGCGACTCGGAAGACCCACTTTTTGAAGAGTTGCACCCCGGAAGGAGCATAACCGTTCGTCACGACCGCGTCAGACGATTTAACTCGGCGTTTACGACTGGGGAACACGGAAATGTCGCGCGCGCACCCGGAAATTTATGACGATCGTGATAATCAGGGACACGCGCCTCCGTTGTGCGATATAATCCGACTGTGACGCGATTTCGCACGCACTTGCACAACAACAATGCGGTAAAGGAGATGGCTTGACGGCGCGTACGACGACGGCTAAGAAGGTTATTGCTACTTACAGTATGTGTCGACGGTAAGGCGATCGATGGTATCCTGCTTGAGCTTGCTATTCTTCTTACCCATCTTCGTAGTCTGGAGCGGGTCTAATGCGCGCGAGTTACGCCAATCTTCTCCCGCCGAGCCGAAGACTCCGCTTCTGCGGTGCAATCTCTTTCGTTGCGGATTCTCACCGTCCGCCTTGCATCTCTCGATCTCGCCAAATTGCAGTCGACAGGACGAAACTTACGACTCCGACGGATGCACGCGGAGAACGATCGGTTTCCGCGACTGGTTTACGAAGACAGGAAGGATTTGCTGGACGATGAAGTTTCTTGAGGCGCGAGACAAGAATTGCCTTCCCTGAACCTCCCGTTCCCCACCGAGTTTCTTGATTTTTCTCGTTTCGTAGACGCGAAGATATTCTATCGAATTCCACTCGATAAGTTTCTTTGCCTGCTGCTGCAACTTCCTTCCTGTTAAGCCAAAGTCTTCTTTCCAACTCTCCTCGGTTTCGACAAGTTCGCCGGTGAATTCAATCCGAAGACGGTAGTGTTTTGTAGAACGGTGAAAACTTTCTTCTCAGGAAGAACCACGTCCGAGCTTCTTGATAAATTTGCGTCGCAATCGAGGGCACGGCGGCTGCCGAATCGCGAACGAAAGAGAGTTTGATTTAATTTGCTCGAGATGTGCAAGCAGGGAGGGGGAGCTTAATCGATTTAATTACAGCACGAGGTTCAGTATCACTCGCGTCGTCTTGCTAACGGAATCGTCAATTCGTTGATATGCCTCCCACGTAGATTTTCTTTTCGATGATATTGCTTTTTCTGTGGAGAAGACAAGGAGGAATTTTAATGAGAACGCGAGCTCTCCTGTGGATCAGTCACGCGATTGCAGCTTCCCATTTTTCTTTCGCACTCGATACGCTCGTTTTCAAGCGTCAGCGCGAAAATTAGAGCTCGAAATTAGAAATTTAACCACGATTTAGAAATTGAACCGTAATTTGTAGACGGGCATCGAGAGGCAGAGGGGCAATTTTCCGGTGCGATAAGTTTCGCAGAATCATTAATCGCATCGCTTGGTCTCTTCGGTGAAGTTTTGAAATGCGCCAATGAACTTCAATTCGCAAAGATCGTATCGGGAAATTAAGACGAACTCGGAGAAGGAAACGTTGCAGGAGTTCAGAGCGACTACGTAGTTAAGAATTTTGTTCCTAAACCAATTCGTGGGATATCCGCAACGAGCGTATTTTTATCTTTCAAGAATGATGAAATGTTTTTTCGAGTGTAATGCAAATGAATGTCACACGCAAAGATACAATGTTGCTTCAAATCGAGCGGATTAAAGTTTCAAAGGTCGTCGTAAGACCAGACGTCCAATATAGGGTACTTTCAGAACTTGCACTAGCCAATCCCTTCTGGGCCATTATGTGAAGGGCTTTAAAGGCCAATGGCGTTACAATATCTCCAACCTTATCCTGGGATTAAGCGGAGTTTCCACTAAATGTATTTCCTTAGCTCTCACTGTCGCGATTCGCTTGTTTCGCTACGACCGCCTTTAATCCTATCGTTTTCCGGATGCCATGAAAGAATATACATATATCAAGCCATTTGTTACGATTGCGCGATTAACTATTATTGTTGTACAAATCCTCTTCTTCGTTTATTGGCACTGCAGATTATTCAATTACTAATAAAAGAAGGACAAAAAAGTATAAAAAATTATGAAGCTCTATATATATATATATATATATATAGGGAATTTTAACTATAAAAAATTTAATTTAATCTGTGTAAATATCTATAAAATAGCAACAGAATTTAATTTAACCTCTACAAATATCTATAAAATAGCAAGAGATTAATTTAAAGTTCATATTGTCATCTTCTTTTAAAATATGCAATAAGTAACAATCGAGGGAAATAAAAAATTGTCGTTAAAAAATATTAAAGTAAGTATCTCGTTAAGTTAAAGTATGTGTTTAGTTGCGATGCACGAATTGATTATATGACAGAAGAAACGTGGACTCGGGTTATATCAGCGTATTTATCGCGACGTCATTAGTGCCAATGAATAATGAATCGCGCCCTTTCCCGTCTTTCTATATCTATTCCAATCTCTTCGCGCTCATTGTCCAGGGGGGATTAATTGAGTCGCGATTGAAGGCAACGAAAATTCTCGGCTAAAGGAAAAGCTCTGATTCGTGAAGATTGAATGAGAATGAAGAATACGGATCGACACGCCGTGAGCTGATTCGGAACGAAGGCGTTCGTCGTCATTGGAACTTCGTAAAAACTTGGGGATGGAATAACAATGGACGGACAGGACGCGCAGTCTCTGCACGAGAGAGAGCGAGCGAGCGAGAGAGAGAGAGAGAGAGAGAGAGAGAGAAGAGAGAGCGGGTTATAAAATGAAGTTACAACAAAGTTGGGGACACCCCTTTTCTTCCCTTTAATATGGAGATCTCACTCGTTTCTGAATGACGTATGCAACAAAAGAGGAAGCGAGCGAGCAAACAAGCGAGATCTCACTCTCGAGGAGAATCCGTGAATCCCGAATGCAGATCAGTCGGCTGGTATAAATTCGCATCACGTCGCGATCACGGTGGCGCGTAGCATCGCGTCGCGTCCCCCCGCGAAGTACGGTTAAGCGCGTCCGATACCGGGGGATTTTGATTCATGCGTTGTTCATGCCGCGTCGCACGAACGAAATTACGGAAGTCGATCTGCATGAGAGACATGCGACAGCAGCGGGACGGCCCTGCGAGATTCGGGGGTTGTCGAAGGCCGCGACAAGAGAGGGAGAGAGAGAGAGAGAGAGAGAGAGAGAGAGAGAGAGAGAGAGAGAGAGAGAGAGCTTTGCGGAATGATTAACTTTTGGTCGAGGTCGTGCTGTATCCTTGACCTCGTGCCATATGACACCTGGACGTATGCGTAGCCTGTAGTTATCATTTGTAATATAATCAAGTTAGATTAAGATAGATAGTAAAGGGAAGATTTGAAGGCAAGTGAAGCGGAAGCGAATCAAATGAGGAAATACGGGAGCAATTTCTCGTTCTCCAGCTTGCGAATCCTCTAGAGAACATTTGTGCTGAAAAGCCACGGCAACTTGATTATCGAGAGGTCCTCTTCTGGCGCAGCAACCCATTCATAAAACAGAGCGGATATCGACAAGAGAATCGTTCTCCAAGGTATACTAAAGCGTCGGTCTCTACAGCTTTCGATCGCGATAGCGCGCGATAATCGCGTCGCGTGCACCAGCAGTAGCTTGTACAACTTTCGCACAAAATGTCGATAGGTTGTGGAGAACACCATTGAAGCTCTGAAGGCAGCGCGAGAATACTAGCTGGCGGGAATCTTGCGCGTTATTCACGCAACGTGATTGCTATCGTATTGCGGATCATCGCGATCTAGGACCATCACTGAGAGAGATTAGCCGCTGGACAGGCTGATGAAGATATATCCGGAATATCGCGTTCCAATAATTCGCTACCCTCGTCTCTCGATCGAAGCTCGTCGACATGAATCAGTATCTCGAGTATTCAAACCGTATTGATTCGCCGCACGATTGCATTGCGGAGCGATCGCACACGCGAGATTGGCTCTGTCACACGCAACTTGACACGATTAATCTCTAAGACAGACTCTGCGTTTTGGAAGCTGGCGAACCAGCACGTATCCAATTGGTCCCCGATGTTCACCATCGGACCCCCACGGTCCCGCTCGCGCGTGTTGATGCGAACCTGTGCTCGTAGGCGCGTCCCCTCGCGAGTACTCTATCCGGATACTTGATGGTAAATAGTATTTCATTCATCAGTTCTCAATCGCTAGGCAAAGGTATGCTCGTCGGCGAAGCGCGGATCAGTGACATCGTAGCGTCGCGGCGCCTGGCGTCAGACTGGCTCGGCGATGACATTACGTAGAAGTATTGGAGGTTACGATGGCGCAAGCGCACCACTCGAACCTGAGAAGGATGCTGGTCTATCCACCCTCCCATTCTCACTTACACACAGCGCGGTTCCTCCGACTCTACCACCTTCGATCCTCTTTGTCGTGCATTCTTTCCCTCTCTCACTCCGTCGTACCTACATTCTCGCCGTCTCGGTCGATCGCATTCTGCGTCGTTTTCACCCTTGTCTCTCTTTTCCCGATTTTCCCAACTACCACCCGCCCGCCCGCCACTCCGCTTTCCGTTTTCCTCCCCCGCTGGAAATTTTTCCGTCTCGGCTGCACGCACGAGTAGTGCGCTGTCTTCCTCGATTTCGTACTCACACGCCGTCTCTTTCGCGGATCCGTTTCTGCCACTTCATCCCCTTCCTCCCGTTCTTCCCCGCGCCGAAATGCCCTTACATCTTCACTTCCATTTGACTATAATTCTCTTACAAATATTGTTAACACCCTTGGCGCTTTCGGGGGAACTTCGGCCCCGGCGCGCCCCGTAAAGTTCCATTATGAAATTAACCCGGGCGAATATTCGTATTCAGAGAAGAGTTCGCGTTTTTATTATTATTTATCATAGTCTTTTATTGCACGGTCGTCGCCACCGCAGTTCGTCCCTGTTTCCAACTTTATCACGAACTGTAATAAATATTACTTTGCTCGTTCATCATTTTGGATTTGGAAAATTTTTACTGTTATTTCCGATAAACTGAAAAACAAGGAAAAGTATAAACACTGCACTAGAACATATTAAAATATTTTATTTTTAAATAAAAATAATATTACACACGAAATAATATACAAATATTAATTTTACATATACAATAATATAATACATGTTCAAATAATAGAAAAAGCACGAAATATAGAAAAAGAACTTGATACGAAGTTTTTCTTGATACGGTATGATGATGAGATCAATCACTGTTACATTATCAAATAGAATATTCGATTCTGAGAAAGATTAATGAGACGATCAAGCTACGGTTCATTAATAGTTATATTTCAAAGGCAAAATAAAAGAAATACACAGAGGAGGCTACGGATCATAAAGTGATACGTACGTGTAAAATTTTGAAACGTTGCGAAAGTTTTTCGGCGTGGTGTTTTATCGTGATGAGATCAATCACTTAAGAAACCCATTGGTTACCGTAATTCGCAGAGTTTGTGGAAAAAGCGATGCGCCTGTGAAGCAACATTTTTCGATTGAGCGAAACTTAAGGGAAGACGAAGAAGATACTGATGCTCGGATAGTGTATATTTTGCCGATAGCGGATTTTCGCGTCGACCATTTTCCGAGTCTGCACGATGAATTCGACGAGATGGATCTAAATCGACGCGGATTCGCCAGCAGATCCATGAATAAAAGAAAAGGTTTGCGTGATACCGTTGATTCGTTGGTTCGATGACAAAACGATTTATTTCAACCTCCTTCGATGTTCGAAGACTGCTTACATTATGCCAAACTTATCACATAATTGCTATATCGGATATTATATTTAATAAGAGATATATAATAATAACAGAAAGAAAGAGATGAAATATTAGAATAAACAAAAATTACAATATTTTAGGAAAAATATTATATATAATATATATATTATATATAATTATAACATATTTGACTTTGAGCTTTTTAAAATAACTCGCAGATTGAAACGTTTCCTCGTAATACTTTTTCATTTTTAATCCTCTTTTTCATGATTATAATCAATCAAGTGACGTCACGGTAATAATTTTTCAGTGACGTCTAATTATCTCCCAGTGATAATAGCTTCAAGTGCACTGCGCAAAGTCCCCGTTCAAAACTCGTCGTATAGTTTTTCGCTGACCGGGATCCTGCAGCAATTTGATTTAATCTTCTCTTTATTGACCAGCTACGAAAATCGTAACTACCATCGCGAGAATGTATTAGTGTCTAGAAAACATAGCATTATCCTCTTCGGCCCCCATCTTCTCCTCCTCCTTCTGAAGTAATAACAAAAGTGTTCGACGTGGCGTACGTCGAACGGTAACGAACAAAGCGTAAACGAAAGTGGAGCACGTCAGCAGTCCTCTGCGTCGTCCGAGTCCTCGGCATAAAAACGTCGATGATCTTCTCCGTCGCGAAAATGGAGCCGCGATCAACAATGTCGCCGACAATAACAGATACATTCGTACGGTGGCGCGAGTGTAAAGCGCGATTCGTCAAACTGTTTACAGCCATCGCGATCCACGGTGAATAATTGCCGCTTGTCGTCTCGCCCAGCGAGTGGCCGCTCCGTTTCCTCCGCAGGACGATTCCTCAACTTCAGCCATCGCGCGGGTCTCCCCCCGATTTGCGCCCGTGGGAGGAAATACGTTGATAAAGCGAATACGCTCGCCGTAATTGATGCAGCACCGTGAAAATGATATTTTCGTATCGTGACAAATGTCGCGCGAATTACGCTTTACGGCAGATTAATTTTTATATTACCTGTCCGCAATTTGTCAGCGTCGCAAGTTCTTTTTTTTTTTATTATTTAATACGCGCCACTCCTATTTGCTTAATGCATCTTTGATGGCTCCCAGTCGCTACTTTATTAAGATTTAAGAAGAAGGTGAAATACATCTCGCAGGGAATGAGGCTCTCTCGCTGCGCTCCACGAAATTAAAGTCGTATCTTCGACCGTCCACCCGCGCCGGATGCGAGAGCGCTAACGAGAAAGAGGATAGAAATGCAAAATGCAACGATATATTTTTTTATGAGCAATTACACTTATTCACACAGTATTTCTATATGCGATTCTAATTTGCTTTCTGAGATAACAATCCTCGTTCTTTAGTAAATCAATTTTTTGTTGATTATTAAATAAAAATTAAATCTACAATTATATCTTTACTACGTGCGAAATAATTATATTCACAACTGTTGACACGCTAGTTTTATAGCTTTTACATAATTGTAATGTTCCTTAATTTTTGATTCTTTTTGCGATGCTGTTTTTTCGTACTTTACTTAATGAAGTTCACTAGCAAGTTTCTTTTTAAGATTCATCAATCTCGGTCATCCTTTTTCCGTGAGAAACAACAAAAAATGCAAAATTCCAATGGTGTAACAGGATTTTCCTTGTCGAATGAAGTGACAAAGAAATTGAAAGAAAATCTCGATGATATTTTGGCAAGTTCCGCACCCGAGTATCACGCGAAAATTGCGATAAGAGCTGTTCGATTCGTCGAAGAAATAAATCGCGGGGAAACGTGACTCTCGTTCCTCGGAGGGATATATTCTATTTACGGGGGCAACCGAGACAAACGATGATAGCGTTGCGAGTAGAAGAGTGTTCCGAGCAGAAATTGAAATCCGCACTAAAACGCACCTGGAAACCGTCGGAATTGCGGCACTTCCATATCCAATCTGAATATCTGCATGCATGATGCATCACTCACGGATTTATGTACTTGTTTTGAATTTTCCATTTTATTATTATCTCTTTTTTTTTCATTATTTCCGTTTCCTGGTATTTCCCTGTTCTGTGAAACGAAGCGCTTAAGGCGGAGAGCAAAGTCGCGGTTATTGAATATTTCTGTAACAAGTGAAGCAATTACGAAAGTTGGCGCAAAAATTGAATTAGTTCATCGCTCAAAAATACATTTAACTATCTCCGAAGGAAAATTTGATCTTCCAGCTGGCTGGGAGTTTTCGCGTCCGCGAAATCGAGTCACTGCGACGACGCGTCTACTTTTCCGCAGGAGACGCTCCGCTTCTACCGGCGGTTTACTTTAACGATAGCCGCGTTAATTGCGAGGTAAATTGCCTCCACTAGAACTCGACTAACTATCTTCGTCTTGCTATACATGGTCGAACTAGAGACTTAACGAGAATTACGCAGTCTGTTCAGTCCTTTGTTTGACCATGTTTGCCTGGTCTTCGTGCTCTGAAGCGAGAGACAAACGGTAGTGGTCGGTCTCTTTTCAAACATGTCCGAGAGAGTGATTCGAATTTTGCAAGTTCCAGAACGAGCTCTCAAACCACCCACGCCTTGTCGATGCTTAGAGGACTATTATAATTCACTTATTTGCATTAAATTTCATATTCCGCGGTCAGTTTCTAGCAAGATAAAAAGTACTTTATATTATATCCTTTAGTTCGTATTTAATTAATTTCATTCCGCATTTCAAAAAGCATGACGTACGAATTTAAATATGTAAGTTTCTGCAAATTAAATCGCCAGAGTACGTATCTTATGAGTATCTGTCAAACGCAAGTCCCCAATTAAGCGTTCTTTTTTTCTAAACGTGATAACGTCTTTTACTTACCTTAATCCCTTTTAGTCATCTGCCGATTAAATGCGATTGGCAGCCGGACCACGTCATAGATGCAATCAACATATGTACCATTGCCGATATGCAATTCCAAGGCATGTAAATGCATCTCATTTACGTTCTGTGACTGTTAGGACAATTGCGAGTTAGCATACGGGTCTTCACAACGGACAGTAATTAGGACGGGGGGGGGGAGGGTGAGATGGCACTTCAGCAAATCTGGATCTCTGATTTATCGATCTATTTCCGGTCGGACATCTCCGTCCATCGCGCGCTTCCTTCATCAAGGGAACGTGTGAGGGAACGCGTGCGCGTACGAGCAAAACGGCTTCGTTAGAGGTTCAGCCGACCGGAAGAGTCGTTAACTACGGGCGGCGAAGTACACGCGAGCAATTTGCATGACCGCCAATTTTGCACGCGCACCGATATAAGCAGCCTGTATCCGGGTCGCCCGCGCGGTTCCATTTACACCCTAATAAATTTTCAACAATAATTATTGGACGTCCAGCCCTACCGGCGCGCGTTTCATTATGCAATATCGAGGCTCAATCGAATTACGTTACGCGTAATGGTGCCGTTTTATATTCATTCTTGAAATTCTATGCATATGTCCGGTATCATACGTTCTCTTTTATCAATCTGCTGAACCATCTGCAACGGGATTTGAATCTGGTCGTCAATTTATATTCGTGGAACGCGTCTCGCAATTTCAAGCAGTACTATTTTTAACGATAAGCCCGTTTATGGGTACAGTCAACCGTATTATTAATCAGGTATATATATATATATATATATGTATTCGTTAAATAAATATTCGTAACTGAAGCGACGGATGTCTGCATTTAATTATAAAGAGGACGCGAATAAAATTAAATGTAATTCAAATATCGGGATATTAATAGGATTCCATTTGATTGGTGCGCTCCGAGTAACTTGCATTATTAGTCACCAAAATACTTGTCAAATTTAATTGTGTGTTTATATTTAATTCTACTTTTACACGCCTCAACTTAAGTGACAAATTAAGTGACAACAATTCCGCTCTCGCGACACCTCATTAGATTCTTTTTTGGAGAGAAACTCACCTTTTCTTGTAAAGAAACTTTCCAACAGACATTCCTTAAGAGAAAGGTAATTAATAAACGTGACAAAAACTATCTTCGTAGTGTATCCTTGATTGATGCCCTCTGTGGCAAACAATGAATAAGCAAAACTCTTTTAAAGGACAAGTTAATTCGCGAGAAAGAGTCACGCCAATCCGTAGTCATCGAAAGAAAAGCTGACGGGTAGATAGGGTACTCGTTCACGTGGTGCCTTCGACGGCGAACGAAGCCACCCTGTATCGACCCAGCGACGCCCACCCAAAGAGCAACCCCCACCATGGATGACCCCATCCACCGGCGACCGGTACCATTTCGCCTAAAAATTCCGGAGCGCGATGCGTCGCGCGCCAAGTCGCCGCTACTTTTTTGTTCGCGACACGAGGATTCCGAATGTGGGTCCCGCATCCTCGGCGACCGTTGTTGACAAATCCGCAAAATCGATTCTGACGAGTTGATTTTTCACGTCGTTAAATTCCCGATCACGTCTTTAAATTACGTAATGAACGGAGTCTCGTGATGTTCCGATATACAAATATTGAGATACAGACATCTAAATTGTCGCGTTTATTCGAAACGAAATATTTTCTCGAACTTGGATGATTTATAGCTAACAACGTGAAAAAAATAATTCATGAGACAATTTTGAATTAAAGGAAACTACATGGTACGGGAACGTGAGGCTGAACGAGGCGTAGGACTTTCTCCTCGAAAAATAAACCACATAAATCATCCGGCAAAATTTATCATGTCACGTATGTCGCAGTCCCGTATAAAAAAATACGACGGAGGAATTATTAAACCGTCATCGAAGCGACCGGTCCCTTTTATCGTATAGAGTTTTGCTTCTGAAGCGATTTTTTTCTCCAGACACATTAAAGGAGTACCTTCTTCTCTTTCTTCGCTTTCCAGAGAAGAGAGACTGACGTTATATCTGCGAGTGATGGTACACCATGAACGGTAAATATTTCGGACGCCTATGTATTTTGAAACTTTATTATGACATACAGTATATTCGCTCTCGTAACACACTTCTCCCGCCGTAGTATATCTCCCGTTATTTCCGCGAAAGGTGTATGTACGCGCGCGCTTAAATTATCCCCTAAAACGATGACAGGACCCATCCATTTTACTGTGCGCGCGTTATTGTGGGACGTGTGCGATGTACTTCGCCCACTTTGGCGCATTTATATAGTGGCCGAAACGAACCACCGGGCGCTACCAGTCTAAATTATTTCTAAATGGCGGTGTACCAACGATGGAAGACTTTGGTTACCGCCTCCACTTAACTCCGGCGAAAATCCCGCCGATTGCTCTTTCCTGTCTCTCTTTCCCTGGCATTTCTCCTGGCCGCCACGCTAGAAGCGATTTTGCCGTAATGAAACGGAAACTATGCGCCGGAGATTCTCCTCGCTGCACTTCCGTCGCGCTTAACCGGTGCTCTATATTGCAAGAACGCGCGTGTTATATCCCCGCGAAGCTTCACACGCAAGAGAGAGCTCATCGATCCGCGCGGTAAATATCAAAATTTCACGGACTGACGCATGACGCAAAAATCGATCGAAAGGAACGATTGGACGCGGCCTGTTTGCACGAGTTCTTCCGCGAGGCTAGGTACATCGAGCGAGCGCTCGTCATGTACTCGTCATCTGGTTCGACAGCAAGCCGCTGCTGTCGCATTCGACGTGACGAGCGTTGGCTGAAGCACCTCACGGATATTTTTAGGTCGTCGAAAAAATTGTTCGAAGAAAATAGTGATTCAAGGGTTTCGGGAAATGTGGAATCTAGAAAGTTTGCGAATGGTAATTCCCTCTTTAAGGGAGTGAAGTAGATAAAGACATAGGATATAAGAAAAAAGAATGGATCAAGATAATCAGATAGTCGATGTATTTCTCAATTTCTAAGTAAATTATACGTACTCCACAACTTCTCGTTTGCATAATAAGGATGGGAAGGACGCAGGGATTCTGAAAACAAAATAGACACTTTGAATTTATTTCTTCGTTCGCGCGCACTTTGCCGAACGAGACGCCGCGTCCCGAGGAAGAGAGAAGACGCGTCGCGAAATATTCTTCGTTGGGATTTACGTATGCAAATAAGCGAAATAATATTACCATCGAACCACGAACGCGGACGGATCCGTTGCGACGAATTTAATTATCGATTTCCCGAGGGGAGAGAATATCTCTCTGGAGTACAGCATCTATTTTCGAAACGCGATGCAACCAGAAAGTAGCGGTTTATTTCGGAGAGAGAGAGAGAGAGAGAGAGAGAGAGAGTTCGATGGAATATTATTATCGTAGCCGGCAGCGGTCCTCTTTCGTTAGATCCGAAAGGCGAGGTCAGCGGTTCGTACTCTCGCTCGTATCGCAATACGCTTTTTCGTTATTTCGACGCGCGGACCTCCTTGTAGTGAAATTCAATTGCCGTCCCGGGAACCGGGGGAAGCGTTTACCGAGCGCTATACATAAATTGCTTAGGTCTAATCGAACATGGCTTATCGACGGCGAAGATATATCGCAGTGTAAAAGATTAATGTCGGTAACACAATGAAGACGAGACGTAATTCTCACTGGTGCGTTTAATTATATAGCACTCGCACGGAAATAAATCACAATGATTCATCGCGCGGCGATAAAATATTTCTCGACATTGCTCGCTATTTTAAATGTCCAGAGAAGCGGTGGCGGCGGCGGAACACACCTTTCTGCGCGCCCTGCCTTTCCGTTTCCGGCAATCCCGGAATTAACGCAATCTCTTTTTCACGTCGATTTTGCCTCGGCTATTCCCGTGGATTCCCGTGGGAAAGATTCCCTTGTATGATCAGGTACTTGACACATTTCGATTTTTCCTTTTCCCGTCCTCCTTTTTCTTTCCGCGTCTCGCCCGGCGCTCCTGTGCTCGAGCACTCCTCTCTGGTTTAATTTCCAATAGTGACGACGATCGCTCGCGACTGGGTGCACAAGTCTTGTCGCTGCGTCTCCACGCGAATTCTGATAAATTCTTCGCCTCGCGATGCACACCGGATGCACCGCGGCGATTTTCATTTCTTTTCTACTCGCATTTTTCTCTTTACATCTGCCTTTCTCTTTCTCTCTGCTCTTTGCACAACTCCCACTCTCTGTCTTTCACACAAACTTGGTCGACGACCAGAAAATTTTTCCAGCTTGTACTTTATTCTGGCATGAAAGAGACCTGTGGGGCACACCTGACGATGGCTTACATAACAGAATCTCTTGTCTTTATGTACTTTCGTCGCGAGGTTGAGTATTTCAGCGTTCACGATCGCTCTCGCGCGATCGCCGAGCGAGCGTGTAGCTCGACAACAGAGAGAGAGATAATCGGATATCGGCTATTTAATCAGGTCGGTCGATTTGACCTCCGGAATGGTCCTCCGAAATGTTCAAATTTAACAGCAGCAACCCTGTAGACACGCCCGGATGCGTTAGTATTCAGGAATGTTTCGTAAATGTGGCCATTCCGGTGCAACTCTGCAACTATTTCCGGAGTTCACCGGTATACAGAGAATATACATAGTTCTCGAATATTTGCTTGTAGAGATCAACTCGTAAGAATCAGAAGATTCGCAGGAATCGTCCATGAAACTGACGTCTTTTCGCCGTAATCATTTCGTCGGTCGAAGAAACTACGACTATTTAATCACCATGAGAAATTTTCGTTAATCTATTATCACCATTACGCTCGTACATGCAAGAGTCCCACGTAATTGTGCACGATCGGCGCGCCCATATATCGCACGGATGTCCGGCTATTTTACAGATTTTTTCGCTCTCACACTTAAACTATCCCGACATTTGCAGTGCGTCAGTCCCGCGCTAGATTCGAGTCCTTTTTGTTCCACCGCTTGGCGACCGAGCGGTTGACGCCAGGATCGATGGCAAAAAATCCGTGTTAAACGCTGGCACGAGCCAGATGTCCGGGAGTCGCAACTGTGGTAGTTGGCGGGGTCGTCGTCGTTGTCGTTGGTCGTGGTATCGGGGAACGTTTCATAGGCAGGCTCCTGCCGCCCTGATCGCTCTTGACCCATGGCCACTGCAGGGTACGAATTAGAGTGTTTCGAAAGTCTTCGGAAAAGAGGCAATAAATGTAAAACGTGATCGAGTAATTGATCACTTCCAGCAGATTGGCCAGCGCCCGGAACACCTGCAACCGAACACGGCGAATTAATGGACGGATTCATAATTGATGAAGTCGTGTAGGCGCGGAAGGATATCCTAGAATAATTAAATCAATTATTCAAGAAAAAAAGGCGCGGAAAAATAAATTCTGATCGGGTATTCTTACACG
Source organism: Tetramorium alpestre (assembly GCA_021460005.1). Classification (NCBI taxonomy): domain Eukaryota; kingdom Metazoa; phylum Arthropoda; class Insecta; order Hymenoptera; family Formicidae; genus Tetramorium; species Tetramorium alpestre. The sequence goes on along the minus strand of JAJVSH010000040.1, from coordinate 773,459 downwards.
GCAATAAAACACGAGGACAAAAAATAAATTGGAAAAGGAGCAGAATTGCTTTCGTAAATTAACTTTTAATTTGAAATTCAACTATGATTAACATTAAATTTTAATCAAGAGCGAATATGTGTTCCGTAATTGTCATTTGGAATTGAGAGACAACATGTATGAAATTATTTTATAATGTGTTTCCTTACCTGATAAGGATAATGGTTGAGATTGCTCTCGCTGAGTGTGACATTTAAGATAACCATAGGAGTGACACATACTAGGAAGAGGATACTGGTGCTACCTAACAGCAGGATGAGTCTCCGTTCCTCGGCAAAAGTTCTGGGATCTTCGTCGCTGCTGACAGTTCTCGATAAGGTCATTCTCCGGCGTCGTTCGCAGGACCTTCTGTACACTATCATTATTCTCAGATTGAATCCTGCGAGAAGGATCGTCGGCGCCACTTTAAAAACAACTTCTAGCACCACCTTATACACCTGAAATGAATATATGTTTGCGTCACGAAGAACTCGTAAAATTAGAATTTGAAGTTAAATACGGTGTATACCATTTTAAGCTCGCACACACAAACATAATATAACTAAATACGCTGCGAATGTTCCAGAAATCCTGACCTTAATTTAAATGTCAGCTCTCATTTTGGACATCAGATATTTTTATGAATTTAGACCATTGTATGTCCTACAGTCCTACATGTATGTAATTAGCATTAATATTATTATAAATATTTAATGAATTGACAGACGAATTAATAATATAATTTTCGGTTATTGTTGGCTTTAAAGTACCATTTCGAAGTTGTTATTAGAAGGCAAGGGTAATTCTGCGAGCGAAAAAGAAATATGAATTACCTGATAGTACCACGAGTTAAGGAATGACTCGTTGTCTCTCTTCTGGTAGATTAGGGGACCGCCGGGTGCCAGCAGGCAGGTCGTAATTTCACCTCGAAATACGCTCGGCAGATAAACAAGAAATGTAGCCAAAGGGATGAGCACCACTGTTAGATGAGGTGGTCCGCAGAGTGGTTGCGTATGTTGCCCGGGATGACAGACGCTTACGTAACGCTCCACTGTCAATGCCAGAAGCATCATTACTCCAACCCCTATGCATACAATTAACCTCTATATCTCTCGAATATAGTGCTATGTCGAGTCGGCCTTAAAAGCTCTCTCTGTATAGGCACCTGTGCGTTTCCACACACACACACAATATCTACAGCGTCAATTAAAAAGTTCTCGCAACACATTTCGTTATCTATACAGAATGCTCTTTAACGCTCTTTTTCTCTCCGCGCTCTTTTTCTCCCATTTTCTCTAATACTTTTTCTTTGAACCGCACTAGGGCAAATTTCTAATCGTTTTAATCGCTGTAACTTATAAGAGTTGCAAGATACGGAAAGACAAAAGTTTTCCGTCGCGAGCGAGAAGTTTCGCAACGAGTGATCTTCTATTTCTTTCGCGAGCGGTGTGGAAAACAGATAGTGCAGATAAATTTATTCTCTCTTCCGTCGCGAAGAGTTGTTTCCGCGAAAATGGTGTTAATGAGAGACAAGAAATGCGAGTGAGCGAGAGAGAGAGAGAGAGAGAGAGAGAGAGAGAGAGAGAGAGAGAGAGAGAGAGAGAGAGAGAGAGAGAGAGAGCAAAGAAAGGAGGGAAGAAAAATCGGAAGAAGGAGTGGAGGAGATATAGAAAGCAAGTCAACTAAATTATTCGCAGGCGCAATTTTGCAGTACGCTCCGCGGGATTTTCATTGCGTCGATAGCAATTCACCGTACCCAGGCAGCCGTTCCCAAGGAAGAGCTCGAGATGAGCATGATAGAAGGCCTGGAGCCAGCTATTCCATCCCCCAGTCTCTTTGTGGATGAGCACCCTCAACGCGAAAGGGATGCAGAAAAGGATCGCGAGGAGCGCCGCCGCGGAGTAGCCTGCAACAAAAAAAGGAGCCGAGCTCCTGGTTAAGGAGGATAATCGGACAGGGAAAAATAAGAGCGAAGGCCCCGAGACTGAGTTAACTTGATTTCATAAACCCGGAACAGCCGGCGAATGTTGCGCACGATTCACTTAATCATTCTCGCAACTTCCTTGAATATTCTGTCATCGCGGTGGAATTTTTCATTCCGCCGCGCCTTCACGGGGCCGTCGCGTAGAGCGACGGAAATAGGATTAAATCACTCTTCAGGATCTATTACGGGATCCCTGAGTGTTCTTAGCCATTTCTACCATTTTATACTCTTCGCACATTTGATATCTACCAGTTCCTGGCTGTTATACGTTCCTGGTCACGTAAAATGTTAACGCTTCCATCATAATTCTCTCCGTTTTCTTAGCTAAATGTCACCTGTGAAATAGCATACATTTCGCTTAGTCGTTAATCGACCGTTAGCGTCATGAACGCGCGGTACTTTTATTTTTAACGCGTTTCACTCCTAAACTGTATAACTTCATCCAAGCTCGTGAATTCAGACAATCGAAACAGGATATGCGCTTTTTGCCAATTTCCATTGATTTCCTGTTTTCGTACGGTCGACCGCGCTGCTAGTTGTTCCTCGTCTCCTGTTACGAGTTTTTACCGTCCATTGAAACCAATTAACGCTCGTATTTATCGTTTCATTCCGCGAAATTTCCTGAGCGCAATTAGGTATCGATGCCTGCTTCTCCTACTTCGTATATTCGCAAATTGGATAGAAAATTGCATATCTTGCCTAGCTTGCATATCTCGGATACGAGTATGATGAAAGTTCTTTGAGTATATTAACAAAAATTTTGTTTAAAGTAGTTATTTATATAAAATTCCAAAACTTTTAGTAAATTATTTAGTAAATTATTAATATATTATTTGATAATTACATGAATAACATTTAAAAAAATTTGTAAGCGTTAGTTCGATTTAATGAAGATCAATATAACTATTTCTGAATTATCTTCAACCAATATATGAACGTATTCCAGTCAAGACAATTTTATCAACCCTTTCGTCGTACCGACCCTCGAGCTTTCAGCCGCCGATAAGCTCGACGAGCTTGCTGGTAACGCGCTCCTGTGGTCGATGATAACCGAGTGGTGGATAGGAAGGGTAGTTTCAACCTCTTTAGCCGTTGCCTCCGTTACCAACCGACCTAAATTTCGCGTTCTGCAACCATCTCATAGAGCCTTTTCTAAGCGCTCCGCTCGTAGAACGGCAGTCACTTTAATTGCGAGAGAAAAGTTCTCCCCCTCGGTTCTTTTCTTCCCTAAAGTTTATTAAAGCGCCGCGGTACACGCTCGTTGGAGTATGAAAGTCGCAAGAATCACCCGGAAATTGGCTAATGCTGCGCGAATGAAAGTCGAGTTTTCCGCCCGGCTACGCGACGCGTCGTGGAAGCTCGTAAAACTTTTACGTCGGGGCCGTCGCATTAAAGCGAAATTGCATCTTTCCATTTAAATTACGATTTCTTGCCGTCTTTCGTCCGTCAATAACAGTCGCGAAGAACCAGCTAGGTTTCATTGGGTTTCACGATCTCTTCGCGAATCGGCGAGTAAGGTCTAGCACCTTCCCCGATCTTCCCCTTGCTTTCGTCGTTTTCTTGAAATTATTTTCTTAATGTGGAATTCTGTCCGTGACTAAATACGTGTGTACGACAACAAACATCGCAAGCGTCCACTTTAGCAAAATAAAAACCCCCGTATGTTATAACATTAGTCCTTCATATAATATTATTTATTTATCGAAAAATTAAATTTGGATAAAATGGAAAGTGCTATAATAAGTTGCTGCATTATCTCTCGATTAAAATTGAAGTGACAGAAATATTTTTAGAATTGAAAAATTACTCAATAATCACAGTTTATGTACTCTCACTTTTGCGTGTACAAAGTTTTCATTTTTTCATCACATTAATGTAATAATGCGATGTAATCTAATGTAATAAGCCATCACATAATAAGCTTTAAAACTATTATTATTTACCTTTTGTTATGTGCGACAAACGAAGTTACGAAATTATACTTGTGCAGAAAATGATATATAAATCGCTATACATTCTCTTTGATTGAAATTGAGCTAACAGAAATACTTACAAAATCGAGAAATTACGCAATATTACTGCTTCAGTTTATACGTTTCTGAACCTTTCACAAGCGCGAAGTTTTCTTTCTTCATCGCATTAATATAATAACATAATAAGCTAATGCAATAGCTAATGTAATAAGCCTTCGTAACAAGCTTTAATACCGTTGTTATTCATTCTTTGTTACGTGCGAAGGCACTAGTCGAATGAGACATCTGTTTGACGAATGTGTTGCTTGAAACCGCGTAAGACGAGAGGAAGTATCAAAGTAACCGTCGCGCCTCAATTACCGGAAACCACCGCGGTTGATTTGAGCTTTCCATTTTTCTGGAAGGCGACGGGCGGACGTCGGTGGGCGTCGGTGCTCGTTAACGCACGCAAACGCTGCGACTAGAATTAATGTGTCAGTGACCTGTTTTCGGGTCATGGTTCGTTTGCTAAACCCTATCACATTGATTGGCCGGTTCCCTGGCATTTTCTTGTTCGTCCTCGTCCACCGGAGATTCACTGACAAGAAAAGGTGACATGAAAGTGGTGACAAATCCATAAAGTTTCGATTAGTAAAGCTGCTGCTCAGAAATATCTTAGGCCGCACATTTAGCACGGACATCTTTCGCGTGAATCACGAAGGTCAAGAAACTCTCACGAAGTGCGAAATAATTTTTCCCCTGAAACAGCTGTCATGTATTAGATCACTGATTTACGTGCTATAAAACGTGAATAAAACTCTCTTCTCTCCATTTTCCTTTGCGTCTAATGGAGGTGCCAGCAACGCGTTATCGTTTGACACGTTTTTTACGAGCGCTTCGTAAAGACCACTCGCTGATAATATCTATGTTAATCAGATCATTGAAGCAATCGTGATATTTAAACTTCGATAGGTAATTGTATTTTTTCAATAAAGTTTTGAAAGATGTAAAATTTTAATTCGATTTATTTCACATTAATTATTTTCTTAATCTTTTCAATATAATTTTCTTAATAATAAAGCGAATATTGACGAAATGTTTCTATGCAATTAACGTAGTCTCGTTCGTAATATTACGTTCAACGTGCTAAAATTTTTACAACTGATAAATACCATGTATGTACACGCACTACAAAATGCTGCATTATTGTCACGTCTGCAGTTAATATTTTGCATCCACTCTGCGCTGCGCGTGTGAGCGTGTGTGTGTCGACAAATACAGGAATAGTGAAGAAAAATGTCGCGATGTCTCGATGGGCGACGTTGTCGCCCGGCATCCCGCGGCGACATTTTACAAATCGCGTCCTCCCGGCATGTTTAATTTATCGAAATCCTGAGGGAGAAGCCAGCTGTAGCGTCCATTTGTCAACATCCCCACGGCGTAACTACGCTGCAACGACGTCGCGTACCTGAACGGCTACTTTAACTCCATAAAAGCGGCTGTTTTCGCGCAGATCGTTAATGCATCATTTATCATATCAAGAGAGCTACGATACACATGCGAGCACGATTCGCGGTCGACCGGGGTAGGCGAATTTCATAAATAGAATAGCCTACTATATTCTCAGCCAATGTCACTGTCGGGCGTTATCTATAGAATATCAATGTCTTGATCGAAATAATAGAAGAAGAAAAAACATTTTCTCAGAGAAACGACGACGACATGAATACGATGACATGTGTTCAGATGTTATTTTCAAATGAAGGATTAAGGTTAAACCCTTGTCTAATGTCGAACGAATCGGAGTATAAACAGAATTATTTTAAACAAATTTACTTGATCACAATTTGCACGAATTAATTAAAAAAAAAAATTAAAAATAATGCAGAGCTAGTTGATTTTATTGACTCACATTAAAATTGCGTATGACATAATTATGAAAATAATAGATATTTGATCCGAGGAAACGTGATAGAAATCAGACATTGCATTTAGCGCGGAGCGTTTTTTCCTGCAGTTTGCGATACGTCTCACCGTACTCACCGCGTCTTCACGCCGGTATTCACACCACCTGTTGAAAAACGCACGTAATACGAAGTTCCCATTATTTCTGTAGATGCGCCTTATACCTTACTCGTATCTCCGTCGAGTGCAGCCGCTGCATTCATTCTCGAGTTAATAAACTGCTCTAGGTGGATATCCTCGAACAATAATTATTAGACGCTCCAGGATCTCTGTTAATATTGTCTTGAATTTAAATTTCTCTACGCTATAATAGAACGTTGAAATAACTGCGATCTGTTGTAAACAGGATTGAACTGATGATAAGTTTGTTGAAGCAGTTGGATTGGGCCGTTGAACATGGCAAGAATCTGTAGCACTTTACCGCCATTTGCAAAATTTATTAGCGTGATAGATTAGGTAGACGATCTGTTGAAACGAGTTAGAGGTCAACTTTGAAACCACGACAGTGACCTAATCGTCGGAAATTCATAATGACTAGAAATGTTAGCGGGCGAAACGAGGGTGAGTGCTGCAATATTGCACACCCGGTAATAAACCATTCCGCAGTAATATCGTAGCGTAAGAAGAACGAAAAAAAAGGATCCTCGGGACATTACCGATGTTCACGTTGAGATTCCTCGAGATTCACCGTCTTCTTTAATCGCCATTTCCACCGGACGACATGAACAAAGTTAACGGATTAAAGAGGGCACCTGAGATTCCTTTTTTTTACAGACAGATAAATCGCGTACATATGTCTCGCGCAACGAACGAATCGCTATTTCGCGACGTGAAGATTCGCTCGGGGACGGAGGCGAGCTCGCACGAATCAATCGGGAGCGAATCGATCTGGACGTTGACTGTTTAGAGATTCCAGCTCGTCGATCTCGGGAATTGCGAGCGGCGGCGCGCGAAAAGACGAGCGTCGATATCGCGTACGTTGATATACGACTTTCGCGTACCGGACGTATGTACATATACGTCGCGCGGAAGGATTTAATTCGCATGTGTCCTCGACACGCATCTCCGGGGAAATAACGTCGAGAATTGCCGCGCATATCGCTTCGATATTCCGAGCGTCCGAAGGAATCGTCCTTAGACGCTAGACGCGCGAGGGATTACAATAACTCTTTTACCTTCCCGTCTGCAGAAATGACATTTCTGCCGTGCAACGACTCGTATCCGTTCGATTAAAGTGTACGAGACAATTGAGAAGACACACTGAGAGAAAAATGTAGTTACTTTTGGACCCAATCATAATTTTATAATATTTCTAACAATAAATATAATTAACTTAACCATATGCATCATTATTGTTAACCATAATTATCATTAGAAATATTATAAAATTATGGTTGGGTCCACAAGAAACTATTTTTTTTTTTCAGTGTAATAGGAAACTTTCGGAGATAGATTTTCCTGTAGGCTCCTGTTCGTCGGGATACGTCGGGATTACAAGAATGTAATTTCTTTTTATTTTTCGTGCAGAAAACTGCATAATCGATTTGCCCTCCGACGACGAGAGGGAAAAGATCGTCGTTAACGGGTTGGCGCGTTCGCGCGTCGAAGTGGCCAACTCGTAGGATTTGAGCCGCGCTCCGACGGCTGGAGAGAAGTTTTAACTAGTCATTCGACGTAACGAGGGGTTATCTAAGAAGACGAGCCGCTCGCTCGGTTCGTTCGGTGTTCGGAATTAACGACCGTTCTCCGTGCGTTTGCATACAAAGTGCATTCTCCGCTCCGCCGGCCCTCGTTATCCTTTTTACTGCGCGACGCCCCCGGGGAGCTCTCCGCGAATGCGAGGCCTTCCGCCGGGAATAGACTCCAGTGCGAAAGGAATTAAATCGTTATCCATATCCGGGATTCCGGGACGCCGCCGCCGACGTCGCCGCCGCCACCGCCGCCGTCGACGACGCTCGCCACGTTTACGGCGCTCAATTTACTCCGTTACTGACGGCACGCAGGTTTACAAACTTTGCTCCGAGGTGGGATTCGTTTTATTGCGCCTCGCGTCGAGAAGTTTGATGAAATATTGTGTAGCATCGTTTGTCCCTTATTACTCATGAGGCAGGACACGGTGCGAATAATGGCGCGACTGGACGACATAACGCTAAGCTCGCGCCAGATGATGGATTTAACTTCGTGTGAACGCTTTATCTTTATCTCTGGAACTTGCCACCACCAGAATGTAAAAATGTACGTTCCATGGAGTTTAGAATTTATCTGGATTTCTTGTAGCACACCGTCATTCACACGTACGACGTAGTCTTTCTTTTAATAGCAGCAAAATTATTTCTATTTTTAATGCTGAAAAATTGATTCCGAGAATCTTCCGGCGAACGAATCACGTGGGAGCTAATTGGCTAGCCGTTGAAACGAGTTTACTTACCTCCGTTCTCTTCCGAATCGTAATTTCATAAAGTTACACGACGCCAACGCCAAACTGTGGGCGGTCTTATCAAAATAAATCGATTTCGCCGAAGGTATGCCTACGCTACGCTACTCGTGACGAAAGTATCGATCGGAAGGATCAGCAGCGAGAAGCTCGTAGCCGAGTAGTTTTCCCAACAATCGTAAACATACGCGGCTTAAGCTACGAGTCGTTTTAGCCGTTCGTTATCTACTTCGACGAGAGTTCCGGCACTTTGGACGATCTTGCGTCCACATGTGTGGATGCCACGCCCGGTATGTCGCAAATTCCGATTGGCATGGCCGTCGCCGCGAAACAGGCGCGGATGAGAAAGCGGGAGTTTCGTGGAGCAAAAAGGCTATCGCGGCGGTAAGAGACGTGACAGGCGCGATTGAGCGCTTCACTATGTCGGGCGTCAGAAAAGTTGGGCGAACGTCGGGATGGCACGGCGAAACTTTCCCGGAAGATTAACCGTTGTCCTAAATCGCGCCCGGCAATCGGACACTAGCGTCCGCGTATATATATCCGCCGTGAAATCTGGCCTTCCGCCGGTCGTTATATCAAAAAAATTAAACGACGTCAAGACGGATGTATCCGTCGGCGAAGACGGATCTTGTCCTACGACAACGTGGCGCGAATTTCTTCCGGTCGGAAAAATTGATCGTATCCTGGTGCCAAGAAAGATGTAGTCATTACTTCAGTACTTAGTCATCAGTACTTTTTAACAACACGCCAATCCTCTTAATATCAACTCAGATCGAATTAAAAAGCAGACGAGTGTATAATCTCGCGCCGGAAAATTTATCGCTCAAAATTAGAGAACGTACACTGAGAGAAAAATATAATTACTTTCGACCTCAACCATAATTTTATAATATTTCTTACGATAATTGTGGTTAACATAATGACGCATACAATTAAGTTGATCGTATTTATAGTTAGAAATATTATAAAATTGTGGTTGAGGCCGAAAGTAATTATATTTTTCTCTCAGTGTACCTTCACCGTAATGGTTGTACGTAAAAATTAATGATAGCTTCGTGTTTCATTTCTTTTTTTTTATCTTTTCTGATTAATCTCTGTAAATGATTGGAAATCAAGTGGATTTAAAGAAAACGCTTTGTTTCGCTCTTACTATCGAGGCGAAAAATACAGAGTGCTTTCTCGCGTCGGTTTAATCTTCCACTTTTCAAATCTTTCGAAGTAATTCCGCCAGTAATTTCCTTCCCGCGATCCGCGTAATGAGAGTGTAAATTCGCGAGCTTTCGCGTCTCTGTTAGTAAATAAACGTCGCGACGCGCTTCATGTGCTCGCGGAAATAAGAAGACCCATACGTGCAACTAGCGCAGTGGTTTCGCCGTGTACGTGAAAATGTATGACATGTGGCTCGGAATGACGTGCCGTGGAACGTTAAGTGAAGCTATAATGGTCCCTCAGCGCAGCCCGATTATCACACGGAGGCAATACATCGGGACTGTAAAGATCGGAACCGGCCTGAATAGAATACTCCGTATTCTCACTGCACATTTAACATTAAATGTAGTCATATCTGAATTTTGTTTGCCGCGCGCGATTGACGTCGATATTTGACCAGTAATCAATCGAGCGTTTAGTGATAAATCGGGGAAGCGCAGGGAGAATTCTCTCACGGAGATTTCTACGTGTTTTACTTCGCGAAAGGATTAAAATAATCTTTTCTTTTTGTGCCGATCAATGCATGTCTGCGAACGTTAACGGACTTTCAATAATGCATCCTGCTTGGTAGCGTTTAAATCGCAAGGTCTCACGGAATAGATACAATGGCGCTGACGTAGATAAAACATTCGTTTGTCCCTCGTAATCTCAAGTTGTCTTACCTAAGGCCGACCTTAAGATCGGGGCCACTGAATCTCCTTAGTCGCCGGCTGAAACGCGATGTCGCCGCCATGCAAATGCACGGCTTAAGCGAACGACGCTGCAGCTGTTTAACCGCTTCGGGAAATGCTCCATCGTACTCGCGGGAGCAAGTGCGTATTTTCTTTTAAAAGTGAAACGTCCTCAAATAAATCGCTCCGCGATAACTGCAATTTCATCGTGCGAGCGCAAAAAGGCACGCCATTGGAATGGATGATCAGTGCAAAAGTGGAAGAGAGAACAGAGGAGAAGCCAGAGAGAATTTTCCAATCTCTTATCATCACCGGACGATATGAGAATATGTTTGTGTAAGGAGTTCTTTTCTAGATTCGTTTTTTTGGGCAAAAGTTGGGCGATCGAGGATATACACTTTGCACGCCTGTTCATGTAGCGAGGAATTTTATAAAGTTTCACGTTTTCACATTTTTGATTTTCTTTGAAGATATAAAACCGAAGCCAAAGTGCGTTTTTGCAAAAAAAAAAGAAGAAACTTCAATGCTTTGCGCGAAAACTTCCGTATCAATATTAAGTTCTCCCGTGGCGTGAAGAAAAAGCGATCGCGACAGCGGCACGAAGTAAATTGAATTGTTAATTATTATCTTACGCGGTAATGTCGGGGTGAGCATGAATATTTATGGGCCAGGTAGTCTGCAATTTCTTAATATATCATCGGGCGCTATACTGAATCCTTAAATCCACGTCGACACCACTGCGAGTAGCATTATGAATTTATGAATTTCGGATCGATTATTATTATCATTTCGCAGCGGTTGACATAATTCCGCAAGCGAGACGATACATATATTCAGTAGAGATACTCTGTTACCGTTCAATTCTCATTACCGTGTGTATTCGTATAATTTCTTCTTAGCGGGAAGATGGATGAAGAATGTTCTCGCGTCGATCTTAACATGATCGCGATTGCACCCACGTATTCGAAGAGAGACGTTACGCTGGATCGAAGGGTGCAAGATAAGAGTATCCCCTCTACAGATTTCTCTTCGGTCAAATTGACTGTCCTGCCCCGCGAACGGGCATCGTCAAAATGACACGCGGATTTCCAGGAGAGTGAATCGATCTCATCCATTCTACGTTATTCAACGTCGAGCCACCTGTCCTACGTGACTACTGGCAACCCCCCGGCTGCCAAGACGAACGTGGCCTTCGTCGCATATAAATTGCAAAATCTACTGCAATCTGGAATTCCGGGAGTAGCTAAGATTTACTTTTTCAACCATTTTTTAATGCCACTCGATTCCGAATGTATTACCCGTTAGTGAATCTGATGAATCGTTCACGGAAAGAAATGATGTATTAACAGCATTGGCTAACAGCAGTTTAATTGAAAATAATCTGGTTAATAATATTATTAATGAAATAAGTATTTTATTAAAAAATGACGATACCATATATAAAAACGACGTACGCAAATTGAAAAGATTATTTTTAATTAGTCTGATATAAACTAATACTGTTAATACAATATTATTTTTTTCATGTATGTAAAGATACATTTTTACAATTCTACCCATCCTATTTCATTTATTTCATAATTTGATTAAGCAATGCAGTTTTGGATTTTTTTTTTTATAAGTTCTGGATACATTATTTGTAAGAAAAAGATAATTTTATGCATAACAAATTAAATTAAAGAATATGGCGAAGTTGTTTCTGACCCAAAAAAGTTTGCAATTTTCTTGACGAAGGTACTGGAATCTTCTCCGTGATTGAATTATAGATACAGAGATGAATCCGCACTAAAATGCCAAGAGCTTTTTACGTGACAAATACTCCGCATTCATTAGGATTCCTTAACTCGATTTGCCAACCTCTTGTTCGACTGTATTACGGTAGAAAAGTACGAAGTTTCTGATATTGCCTTATCGGGCCGATCATCATGGTGTATACATAAAGGGGAAACGAGAGATGCCAGGTCTTGACCTACCTTTCGCGCGAAGTCAAACGTCGATCCTGCGAGAGTTGGACGTGTCATCCATCTTAACGCGACGATAGCAAATTACGAGGTAATTTCGCGGCCGTCCTTCAACTTGTGGACTTGCGAAACGCGCCTTAATTCGCGACGGAACGATTTCGAAATCAGCTGTCCCGATTCGCGTATCCCATTCGGGGAAATTGATTGTTTCGATATAGCGACCGCTCGGAACGATTTCGCAATATCGATTTCGGCATCGAGTGCTATTTCGCGCAGCTCTAGCTCTCTCAGTTATTTAACGTGGCGGTTAATATTCTCCGGCGAGAGCGGACGACAATGCTCACGTGCGATCGTTAATATTCATAAAGCCCGAAGTAACCCGTGCGCCATTATTCGAATCTGTAACATCGCTGCCTCTGTGTGGAATTAATAGATATTCCCCGTAACAACAGTGAAAGTTTCACAGTAGGCAACGATCTTGTGCCACGACCTACAAGCTCTCGAAAATCAGAAGGATTCGAGAAGAATCAAAGAAAGAAAATTTCATTTAATATTGATCTTCCTGAAATGTTTTTCCAAGTGAGAGTCCGTGACTGAGAGACGCAGACGCACGCAGTTCGATGGATAAGCCTTGTTTGTTTCCTCCGTTTCCCTCTGGTTTATCCGGCTTTATAAATGTTTACTAAGTCTCTCAAGATAACGTTCCCGGCTCTCTTGTAATCACCGTGGTTCCGTAGAGTATCTTTTCAGACGAGAAAATTCCGCGTAGAAAAGTCGTTTGTAATTGTAACGCATGTCTCTACCTAATCACTTTGCTGCAATTAGAGCGCAATCTCGATATTGTCATAAAAGAAAATAAGAGGATTTCGATAAACTTCGTCTTTAGAGAAAAATAGCTTGCGGTACTATGCGAAATTATTTCGAAATCGAATGCCAATGTCATTGAGCAATTTATTTGAAATTTTCTAATTCTAAAAGTATGAGAAAGGTGTTAAAATGTGAGGCAATAAAGAAACATCTTTAGAAGAACATTAGCATTTTGCTAAAGCGAGACTTTGCTTGCCGACTGAATTAATCGGCGAAGAGATATTACGCCTGCTTTCAACATCAATAGTAATACCGTCAATTACTTTGTACGCACAATATCGTACCATTGTAATTCGTTTGCCTTTCTTTTCAAACACGCGTAATCCCTTCATTAAATTGTCGTCACTTATGTAAAAGTTAAAAGCAATGAGCCTGCTTTGCGCGCGCGTAGTGACAGACAGCCGAATCTCAATTTCTCCTTTTCTCTCAACTCGTCGCATTGTCAGTGTAGCGAAGTTTCCTGGATGTAAAAAAATACGATAAATCTGCACACGCGTGTGCGCGCAGGTGGTACATGTTAAAGAAATTACTTTGAGGCGGACACATGCTTTTTCCGTTCCTGATAATTCCTTTGATCAGCGCTCGTTGCGGGATTGTCTTCTCGACGGGATAATCAAACTTAAATGACCCCTTTTATCTCGCCGTCCCCCATTGTATCTCGATATACCGATCGTTTTTCCAGACCGCGTTAACAGGTGTCTTCTGTCTGTCAATAAATACTCGAAAAGAGATTTCTTTATTTCTCTACGTCGCTACGAGACATATTTTGACGCCTTTCCGTGTTCTCGGATATCTAGATTTAGAAAATTCCAAATAAATCGCCCGGTGACGTTGGCACTCGATCTCAAAATAATCTCGCGTGCCGCAAGGTTGAACTCCATTTGGCCTCTAGGCAAAGATGCGCTTTATATAGTCGCAACAATAGGTACGGAACGAGAGGAAAAACGAAGGACGGCTGCGGCGCGACGGCCGCTTGCTCGCCGTGCGAGGCATTCGTAAACGAAGCGCAGCGGAAGCGAAATAGGTCAGGGCGGAACTTTGAGAAAATGGTAACGGCGTATCGATAAAAGGTCATGGCGCGATAAAACTACTTGGAAGCCGGAGAAGCCATGGCTCGCCGTTACTCAGTCGTCTTTCGGCAATACAGTTTAACGACGTCGTTCCGTGTGATCGGCGGATGTTTGCCCCGCCGTTACGAGATGTAAAATCTACGACGGAGCGCGGGTGCGAATGGATTCCCTCTAATGAGTCGCGATGGCGAAAAGTATCCTCCGAGATGCGACTTTTAGCGATTTTCCGAGACACGCTTCGGCACTTCCAAACACCCGCGAATTCCTCCATCCTGATAGTCCACGATTCGTGACACTACCGTGTTCCAAAGCACGTATCCTCGCGCGTTGCAGCCCGCGCGTCTTCTTATCCTGTCTGCCTGTATCCTCATCCTCGGTGACGTGCGTCGCGCATATCGATGCGCCCGCTCCGCGCGACGAACACGTTCTTCGCTCGCTTATTTACATACGCGTCGGTGCGATGCACGTGTACGTACGTACGCGCGGCGCTACCGTACGGAGCATAAAGACTCTCGTCTTTCTTTCCCTTCCTTCGACACGCCGGGTGACGACCGCCGGTGCTCCGTGATATTCGACGCCGTCAGAATTTTGATGCTCCATTCCGGCCGTGCGATACGGACGCTGGTACACCACGCGCGCGTTCACTTATCTAACGGAATTGGCGCCGATCTATCCGGAATTCTAACGACGACAGTGCAACACATACATGCGCATACGGATGACGCGAAAGCCATCATCTGCCATTTCGGCAAAATAACGAAAATCGCTCCCTGCCCAATTGTCCGATATAGCATTGCTATCTTATTTATCGTGCAGGAAACTTTTCTGGCGAATTTCCGGAAGTTCCTTATCCGACAAACGATCCATGTGTTTTGATGAGTTTGCTGGATCAAATCTTAAATAAATGAAGATAAGAAGAATAAATGTAGAGATTTAGTAACCAATTTATTTAGGAACTTGAATAATTACTTTTGGAATCACTAATAAAAAGTTACTACAATTAATAAGAGTACATTAATAAAAGTCAGTAACAATGTTAACGTTTTTTTTTTAGTAAATTTTTAGTAATTAGAGAAAATAGAAGCAAGTAATGTAAAATAGTGTAATGAAAATGATCGATTGATGAGAATATTACACAATAATGAACAATTTGACATTTTTGATTCGACTATTCCTATCGATAAAATATTTTTCACCGTATAGAGCGTTCCATAAAATACACTTAAGCTTTATGTTCTTTCTACAGCAGTAAAAGATGCATGATGAAAGGCGAGTCGGATCTCGCGAGAGGCACATATCTCTTTGCGTATGTTCTTTGTGCGTAGGCAGATATTCTTGCTCGATAGTAAGATCAAGGGTGGTATAGTGGACCAGTAGAAACTCAAATTACACCAGCGAGGGAACGAGATTTCAGAATTTTATTTCACTATTCCTATACGAACTCAGATTGCATGCCACACGTGTAGAATATCCCTTCTCGACAGACTGATTTCTCAATGAGTTTAATCACGTGAATATTTTATGTTTTCGTTACGTTGATTTTTTACCGTTTTTTAAGTTTGTTTATAAATTCTCCCTGATCGTTTCTATAATTATTTAATTGATACGATTAGCTTGGGACGTTATGTAATAAAGTGCAACACGTATGAAAGCCTTGGTGCATTTCTATCATACAAAATATAATGAATACTTACTACCTAACTCTAAGCGATTGTAAGAGATGAAGTTATTCATCCCGTCCTGCGAACCGGTCTTAATTTGCGGCGACTGTCGCGTTATTTACGGAACTCTCGAATGAGATTTCATTAGTTCGTTGTTCATGAACTGCTAGTTAAATCATTAATCTTGATGAGCTTGATGGTGAAAGCAGATGAGAATTTTCACGGAAGAGTAACGTGTCGGCACATCTACTACCGGATACCAAGTTTCTTGATGGATACCGGGATCAAGGACGTTTGAGCCCGGTATCCATCCCGGGCGTCGCGGAAACTCGAAGGAAGGCGATTAAAGTCTGGAATACATATATAGATCGGCTATAGGGAAGAGAGAGAGAGAGAGAGAGAGAGAGAGAGAGAGAGAGAGTTGTGAGAGAAAGACGCTCCGATCATGATGTGGAACAAGCGAGCAATATCTCTCCTCTCTCTCTTTCTCTCTTTCTATTTCGTCGACCTCTTCTAATCCCCTAAACCCCCCTAAGGCTACGTTCCCAACACGCGCGAGAAAACCGAGTGAATCGAAAATTTCGTGCGATCGCTTGCACTCGGACACTTCCTGATATTGGGATATCTTCCCGGGATATCGATATCGAATCAGCAACGTGCTGGTTATAAGCGATCCGAATCTCACAATTTTCTTTGCACAGAATAAAGAATCTCAATACAAAATTTGCATAAAAGTTTCGCAAGTCACGATGTTAGATACTTATCCGGACTCATAGTTTTATTCCAACCATTTTTTTTGTCTCTTATATCTTATTATTTCTACTTGAAATAGCAAGACACACATGTGCGCGAATTTTTTTTATCCTTAATGCGTCTAGATGGGTGAACTTTACAGTGCGTGTACGTGCTGTGAGAAGTTCAGATTTACGCTAATCTGAAATAGATTTTGTAGAAAAAAGAAATTAGCTCGAGACTAGATTAGGCGAAATTGAGCACACGTGAGACAATGCTTCTGCAGCGAGCACACTTCGATAGCGTAAACCACTTAGAGCCGGCTTTGCACTCTTGCGGCGCGATTCTGTGGAGCGCAGGAGCTCCAGGCTGTATTCCGCGACTTTACAACTGCGGCTGCAGAGTTAAGCGAAAGGAAGAAGCCTCATATACGCGGGAACGTGTTACGGCCGCGGCGGGGTCTATAATCCTTAAGGAACCCGAGCGGCGATAAAGACACGGGCTCTCGAGGACGTGCCGCCTTACCGGAACGAGAATCGTGAATCCAGTTCCATTCGAAGCGCGGCAACCCGGCGAAAATACCAAAATCGAATTGCCGAGTAATTTCCTCTCCTAATGCGCTGACCACGTTGCCCCGGAAACGAGCACGGACGTCGACGGCGCCGCAAAAACCGCCGAATCTTCTGTCCCGGGGACGGAAGCTACAGAGGACAACTCGCCGCAGCGGGCATGAAAGCAATGACCGGACCCGACCGTCGGGAACCTCGTTGTTGTTATTCTCCTCGAAAGCAACTGCGTTTTGTATGCGCGATATATCTCCGCCACTCTCCAAATTAAAAAATAAATTAACAGTATTTTCAGGAGCAATGTATTTTGTACGGTGTTTGTCTCAATCTTAACAATGAAGCATGTAGAAAGTAGAGACTCACAACATATACGTGTATAAGAAAATATTTATTTAAAAAATTTATTTAATTAGCGAAATTTTTTCATATTTTAGAATTCAACTTGTTATTTTTAATCGAAATAGAAGAAGCTGATATGGCTGTTAATTAAGTTTAATCAATATGCAGATTTAATTTATATGTTAAAATTAAATATTTTCGATTTATGTAAATTCACTTATCTCTAACGAATTTTTTTCTCCGCTTCTTACAATAAATTAATTCATCGATCGCTGCGGCAACAGGTTCAATGTCAGAAGCATTTATAGCATATTGTCTTTCTTCGAAGTGTCTATAAATACATGACGCGATGAAAAGGCTATTAATAAAGCCGAAATGCGGCTAATGGTCGAAATCGTGGGCGGCACTCGGCACAAATAATGGCGCGACGCCAAAAAAAGCCGGATCGTTGAGGATGATATGTACAGCGATTTGGAATCTTAGTTGAAGGCTCGGTGGAAACAAGCCGCCGATTATTTTGGCCCCGTGTCAAAAGGCTGGCCCGTTTAACGGTTCTCTTGCACTTTGTTACCGCAAAACTCGCGATCGTAGAATTTTTATAGACATAATTGCAACGCATCTCAATATACCTGAGATCGCATCTTTACGCACGATAAACATGCTTCTTCGTAGTTAGCTCGAATTGCTTGCATGTCTAATCAATCATCAACCAGAATTTCATCGTTTATTTTCGATGTAACATGAGGTTCACGCCAATTTAACACTTTAACTGCCATGTCACTCATCGAGGTGATGTGTGAGTTTGCACAAGATTCTGTCATGCTTTTATAGACGGTTTTATTTATCTAGTTAAAAATGATTTTACTATGTATTTATATAAACATTAAATAAACAATATAAATTATATGAAGATATTACAAAAACAAAGTATTAAAATAATACATTAAATTTAATGAAAGAAAATTATTCCTTTTTTTTTAATTTTTCTGGTTATATTATAAAATCTTTAAATCATAAAAAAAAATCTATTATTTTGATTTGTGAATGAACACTTTTATTTATTCTATACATTTGGAATCTTATTATTAAATATGTAATAATATGAATAATATGTATATAATGTATATTTTTTATATTTATTTTTTGATATAATTCATTTTATACTCTGACTCTACATATTTTATAAGCAGCACATTTTTCGACTTTGGGTCTTCCAGATCTCCGTGCCGACATCAACTTGGCAGTCAAAGTATTAATCAGCGACGAACTGAAAACGCTTTCTGACGTGCCTAAAGTGCGCGTTCCCGAAATGGATAGTCGACCGCGATGTTACTTCGCGAAACTATGGCGATGAATATTGGTGAGCAATTTACAGTGAGATAATCGAATCGATGGGCGAAATTGAAAGGTTAATTGAGAGTAATGCTCGTCTTTTTCCGGTCGGGGAAACAGACCGTTAATCTTCACGGAAAATTCACGCGGCGTATAACATCGAATTTTCGAGGTTTCGAAGGCTATTTCCTAACGGTTACTTTCGGGATGAAGCGTGAGCGAACTGTTCTTGCGAGTGAAATGTTTTGTTTCAAAACAGGAGAATTAAAGAAAATAAAAGGTCTTCGTTCAAAATTTTTTAAGTGAGCTTAGAATTAAAAACGCGCGTGTAAATGATCGTCATTTAATTTATTATGTATATTAGAAGAAAAGCAATTACGTTCACAATTAAATTGTCAATGCATCTTTCGCGCGTTTGTGAAGATGAAGTTTTTCTTAGCCTTTGTATTTTAATGTACAAAGGTATCTTTATCATTTCTGTTTTAAATATTTCCTTAAGCATCCAGTTTACTGTTGCAAATAATCGGGTAATAATTGTGGATAGTCGAATACACGCGCTAATAGTGTTCCCTGTACTGGAGCATACGTGTTCTTGAGCGTCCGATAATGCATCCCACTGAAAGTAATGCAATCGAGCTTCTTGTTCCGATATTACGTAAACATGGAATAATTTTATTGGAAGGTATTACACTGTTAATGGCGCCGTCGTTCTTCCTTCCCGTCATTTCTTATTTCATTGTACCTAACTGACCCTTTTTCTCATCTAGAAAGATATCAGTATAGAAGGCTACTTTCAGATCTACTTTTCGTTACTGTAAGCTCGTTTCTATTTCACTGCCGAGAAAATGCTTGTCGATAATTTTATTTCACCCCTTATCTCGAAGATTATACTTTTGTAACAACGATATTAATGTTATAATCATCAGAAAAAGATTTTGTCAATTAAATAATATTAATTTATATATAATTATACAATTATATAATTAATACTATAATGTAATATCAAATTATAAAATTTAATTGTCATTCGATAGTTTAATAATTGTCTGATTATTGTCTCCGACAACACTCTCGATCTGAAAATATTTACCGAAGCATAAAACTAAATTTCGCGAAGGAAACAAATAGCGATAGACAGATTGATGATGCTCACCTCTCATGTAGATGTAAGCAGTGCCGCGCATATTTCTTCTCGTGAGGACGACGAGATTCAAGATATTTCCGATGATACCGAGGCAACAAATGGCTGGCAATACGATACCGTAACTGACCCTTCTCAAAGTTGGCGTTCGAGGATCCTCCAGCATATCCGAGTGTTCCGGTAGTAGGCAGATATTCCGTATCTCGCTTATATTGAGCAGGTCCGTCATTTTGCTGCTCTCTTTCTCGCTCTCTTTCTCTCTCACTTCAGCACCTCTCACAATTCGCGATAAACTTCCCCGTTTCATCGCGCACGCAGATCCATCTTGAGATTCGTTTGCTCAGCCGCCATGCGTTCATCTCGTAGCTTGCACTTCCGTCCGATTAGTTTAATTAATTAGACCGATTGCATTTTTCCGAAATTTTCGAGCAAGACTGGCGACAACGCGCGATCCGAACAAGATTAGCAAGTCAAGGACGATACGGGCAAAATTGCAAGCACCTTCTCATCAGGCGGGATTATTAAATTCGACGCACGAGTCGCGAGAGCGGGCATATCACACGCCGTCGTTCGAGAGCGCGCGCATCCGTCAAAAATACACCTGTCGTGCAACAGGTGCGACAAAAGTTTCATTTTACCATGGCAGCGCCGTGAGAGTCTGGAAGTCTGAGCAAGTCCGCCGGCCCGAATAAGCGGCTTTACCACTTACGATATCCGCGGTTGCTTATTTCACCGAGGAATCCGAACGTGTTCTTCCTGACAATTTGTACGCCGCCATCGTCGTGCGGCAGCTGCGCCGTTCCACGCTATCCTGAAAACAAACAGGTCGTTCGTGTGTATTCCGCAAATCCGATACATTTGCCGCAGCGAATATTTATTTCCTCGCGCTCCGCTCGAAGGGTTTTAATCGGCGCTACTACACACGCGTAAGGGCTGAAGAACGAATTGCGCAATCTATTTCTATTATACAATGATGCTATATTACGGATTAAATGGATTTTGTGCGTCTAATGCGTAAAAATTGGTCTGAATAGCTTGTCTACCTCGTCACGTATCCTCCGCCGCGAATCCACATTTCCGAATCAGAAAATACGGAATATGATAAGGAAGTAAAATCGAACATCCCGTCGCGAAAAGCGATGCTAATGAATCGGGCTTCGCGCGGGCGTGATTCTTCGTGGTCCTCTGCCTTCGTGGAAACGCGACCGAGGAAGCTCCGGAGCGGAGCCGTCTCGTCTCGTCTTGTCTCGTCTCGCAGGAAGGAAATCGTTACTGGCAGCGCAACGTGAGGATTTTAAATTCATGGGTCGACTACTCCACTTCTAGATTCCGAGACTTTGCGGGCTGAAGAAGCGCGACTGAATTTCAGAACCCGAACGAAAATGGATAGCATCCCGGTCCCCTCGCCCAGCCACCACGGCGACGGCTCTCTCGTAGGCAGCGCGCATCGGAATCACTCCATAGTCGGTTTATATTTAAGACGCTCGCCGTTTCGCGTCGCCGCGAATTTCCTCCGTGGCGAGATATTTTCCCTTCCCAAAGAAGGGAGCGGCGAAGGAGGAACTGTCGCGTCTGTCGTCCGCAAAACGAATATAATCTCCGTGTCTCTCGTCTTGGCGCGAATCAGGACTCCAGACGGAAATGCAGCCTGTACACCTCTCTAATGCATCTGTCTATGTATTTGCGAATCCGCGGTCGGAATGAAATACCAGAGTGCACTTTATACGTCCATCGTGCATTTTTGCAAACTTTGCGATCAAGACTAAAGTTCGGAGATCGCGTTTCGCTTCGATGATGTTCCTGGCCTGATTCCCGGGAACTTCATCCGCAAAAAGTATTCCCCAAGTTTTCGGGCGACGCGAGTTCCGCAGGGACCTCGGAATCGATTTTCTACACCGGGAAACAAAATATTCACCTTAATTTCTTATTCGCGTGGAGCTTTTTGCAGAAGCATCCGTCTCTCTTGTTTCTTTCATCTGAATACTTGTACCGAGGTATGCGAAGCATTACGAAACGTGTCACGTTGCTATTGAACGCGAAGTAGCTGCAATTATGTGACGGTATCGTTATCACTGGCAATCGACACTCGTGTCGGAAAAGAAATGTTTTCTCTTCTAAGTACCAAGGCGGGAGATAGCTATTATCCGTAGCCTATTCTTTGCTTCTCCATGTCCCCAGTAAACCATGTCGCCGTGTAGAGCTCTCGAGGATCGTAAATGAAACTATAAGGAAGTTGCTTTTACTGTCGTACTGTCGTAGATTAGTTTTCAGAATCAGAAATTTAGGCTCTCACGAAGCAATTGGCTTAAAAATCCTCGTATTCTGAGACTGAATCAAGCAAAACATTTCTATAGTTTTACTTTATAAATTAAAAATTATGAAAATTTATTACATCGTATTTTTAATAACATTTAGTATTTTAGATACAATGTATTCGGCTTTCTGAGATTTAAGCCTACAGCACGATGCTTTTTTTTCCTGCTGGATTGCTAGCTAGATTGCGTACTTGCTATCATGTGGTTAGCATTGCTGGCAGTGCTGCTGTTGCTGGCTTGGCTTCAGACGATACGAGTTTTTGTACTGGCTCATACTTCGTGTACAAGCTGTCAATCGGTAAATAATGGCCGTTGCTACTGCAGTACAACATCGAAAAAATGCAATTGCATTATTTTTAATTATTAATAAATTACAACGAAAGCGATATCATCGACGTTTGTGGAGTCAATTACATCAAACGTCAGAATACATCAAACTTTTTTTATTTAAACTAATCCTAATCAAGCTGTACTTTGATTGGTTCTCGCTATCCTGAGCCAGGCTAGAACCATGCAAGAAAAATAGCACATGTTCTATCATGGAAATCCAGCAGATCTGTCAGCAACGTGACAAGCAGACATACAATTTCTAGCACAATTGCCCACACGATAGCAAGCACACAAGCCAGCTAGCGATTCAGTAGGAAAAAAAGTATCGTGTGCCGTAGGCTTTAATTTCAGTTTAACCTTTCAAGTTTTGATATACGTCAAATATTCATACGTCATGAAAGTAGAGATATTTTGAAAAATATTCATTTTTTAGAAAAACCGAAAACCGAACACAGTTATAAAATATATTTTTAAAAAATCATAAAAATTTTATTTAAAATATTTTTTTATATACCGTTTCAAAAAAGAAGAAATGCGCGTTTTTCATAATCTCTCCCTATATATTCATTACCAAATATCCGTCACAAACAGTATATGAATTAATTTGCAAAATTAATTTGCAAATTGGAGTTAGCAATTCGTTACGTGGCATCTAGGTAGAAAACAATGGCTTGGATATTAAATCAGATAATCAACTACCCGTCGTAATAAACTGAAAAATGACAACTAGAGCTCCGATCGTTCGCCGAAACGCGGAGATTACTCCATGTATATCAGGGATCACCGGGATTAATCCGACCTCGGGATAATGTCCTGTAAATCCGCGCGTTTTACTCCTTACTTTGTAAACGTTTCGTGATGGAAACACGCGCGTTCATCTGTGTACATACATAAGTTAGCACCGCTATTTTATTAAAAAAAATAATAAAAAATAATAAAAATACTGTATTGTGTCAAGTTTAAGCAACATTGTGCTGCAAAAATTAATCACATATCTCAAAAGACAAAGCGTCAAATAAAAAAATTATATTTTTTGTCAGCACCGCTATTTTGATTTAGCGACAAAATAAAAATTGTGCTCGATACAACATTAACAACTGTATATTGTACAGCAAAAATTACAATCGCATTTTTTCTTGTTTCACAAAAAGAAAAAATAAAACGAAACGCACTCAGGAGTAAATGTTTCGCCGTTGTGGGAGGAGTTATACTCCGCGATTTCGCGTTTTTTTCTATTTAATTCCTCGAAATGCATCGCGTTTTAATTTATTGGCGTTCGCAGAAACGGCCAGCTTTTGTTTTCCTTATAAGAAGTCTCGTTCACTTCGTCTACGTAATGGCTACTTTTTTTCGGAGTCGCGCTCACCTCGAGATGGTCAGCGAGCCTTCTTATTATTTTCCAAATTTCGTCTTTTCAGCTCTAGCTTCACGGAGAAAGAGATCAAATTTCTGCTCCGCGATCCGGTGTTTTTAACATTCAGTTCCTGGAAGCACGTCGCGTTCGACACGTACACTCCGCGTTTTTTGCAGCGTTTTTCGTCGCTCGCTCGAAGTGACTCGTTTTTTGGTCCCATCATAAAAAGATAAAGATCGCGCGATGCTCGTGTTCGGTGACATCGAGGCTACTTCTTTTTTCTCGAAATGTACATACACTTGTCCAAGATGTCCTTCCCCTTCCCACAATTTTTCTCCTTCCAATTATTTCCAAATCTTTGGAAAGAACTTCAGTTCCATCGCGGAGATCCGAGCGCGAGGACGTATCGTTTACGCTCCGCGATTGCGCGATTTTTCGTCCGCGGTAAGTAAATATTGCATACGGATGAGTGTCGAATTGAGTAACGGGCGATTGCCTCGGTCCTTCTATACTTTGTACCGTGATAGTGATCAAGTGAGACAGTGATAGTGACAGTACTATTTTAAAAAAATGATTATGAGAAGCAAAGTGCGCACAACATTCGATTCGCACCAAATGCTTGCTTAAAAGCACACAAATCTTCTTTGTTCTGTCGATGTAAAAATTAATTTTGAGATTTTAAAAGTGATAGCTCCAGCCTTGTTCGCATTTACACTTTGGTTAGTGCATTCTTCTCGAAAAATGCACTTGTATCTTGATCCCATCGTGAAAAGATAACATAAGAGTGAGATCGAAATACTTACCCTTCATGAACTCTCATTTTTTAATTTAACTCGTTGAAAGTGAATATTGCAGACGAACAAGTGTCAAGCATCGGGATCGTGTCGAATCAAACAACAGGCGATCGTCCGGCGCGTTTGTTAATCCGCGCGATTGTCTTCGAAATTTCGAAAATCACGTCGTGATAATTCTCAATCTAATTCGTTCCGTCGCTTATCTATGGTATACGCCATTCGTGTGATAGTGATAGTGCAAATCTATAATAAGGTCATTCAAGTGATAGTGATAGTGTGATTGTGTGAAGTGAGGATGCAGGGAATTACAGAACAATGGAAAAGGATACCCGGAAGCGGGGAGAAATAAGACAACAGTGACGGTGAGTTACTTGTTGCATTGGTATATGGGAAGTTAGCACCGCCGTTTTATTTAAAAAAATAAAAAAATAAAAATTGATTCCCCGTCCTATTAATAGAACATACCGAAATATTATAAAAATTAGAGTTTATTTTATACAGCTTAATTTGCATTAAGTGTAAAAATAATAAAATTAACACATAAGCATTTAAGAAATAATAAATAAATAAATGTGATTTTTACTGAAAATCACGTAAATTTCGTAAGAACATCAATTTTTTAAATATTTGCCTAAATTTGTCTTTTAAGATATGTAATTAATTTTTGTGGCACAATGGAGTACAAACTTAGCACAACACGGGACAATTTTTATTATTATTATTTTTTTTAATAAAATGATGGTGCTGACTTCATGTACATCATTCACTTCCAAGATCGTAAGCTCAACAGCGCGTGTGTACTTTCTGCCGTGTCACGGATAGCTTATCGATCACTTAACCGAGAGATATGATATAGCCTCCAACCTGGCAAACCTTTCACAACGTCCTTCTTCACCCTGTGATCGCGCAATCGCGACCGAGACGATGATCACAACTTAATGGACTCTCCTTCTCGGGTATAAGCTACAAAATCGCGATCGGTAGACCGTCAAATTGCACCGAGACTCAGGTTGATAGAACAGGGGCTGAAGGATAGATGAGATCGTTCGCAAGTTTCCGAAACTTGTGAGAAGACGTGACGAAATTTTTAAATAAATTACCCGAACGCCTTTAACCTTTGAGGTTTGCGCAAAATAGAAGCTGCGGGATAATCAAGGAGTTGATAAGATAAATTATTCCGCCGCGTTATCTGCCGAAAAATCAACGATTACGTTGATGTATGAATGCTATTTGAATATTATTAACATGATGTTAATGTTAGGCAAATATTTAAAAATTGATTGATCTTGTGAAATACATGATTTCCAAAAAATCACATTTATTTATTAATTATTTTTTAAATGCTTACATGTTAGTTTTATTGTTTTACACTTAATGCAAATCAAGCTGTGCAAAAAACTTCGAATTTTACTCCGGTATGTTTTATTAATAAGACAAAAATATATATGTGCTTGAAATTGAGAAGAGCGGCGTTTCCATAATCGAATTGTTTGACGGGGAATCAAGAAAAAGTCGATGACGGCAGGGCGAAAGAAAGAGCGAGAACTTTTTTGCGTGCTGATGAGGTGGAGCGAGTCTGGGTCTGACAAGCGTTTCGAGTTTCACCCCTGTAATCGTTTTCGCTCTCTAGCCACGTTATTGCCAATCAAGTCAGAACGATCGTTTCGCCCAACTTACAGAGATGCTACTCTCGGTTATTGTCAATCGTAAGAAATTTTTCCTTTTCAATGAATAAAATATTTTACATCTTAATTCATTTACAATACTGATTCTTTTGATTCATACGATTGCAATAAATCCCCGGTTTTCTCAATTGTTTATGCGAGGATCGACATTTCCTGTTTTTGCCGAATTTATCCGCTCGAGTTTACAATTTCATAGATGAAAATTGTTTCTATGAGCGCGTTCGTATTACTTGTGTAAAAGTATCGGAGGATGCGCGGAATGGCAAAAACTGGCGTGTGGGTGGCGCGTGGAGTGCATCGCATAGCGATGCGCACGATCGTTACGCTAAAACATTGCAATTCGATCCGCGTTGCGTACACACGCGTCAGTTGTTGTCCGCGTGGCCGGCACGTGGACTGCAAAAATATCCCGGCGATAAATCATACGAGCCGTTCCGATGAAACAACAGTTTACGAGTCGAAGGGCTGGACGTAAAAATAAAACCGGGTGCACTTTTCCCCAAGAGAAGGTCTCGCGCGTAATTCAGTACACGATATCGTCGATCGCGAATTTTTTGCCCTTGATTCTTTGAAGTTGGCTTAACTTTATTAATAATGTATAGCACTTTATATGCGAGAGAAAGAAAGTTAGGCATGAAATAACATGAAACTGTGATCGATATGATTTCGCACGGTAAATAATGATACTTTAGAGTCTTGTTTTTTTTATTTTTCTTCGCATTTTTTCCCTCCTTTCTTTCGTTTCTTTATCGATCGCGCTGCGAGGTTATTACTTAAGCAAATGTAGCGAAGAAATAAAAATGCGCATTCCGAAGTAGAATCGTAACAATCGTCGAAATTTCAAAGAAGCTGCTTTTATTTATCGTCTGGATGGCCGTATTTGAGAGCCCAGAAGAATACGAGAGGCACGGAAATGCAGGAATCGACATTTGCACCAACGAATGCGTTAATATTTTGGCATAACATACAACGGGAAGCGTAGGAGGGCAGAGGGGTGTCGGAGGGAAACAACCGCGTTGTGGAATTGACACGTGGCGCAAAAGTCCCGTAGGAAACTTTGCAATTTCCTCGACCACGTGCGCGAGTGTGTTTCGTGACGGGGTGACAAACTCCCGCAAGTTTTGCACCGAGGGGGCCTCTCTAGCTCCTTTTCTCGTACGTTCCCTTTCCCTCCTCGTTCTTCCCATGTAGCAGCTGCGACTTAAAATACGCAACGACGAAGAAGGAAACTCGGGCATGCCAAGCATTATGCATTCGCCTTCCGCCAGGGACGTCGCTGAGGACCGCCTCCCGAATCGTCGGTATGCATTGTCGTGGCACAATGTGAGGGGCACAGGGGAATGAGCCGAGCCGATTTTACGCTTACAACGCGTCTTTGCGCCACTCGGTGGGTTAGCATAGGTCCTACACAGTTTGCAACACTCTCAGCCGCTCGCAAGCTTCTCCGCGGCGGAAACTTTGCTCCATTTTTCTCTGCGAACTTCTCTCCTCATGCATCCCCTTCCATGCTCTCTCTCGTAGAGGGCTTGATCTTAAACTCTCGGTTCAGAGTGATTTCAATAAACGCCACACGATGCTACGTATCCTATTTTTATTTTGTCAAGTGATACTTAATATTTGGAAAATAATAAAAGCATTTTGTATGTCAACGACAGCTTTAATCTGATAAATGTAAAGTTTAATTGTCTGTAAATCACTAACACGTTAATGATCATCCAGATCAGCCAGACTGGCGTTATTGAAATTTTTTAAAACATTAAAAAAATAAATAGGTATTATTTAATCTAAAATTTTGTATGACGTAAAGTGCATAAAACTAGAATATAATTCTTATTATTCATATGCACACATTATTTTTATCGTTATATTTATGATAACAAAAATTCTACTGTGATTTACATAAGATATACAAAACTCGTTAGATTAACATGTTAATTAAGAAATGTGTGTGCTCGGTGCATTCAAGACACGCAACTTGTTGCAAAAATCTTCGACGTTAATCCGTTCAACTCTTATTTCTTTATACTGTTATTACTTTTATACACTCGTTTGAAGCGACCTAAAACTCATAGAAGACCAAAGTTTATCGTGGGAAACTTGGCAAAGCCTGCTTATAACAAAACTGTCCACGCCGATAGCGCGTCTTCTCTCACGCTTTCTTTCAATGGAACAACCAGACAGGCGTCGCGGATAATTGAAAACTAAAAGTTCGACTTCTACGCGATATGAATAAACCGCGACATCGCGTGTTACGAGGATAGAGATTTATCTTCGGCTAGTTGAGAAACGAGAGTACTGGAGAGTCTCGAGGAAAGAAAATTTATCACGGAAGGTACGCGGGGCGAGGAGAACGTGTGCGGATGAGATTTAACTTATTCTTTATTTATATCGAAATGTTTCTGTTAATTTCGATTTTTTATTATTTTTCCTCTCAGATTCTCGATCTTGGCGCATTGACACTGCAGCCTGTTTTACATGAAGTCTTTTATTTAACATTTATAAAAATTTTTTTTATTTCATACATATCAGATATCTAATTCTGAATGTTTTACATATTAAATACTTTCTCTCTTTCTCTCTCTCTCGCTTTCTGTGGAAAAACGAAAATCTAATCGTTATTTCCTTTAAACTGCCTGCTCTCTCGGGAGGTAATTAAACTTTACCGCCGGTAGCGAAATTAGGTCGACGCGGCTGAAATATGGGAAAAATATTTTAGCAGGTGCTTATCGAGCTATCGATAGCGTAATTAAAACCGATGTCAACGCATAAAGCGTCGCTCGCGCTCGTTTACTCGGCAAATGGAAATAGGTTTATGCGAGGTAGGGACCCTCTCGTAATCTCATCATCGTCATCGTTACATAATAATCGCCTTGCACGCACAGAAATGGAGTAATCGCCAAGAGGCTTAACCAGGTTAAATCGGGAATAACGATCCTTCGTCCCTTCTCTTTCTCTAGCGAATGCGGCTTTCACGACATGACTCTCTGCCACTCGTCGATAACGATTGCGACGAGAATTGACGGTTATCCATGTCGTTATATCCGTCACGAAAATTCGAAAGAAAGAGAGAATACTCTTAAATATATCGCGGACGTGAATTTTCATGATAACGCGCCTTACTTCGAGAGAAAACTTGGCGATTTGATCGAATGTGCAATAGTCCCACTTTCTTGAGATGAGAGGGGAAAAGATGGATGGCACTGGATCTGACATGTGGGTATGGACGGCATCAAATCACGCGTGATAAGCTTTACACTGTGATGCCACCCACCGGCATCGTGAAGAAAAGATTATGTCGCCGATAGTAACCGAGATAATGAGATCTTCTTTTATATCAGATGCATCGTAAAATCTCTCCTTTCCGAAGCGGAACGACGACATCGGCATGTTCCAGCTTGCATCGATGATCAAATAATGATATCCTATCTCCGCCTCTCTCTCTCTCACTCTTATTACTCGCCCACAAGATCCTTGTCGCTTTCGATCTCGCGAGCGATGTGCATGAAATGTAAGAAACAACAACGCGCGTACTTTCATTACTACACTGAAAAAAAATTCTCATTAAAAACGACAGAATCAGAAAATCGAAAGAAACAGAAAATATATAACATAATCTGTAATATACAGTACCAACTGCAATGGAATTTTTACAAAACCGAGTACATTGAAAACAAAATTCTGGTTATAAACGGACGAATCAGAAAAATCTTGTAGGATTGATCAAATATTCTGATTATTATAATAGAAATTCTGGTTATTATAATCAATACTTTATAACTTATAATAACCAAAATACTTGATCAATCCTACAAGATTTTTCTGATTCGTCCGTTTATAACCAGAATTTTTTTTCAATGTACTCGGTTTTGTAAAAATTCCATTGCAGTTGGTACTGTTACATATTTTCTGTTTAACATAGCTGTAATAATTTCAATCTCTAATTTCTTTTTTCCAATTTTTTTGTAAACAGACTTACACTCGTATTTCAGTATATGTACTGATATATACCGATAACAAGTTAAATTTTTCATTATATGTATAATAATGTGTATTTAAAACTGTTCTTGCTGAATGTTGCGCTAGAATTCTTGAAACGTCTACTTGTCTATCTGATAACGATTCTTATCTCTTTGACTTTAATTCCCGCAGAGATCGCGCGAATTTCGGTAATCCTTATAGAGGACTTCCTCGCACGCAACCGTTACATCGTAATTGGCAAAGCCGTCGTCGCACTCGCCGGATTCGCGAGCGTGCAACTGCACCGTTGCATGCAATTCGCGACGCACTCGAGGTTCGTCGACCGGAAAGTCGTTGAAGCTAATTAACAAGAACACTTGTCCTCTGCTTGTATCGATAATGCACTAGATAGCGACTAGAGGATGATTACGCGTTATAGCAAACCTGTGGCTCTGAGGCGACGTAGAAACAGTTAAGACGTCGTGATAATCGTTGCATCCGACGCAGAGATGCGGACGTGCCGATTAAAGTGGGAGGTTTTCAGGTTTTCACGTTGAAATTGTCCGAGCGCGTGAACGTCGATGTCTTAATCTGATGAAGCCGCAATCGGAATTTTCTCTATTCTTAGGAATTAATTCTAGAATATATAAGATTTCGTTCGATGGACGAAAGAAACTGGGACAATAGTATCACTGCAAATAATGATTTAATATTTAAGTTAATAGAACATAATAGAATAGAAGTTAAATTAATAAACAAATAAAAAATAATTTAAAGAAAAAAATTGTTTTAAATTATATTAAGAATGTCTCTTGTCGCATTTGCCATAATGAATTCAAATATTTTCAAATAGACATAAGAAACAAATTAGGATTAGTTAAAATAAAATCGAATCCTACATTTAAAAAATTATAAAATTTCCTTTTTAATTGAAACAGAAAAAGCAACATACATTTTGAAAATGAAATAATTATAATAATCATAAATAATTATAATTCAATTATTCACTTATTCAAAAACTCTTAAAGTCATAATATCTCTAAATAGATTATCATAATAAAATAAATAGTATAAATCTTCTGTAATTAGAATTATCGCTAATTAAAAGAAAAATGTCTTTCCGATTTTGTGCCGTCGTTGAACCGTTAATGAACAAAGTCTAGAGAACGCAACACCGTCATGTAACTTGATCACGAGCTTGCAAAAAGAGAAACAGAGAGAAAGAGAGAGAGAGAGAGAGAGGGGGGGGAGGAAGGTAGTATAATGAAGAAATTTGAGAAATTCTTGTGTTTCTTAGTGATTATCGGCTGATTACTGCAAAAGTTCGCGACCCGGAGTGCCTTTCGCGCGCCGAGATACCATCCGGGCCATGTCGCCGTGCGGCGGCAGAGAATAATCCGCCTCGAAAATGAGAGCGTTACTCGCGCGCGAACGGGAAATAGAAGCGCGGAGGGGTCGCGCCGAGATACGGTCGGCACCGCAAATCCCAGGGAAAAACTTGCGCCGGTCCCGGACAAAACTCGCAAACAGCCGAGAACGCGATTACAACTTCCTCGTCGCGGAACTAATTGCGCTGCAGGGTGGGAGAAACGAAGTTGGCCCTTTGTTTTGCATGCTAAGAGCATTTGAACGAACGAATCGTTCCCGCCGCCGGCGCTAAGGACGCTCGTTTTCGCAACGCCTAGCGCCGGAGGAAAGGGAAAAGGCGGTGAGGGAAGAGCGAAAATCCTTATCAAGGCCGGGAAATCGGGCGACCGATTTTAGCCATCGGACAAACCGGCTGTTGCAAGCGGCGAATTTTCAATGCGGACAAATAGCGCGACGCGAGGCGCGACGTTTACGAAATAAGGCGGTGATGGCGTTGGCTACGACGCCGAGAATTTTCATCTCAAACGACTCCTCGGACCTAGTTTTATCGGCGTCACATTATGCCGGACGCATGAAAACAAATCTTTAATTTCCCGCAACTTTCCGTGCATATTTAAGAAATGTCGGATAACGGAAACAAGGCGCTCTCGAGCGAGGGCGTTATTTTAGCCATAATACAACTTCATTTCTCTTCTCGGAACGAAGTTGCGAACTTGAGGAAGTAGGAGGAATCCAAGAGTGGAATTTTTTTTTCCAAAGAGCGATGTCTATTCAACAGGCGTACTTATTTCAAAAATTCCTCTTTTTCTTTTTCCTTCTGCCTCTTGTTTAGCCATAAAGTTTCATTTTCCCAAAGGGAGGAAGCGTTTCCAAGTGTTCCCTTTCTAAGTGTTTTAAACAGATATATCGATGTTGAAATGTAGCGCACTCAGGATCGTTATTACGTTTCTTTAATATTGTTCGGGACTATCGCATCAATTTCGGCAAACTATTTACAAAGTTAAATCGACACGATTTGCTATCGCCGTGCGACATTTCGCCCCATCGCGTTCCAATCAATTTAACAAATACATGTAGCGGATCAATGTGTCAATCGGTTTGAGAACGATAAAGCTTCCACAAGCGAACCGCCGCACGTATGTTTTATTAGATAAAAGATGAAAAGAGAAAGAGAACGAGAGAGTGAGAGAAGAGAGGGAACAGGGAGGGCCAGACAGATATAGAAGAGAATATGCGCGAGCCCCCTCCGTCATGAGGCCGTGTTAATTAAACAAATTTATAGCGCGGCGGTTTTGTTTAC
This sequence comes from Tetramorium alpestre, assembly GCA_021460005.1. Lineage (NCBI taxonomy): Eukaryota > Metazoa > Arthropoda > Insecta > Hymenoptera > Formicidae > Tetramorium > Tetramorium alpestre. The sequence goes on along the minus strand of JAJVSH010000040.1, from coordinate 740,454 downwards.
AATTAGAGGCCCGCCGATGGTGTCATACTTCCGAGCTAGCACTGACGTGGGTTTGAAAATTGTCGGCGACTAGCGGACGTATCAAAGCGATGAAATTTATTACCCGTTTGTCATCCTGTAACGATCCCGTCTTGCGAGCGTTAAAATGACATAAATGGATTCTAAAAGCTGCTATCGAGAACACGTCATTGTGTATTGGACGATTTTTAACTAGTTATACACTGAAAAAATTCTGGTTAAAACGGGCGAAAAATCTTGTAGAATTGATCAAATATTTTGATCCTATTATTATAATAGGAATTCTGATTATTATAAATTATAAAGTATTTAGTATTCTATTATAATCGTCCGTTTTTAACCAGAATTTTTTTTCAGTGTACATGTATACATGTATATATTGAGTGTACATATATATATTGAGATATGCGGAGAAAACTCCAAATTAAAGAACCCTCTTTCGACGTTGATTTATGTACAAGTTTTGTTAAAAGAAATTTAATCAGATTCTTTCGCGTTTTTCAATCGTAGAATGCTACTGTTACGAAAAATTAAATACAGTAGCATTTTGAGATTGATAAAGGTTCGGCAAGTGAAGCTCTCTTCAGTTTGTCCCAAAGTTCGTTAGTGCTCCTCTTATCCAGAATTCATCTTTATGACAACGAGCAATGCATATTTGATAACGGACTATACGAATCACAATGAGGGAGACTACCATTTTGCTTGGTTTTATCCCAGCTGATGGCGAAAGGGATTCGTGCGCTGCGGCGGTCATTTTTCGCAATATTTGTTCCCCATATCCTCGGAAGTTTCAACCGTAGGATTATCCGGAGAACGAAAGCTCGTGACTTGAAAACGATTGCCGATCGAAAAGTGCCACGAGGAATTGAGAATTTACGCAAAATTTACGCGTAAAAAGAAGATAGAAGTTAATATTTTTTTTTATTCGTTAGTATTGTTATTAATATTTGTCAGATTATAAAGAATACGAATATTTTTTTCACATGCGTGCAGAAACAAAGTCTTAACTCAAGAGGAATCACGCGTGTCTACAACGCAACTTGGCGACCCCGGTGAAATAACGGCTGATGATTCGCCGGGAGGAGAGGATTCGATCGAAACGTTATCACCAGCCATTCGCCCACCGTGATGAGGCATTCCAAATCGGTCATCTAGAGTCCTACGGATTCTCAGAACATCTTGAGATCTAAATCTGGATTATCGTCCGTCGAAAAGACAATCGATGGACATTGGGTCGCCATGATAAAAATCAAATGCGAGTGGCATTTTCGCCCGGCGCTGATTTTATTCCCCTGCTTTGAGATTCCACCTACCATTGAGCTACCATTTTTGTTTCCCTCTCGATTCTGTCCCCTTCCGCACGAATCGAGGATATCAATCGGATGCTTGGAATTCCACGTGCCCGATCCCCTGCCTCGTAAATGTACCGCGGAATATCATCTTCCAACGGAAGACAGCTGCTATTTATTGCACATCTGTGCCGAATGTAAAACTAATTTTTTTGGGGAGCCTTTTAAAATATCGTTTTCGTGTACCATAAAACTGATATATATCATCATTGCAAATTAAATTAAATTGTAAATGAGTAAAAGAATTGTTAATGACATGACAAAGATAATCTATGAGTGATTTTCTTACGAAATTCTACGTTCTGTAGTACTGATGTAGGTTCCAATTTTTTTTATTACCTATTTTTCATAACTAGAATTATCATGAAGTCGTTCCACTCCATAAGAAGTATTTGCGACGTTGAGATTCCGACCGGGAGAATTGGGGAATTTTCATTTCCATTTCGGTACAAGAGTACGACCGTCCGCGAAGATTCTGGCTAGCGGGGAAATTTTAACAAATTTAGTTTTTAATTAGCTACGCAAGGTCGGCGCGCTCCGGGAATTTCTTATTAGATCTGCTTAGAGAGCTCCGAGCAATTATCCTCAATAGCGGCTAAAACGTGATTACGTGAGCTTTCACGACGATGAATGTTTTTCATGCTGATAAAAGGTGTCTGGGGAATCCCGATTTCGTGAGAAGACAATTTCGCGCATCAGTTGCGCAATATCAACAACAGTTGTTACTACGGACTGATAAGATATATATATCAATTTAGTACAGAATTCGGATTGAATATAAGAGTTTAATAAATAAATTTTAAATACACCAATAAAAAAAGAACAGAATTCTAACTTCGCAAAAAGAAACAACTTTAATAATTGATATAGGAATTTATTTTTGTATTCTGTTATCTAAAAAAAAGATTAGTTTTAAAATTTCTTTCTGTAGAGGTTCACTCTTGTAATAAATTTTAAAAACTACGTAAAGTTAAAAACTTTAATTCTTCAATTAGAACTAAAATGTATAAAACTTTATTCTCTATTTCACATTCGTTATTTAATTAAATTGTTAATATTTAGATAAGAAAGAAAAATGGACAAAGGTTTATAAAAGAAAATAAAACGATGTAACAAATGAAAAAAATGACAAATATATTCAGTATAAAATTAATTAATATAACTTACAGAGTAATTATGTAAATACATAGAATAATAATTGTAATACTTTATAAAAAGAAATTTCAGTGGCCATATCGATATTTTTCTTGCATTTAACCTCTTCATTGATGTCGTTAATGCATTAATAATGTCATGTTGCATGGAGATATAATAACCCCCCGCTAGGCATCTAATCAACTCTTATTGCTTCCCCATCTTTTTCTTCAACACGCATACGCCGTCGTACTTGAAGCCCCCCGACATCGACAGCGTTATGAATTTCTATTATGTCTTCTCTCTCTTTTTTTATTCTCTCTACCTCTTTCTTTTTTTTTTTTCTCCACTGTAAATGTTGCCAGTAACGTCTGTCGTTACTCAGATCGAGATAATACATGATGACGCATTCGTGTATGTACCGACAGCGGAATTCATTCACGTCACGTTGCATCCGCCAACATTTTTAATTTAAGTTCGACGCGAGAACCAAATGGGGAGGAAAAAAAAGAATTTTTTTCTCTCGCCGCGCGAGTCGTGGCCGGATTCCGAATAACGGTAAACGTGAGTCCGGCACGGAGGCTCAAGGGAAACAGACGGAAACGGGAGAGGGTTGGAACAGCTCGTAAGATTGTCCGATGCACAAGTTGCAGTGTGATGCCACGATTAAATCGTCTCGCCGCCATGATAGTAATAATTACGCTCTCGGCGGGGCACGTTCTCGCGATAAAAAAGGGACGTTAACGAGCGCCGACCCCGACTTTATTAGCTTATCGTTCGTCCGCGCTATTATGCCGCTATTGTACGTACGTACGTGCACAAGCGCAGACCTCCATGCACGAGTCGTGCTTTCCGATCTCTCGGAAAGCACGCGGAACATTGTGATGATAACTGCAAGCTACGTTGAACGAAGCCAAGCCTGGTAGCATTAACGTACTGTCGGCGTGTGCATGTTTCTACATAAATCTGTGCATTCATCCGCATTAAAAGTAGCACAACAAGTATACGATATCCATATACCACGGTTTTCGTCATTTAACTGTCTGGACGATTGTGTATTCGGCATTACTATGAACCGCGTCTAGAACAGTAAATATGATGCATGCGTTCATCGTTATATTTTATTTTACGAGTAAACAAACGCTTTCGGGCGGTCTCATCCTTGTACGAGCGAGCTCATACGGGGTTCGAAATATCGTCGCCCGAGGATCGTCGCGGCAAATGATACGGACAAGCTGGCGAACTTTAAACTCGGCAAAATAGAGGCACTTGCGCTGACAAGGATCTCCGCTCGCGAGCACACTCGAGAAAATCCTTCGAAACATGCAATACCGACCTGACCTCCCTTCGCTCTATTCTAGACAACAATCTTCATTCATCACCCGAATTCTTTCATCCCTGTTCGATCGCTCGTGAAAAGCTTCGACTTGAAATACAATGGCACTGCAGAATCGAATACCTTTTCGCGCAGCCTAATGTACATACAAGTTATTCTGGAAATCATGCATTTAAATCGATACAGAATAAATGATGCATAGAAAGCGAATTAAATCTTTTAGAGGAGCAATAACTTAAATTATTCGTCGCATTTTTGCGTGCTAAAAGACAGCGTGCATATTTTGCCGCATTCTCTTCGTAAAGTAAAGAAGCACAAATGAAGCATAAATTGTCATCTAATAATCTTTAAAACGCAATGTTTGTGTTAGAAAGAAATCTCATATAAATTTTATAATACGTGTATTATCAACGTGTCAATTGTCATCGGTAATATGCGTTAATATGTTAATTAATGAAGAAAAATAAAGTTTATTGCATCGTATTAAGATAACCTTCAATACTGAATGATAATCGAATATCTTTTTCAAACTATATGCGACTGTATCAAATAGCTAAATATATATACATATATTATACATATGTATATTATTATTATA
>JAJVSH010000040.1:581311-735797 GCA_021460005.1 Tetramorium alpestre | reverse complement strand
ATATATACATATATATATGTATGTATATACATATGCAATTTTATTATAAATGATTTTCGTTGAAAATCGGGCGCGCTTTTAGCCGAATCTAATTTTACGCGGCATCATCGATGCAATGCACGTTTCTCTAGTAACCGCCGCTATGCATTTTTACGCGCAAATCTCCTTTACGACGATAAATATTCGCTCTGGTGCGGGATACACCGGCGCGAATATTCGGACGCGTGTGACCTGCCGCGTTGAAAGCCATGTTACGTTTTAATTTGCGTCATATACCCGCTTGTCCGCTATATGTTACAACCGTGGCGCGTAGGTAATCCTTTAAATATTTTATATCGGCTAAAACATTAATTTCAAGCCGCGGCCGTTTATAACGCGCGTGAGAGCTAATTAAATTCCGCGCCGTGTCCGAATATTTTCAGGCGGGCTCCGTTCGATTTGTTTAAAACTGTGACGAAACAAGTCGTTGTGTCGCTCGAATTAATCCGTTTAAAAGAGAAGCGGGACGACAGTAACGTCTTAGATAATGGAATTGTTCCCGCGGGAATTTTTATGTGACAGGAGACAAATAACTGTCGTATACAATTCGAAATGAAGGGCATGTGATTAAATGGACAATAAAACGATAGTTGTAGTTACATCGTAATTTTGTGTTGCACGTTTATTTTTAATTATTATAGTTAATTATTATAGTAAGGAATGAAAAAAAAACCAAGAAAACATGCACTAATAAATTAATATTAGCTCCTTCTTGCGGCTCGCTAATTAATATAATTGATTGTCTGTTATCCTCGCTCTCATCAATTAGAACGAAACGCTTAACACGCATCCTCCGCGGTAAATTGCATCGCTTTGCGCTTGCGGCAAAATGCACGCCGCACACGACGTGCATATCGTTTCGCGCCGACGATTGAAAGCACGTGCCGAGCGGTAGAGCTCGGGCCGTCTCGATTGATTTGGCAAATCAGAACGGCCCAAACAATAATGATGTCATATAATTACCTCGCGATGAGTATCAGTTGCATCTCTCGCACGCGCTATTTCCGGTAAAAAGAGGGAAACTATTTTTCGCGTACTCGCTTTCGCTTCTCCTGGATCCTCTTACTTTTTTCCCCCCTCCCGTGACTGCGGGACAGGCGACAGGTTTCGTCGTCGCCTCCCCGGGATACTCGTCGAACGGATACAAGAGCTCCTTCGAACGCGTCGCGGCGCCAACTGGAGAATTTTCACGAGTGCACGAGTCAGACGGTTCCGACTATCTGACGCATGCGTCGCACTCCGGCTCCAGAGGTTCGCAAGAAAAACGGCACGGGGGAAAAGAAAGAAGGAAAGAACGTAGGACGACACTCTTCTGGTAATATTAAGGTTTTCGCGGAAACGTTCCGCGATATCATCGAATACGGAAGTGTAAAATTACGGTTTCCCGGAAGACTCGTACAAAGTTAAGAAATCAGATACATGTCCACTTCGCTGAGATGCAAAGACGCAAGAGTGACTAAAATCGGTGCGGATTCATCTCAACGGTATCAGTGACGGCGAGACGAAATTAATGAGATGACGGTACGAAGTGTGGGTAACAAGATGACGCTAATCACAAGGCGGGAGAACCGCGAGTTCTATAAATATACTAAATCTTAATCTAATCGCGTCGTCCGCACTCGCTCGTCCACGGCGCGAGATCTTATCTGATATTCATACGCTCGGTGCCATCATCTGGGAAACGCTGGGGAGTACCTCACATCACGGAGAGCACATCGCGGATAAACTTGCGAAATAATACGGGAGAATGATAATTAGATCTCGCCAGACAGAATTTATTATGCAAAATGCGACATCGTAATTGATATCAATTCCCCGCAATTATAAGCTCCTATCATATAGATATAGAATCTTTAAAAATGAATTCGTATTTAAAGGTTTATTTAAAGGTTAACATTTTTTTTATAGTTGAAAAAAAATTAAAAAAGAAATAGAAACCTGGTTTAAAGTTTGAAGGCCATCTCTATCCTTTTTCTAGATATTTCACATACATATAAAAGTAGGAGGACAAGATAACTGAAGGCTGAATATTGTATGAGATATTTCATTCCAGAATAAAATACATGTAATTTCAAGGATCTGTTCTGGAATAAAATATATATAATTTCTAGGATTTGTTTATTCCAGAATAAAATATATATAAACTTCAAGTTATACTCCAAGCCGAAGTTATATTTCAGGTGCCTTTCTCATCCTGCTAAAAATGGAGATAATTTACCTCTGAAATTAATGCGTCAAAATCATTGTAAAGAAATTCATTTTGGTCAAGAGTCTTAAAATTTCATCCATCTGTGTAATTAATATGTTACTTCGCGCCCAGAACGTTCTGCGATAAAAACTTTACGCAGGGTGTAGGCTTTAACAATTGAGTCGATGCCTCTGCAATCTACTTTAATCGCGACACACAGTAACTTTTACAATGAGAGAGAGAAAGAGAGACGGGATGATGTTCTGGGCTATCTGACGCGGGCAGCTAGACGCCGTTATCCTAGACTGCGAAGGATTGAGATTTATGGCTCGTAACCACCTTCGCTCAACGACTCAATGAGAGGAAGGCGTCGTCCTGTATCGGCACGGTAAATTGCGTGGAGCAGCTTTCCACGAGTAGATTCTTCGATGATCCTCCATCAAACTTTTCGCATTCCGACTTCCGTGTGTTTCACAAAAGGGTTAGTTACCCCTGATAGCCTTGATCAACTAATCCCAAGTAGTTTCTAACTCGAATATTAGCTAATTCCAGCGTTTCGCGTCCCTTTCTAAGTCGCGGCTCTAACTATAACGTAAATGGAGAAAGTTGGAAATAAGATGATGAAGAGAAGGAGTGACAGGAGCGCGTTTACGTTTCTGGCATCCCTAGACGCTCCATTTGTAAACTCTCGTGTTCATGATTCATACTTTCTTTTCAAATTCTTGTACCATTTTTTCTGATTCAAAATTTAACAGAGACTTTTAAATTATTTAGAAAGTGCATGTTCAAAGGAAATATTGATTTGTGAAATATAATTTTATGTTTATTTCTAGTTTATTCTTTATTTTATACATACTTTACACATTCTTTATTTTATACATACTTTATACATACATACTTTATTCTTTAGGTTTATACATATATGTACATATGTATATATTTTTTTATTTCTGAGTTTTGAAATTTTCATTAATTTTTTGTATTTCATAAATTTTAGACTTAGCCGCAACTTAAAAAAAAAATGAAATATAGAAATATAGAAAAACAATTTGAATAAAAATCGATGGTAATGATAATATGCGACTCTAAAAATAAGTGTTAGATATTTTAATTTACATGTGTCACAACTCAATATTTATCATACGTTATATTAACAAGAATCTGTGTAGCATTTGTGTTTCGCTTGAAAAGATCTTCGAGTTCGTCGAGAATAGTATATAGAGCTACTTTGGCCAAAACGGGGGTGAATTATGCGCTTGATCCACGGGGAGTAGAACTAAGAACCCCGTGTGCCACGGTATGGGGTCGACAACGAGAGACGAGGAGAACTCACGAAAAGAGATTTCTGAGGAGAGATATCTCCGGATGCGATAAGTTACTATTGCATGTTCTCCCTAAAATCGATATTTCCTTTACCATATTAGTTCTATACTAAAGCATCAAAACCATACATCCAAATGGCCATTAACGTAGAACGCTCTTAGCCAGAAAATAATTATATGAACTTAATTGTACTTCGTCAGCCGTGTTGAAAAGAGATCAATCAGCGTTTTCGTACTGTTTAACTTTATGAGATCCAGTGATTCTTCTTCGATTGCGATATCTGTTTCAACTATGATCGGAGATTATAGATAGAATATATCTATAAAGTAGATGAACATGAAGTATAAATAAATAGTGAGTAAATCGACATTAGAATTGTTGAAACACTAAAAATAACTAATTTATAATTTCTTATTAAATTACTTAAATTTATACAGTGCATTTTCTGAGATTTTCTGTGACTCTTACACTATGCAAATGATTAAATTGATTTATTTATCAAATAATAATTAATAATAATAAGACTATTTCTATCATTTTGATTTGATTTATTTATTTTCATTTTTTTTTTTTTTTTTTTGAAAAAATATATTTTTAAATAGTAGAAAGTGTATAGGTAATTGTTGATAATTATAGTGTTAAAAAATAATACTAGACAATTTAACTTGGTATACAACTGAAATTGGATTTAACGAGTTGAAAAATACTAAGGTGCTACTGAGGATTATAAGGAACAACTAATTACTCCCTTGTAGTTTTCTGCTTGATTTAATATCATATTTCAAGGTCTCTACGAGGGTGCTGGCAAGTTCCAAGTTTGAAGAACGCAAAATATGTTTCTCGCGAGTTTTATTTCGACATGCGAATTTGTCATATACAAATAAATACTTATTGCAATATCCGGCCGAAATAAACTGTCGCAAATCCGTTGAATATTGCTGCCGACACCGTCACTTCGTGACAAACCGTTGAAATAATCGAGTACGCGAGGGTTTTTGCGGCCGAACATGTGTGCGTGACAGGAAAGGATGGTTCGCTAGGCTAGGGACTGATGGACGACTCTGTAAATACGTGCTCAGCAAGGTTAGACCACGTTTGCCACGTTGGGGTAAATTCCTATGAAATTCAAGAGAAAGTGGATCTGTAAAGCTGGCACGACATTTTGTCAATTTAAAAAACTAATTAGAGTTCCAATAGCACTTTTCATAGTACTCGAGTTCTTTATAAAAATAAAGTTTTGCATTTTTTATGCAAAAAAAAAACAAAAATGAAAAATGTGCTAACTTCGCGAATTCTAGCACGACACCTTTCCTTCTAAAGTATAAGAATACAATAAATATTATCACTTTTAAAAATATCTCCAGTTAGTACTATTCGAATTCTATCATTATGTATAATTTCAACAAAAATTTTTAACAATTATCCGTTTTTTACATTAAACACTTTTAACATTAAACACGACACTCAGAGGAAAGTGTTGTGCTGATTACTTATCGTGGTTCTAGCGACAGTTCTCGCTAGTTCTAGCAGAGTTCTATGTTCTACAATAATTTTTAAACAGTTTCGGCAGTCATATATTTTTTTATTAATTTTTTAAAGAACTCGAGAACTATGAAACTCCAATTAGTTTTTTTAACAGAATGTCGTGTCAACTTCACAGATCCAGAGAATGTGCCGTCTTCACCTTCTATCATTCAATCCGAAAAGTTCCGCTATTTATATTAATTATATTTATATTAATTAAATTTATATTACATTTATATTAATTACATTTATATTAATTAAATTTGGAAAATTATTGTGTCATCATTCAACCTGTCGATATCTAATTGTTTCGACATTATTACTTTTCTTATTGATTTATTGTGCTTTTGTAGACGTGCCCTTAAAATCTGTCTATATCCTTAAATATGTCACAAATATTTTATGTCATGAAAGTAATATTTTTAAAATAAAAGTTTGACGAAATATATTTATTAATTAAAATTGAGAATTTAATGTGTGTCATCGTTCAGTTATGACGTCATTTAATTCTTACGACATTATCACTGATTTTTCTCGTTGAGTGTTTTTTTACCCCTAAGATTTGCCTACATTCCTAAACGTGGCACGAAAATTTCTTGTTGCGGAAGTAATATTTTTTTTATAAGTAAATTGACAAAATATACGATCTATAAAAGCAAGTCAGTTGCAAAACCAAAGCATAAAATATTTATCAGCTTCTATACGCACACATTGTTACGATGTCTGCTACGTGCAAACTGTAACAGCCACGCCCTAAGTTCTTTCTTTCTTTCCTCAGATTTTCGCTGCGGAAATTGCGCGCGAGCGCTTGGTTTCGTAGGATCTCTTTAACTTTCGCCTCTATACGCGCCTTGCAAGGTGAATTGACAATTCCCCCGTTCGCGCGTTTCAATGCAAAACCGCAAGCGGCGTTTATGGCCACCGTAAAAACGTATGTGTATACGACGAAAGAGATGAAAACAGCGTCATTCTAAATCTACTTTATCGTCCCTCGGTTCGTACTTCGTACCACAAAATGTAAATTGATTGAGTCGAACTGCCAACTAACTCTTTGCCAATTTATTACCCTGCAAACAGGCTTAAAGGTTCGACGATAGAGGAAGACAATTCTTTCTTTCGGAGTATATATTAATCTCAATCTTTTATCAGAAACGAGGGAACAACTCTTATCGAGCGTTACGTTCATTCTTGTTGCGGTCGAGAAACGTGAAAGGATTATCTCCGTCAGAAGTAAGCTTAGTGATGCATCATCGAAATATTTCTCATGTAACTAGAGGTAGGTGTGCTCGTCGCACAAGGAGATTAAAAACGATACTGTAGATATTAGGGACTGTTAAATAAATTTCATTAAGTTTGTGTTATCATTGGGATAACGCGTGGTTCCGTGCTAACGCGAGTGATTAGTGAGAGTATTATAGTAACGGGAAGCAAGAAGTTACAGAGGATCTTTATAGATCTAAGCGACATTAAGAACTGAAATAGCTCTATTCGCTCATCTTACATTACTACTATTGAGTTATTATTGAATCGATTACAGGATTCTAAATAGTTTACACGATTTGTTCTTGGAATAAAAAGATTCACGTTCGTTAAAGTCATATCGTTGATCCAGTGGTCCACTGTTTTTATGAAAATGGCATGAGATACAAAATTTTTTTAGGTGGTATAAATTAGTACAAAATGAGTACTAAAAACTACGCTAGGTCCGATTTGATTCTGCTGGTTTAAGAGAGATATGGAGCAGAAGAAAGAAATCATAAAACTGAGCATATTCATAAAAATATCCGCTTTATTCTTTCAATTTTCTGTATTCCATTCGATATACAGTTACAGTAACAGGTGTAATCAAGGCCGTGTTTACCTTCCATGGGGTAACATTTTTTTTGGAATTTTTAGCTATAGGTAGACATGACCCTGAATGTAACGACAATGTGACGACAATGTGTGTATAATAATAAGTACCATAGTCAATTGCGGATCTATATTTCCAGTGGTATTCTGATGTATCTAAAAAAATTAACAATTCTATAGAGATCTCTTCTCAAAGAAAGTTTAATTTACAAATATATGATAAATTTACAGATCTATAATATTTAATAAAATAAGTAACATAAATAATTAACATTTAAAGCTGAAAAGAAAATTAAAAAACATATTGTAAAACGCAATACGTTTCAGCATATTCCTGTATGCTGTAAATCTGTTGATATCCTTATAATTAGGAATCTTTAAGCTTCATTATATTGTACCAATAGATCCGCCACTGACGGTTATATTAATCCTATAATAGTATCGCATAATATCGCGAGAAGACACGTATTGTTAGATAAGTTTATTGTACCGTTTAATTCGGTCGCTTGTCTAAAATTATGAATCGCGATACAAAAGTATTCGCATTGTTCGCAAGTTAGGGATTCTCGTACCAAATATTGAATATCGAAAATATTCAGCGCGTGTATCCTGGGAAAAAAATGGAAATGTTTCTCTAAATGCCTACGGAAAAACCGACTACAAAAAGCGCGTCGAAAAAGCGCTCGTATCGTCGCTTGCATTTTTCACGTTAGAATTAATATTGCGTAATATCGTGGAACGTTAAGATGAGCAGTTACCCTAATCGAATATCTCACTAATGAAAGAAAGAAAAGTTAAACAACGAAATGTCTCACTAATGTTGGATTGAATGGTATACAACGAAAGCGGAAGAGGATCCCAAAGAGAATCCACAGTTCAGTGACATAATTAAAGTTGAACCATATGAAGGATCTTGATCGTGAATAAGTAAACTTCATTTACTCATCACATATGCAATACACTGATATATGTATATTAGATTGTTCAAATATAAATAGCTTTGTCATTATTTTTTAATTGTTGGCCACTCAAATCTGTTTTCAGCTTTGAAAACAGATAAAAATTGCTAGCTAAGTTGGAATTATAAAAAGGCTGAGAAAATGAATCCCAACTCAAATTGATTGCTTTTATGTTTTTCTTATCTTACATGGTCGAGCAATTATTGTTTTAATTATTGTTGAATGATGAATTAGACACTACCAACACTAATTGTAAAATATTTAGAATTTTGCGAACCGTTATACGTATTGTCCTGCAATTAATGTGATTGCGATCTGGGGTTCATTTTCAACTTGTTCTCGTTTTTGTTTAAACATGCTATATTATCTAAATACCTTGAGCTCTTGAAAGAAAGCCATTTGTGAAATGTTTTTTTAAGACTTTCATAAATTTCGGTTAATTTTGTACTTGCTTTCATTAAAAATTTAATAGTAATATATTGTGCAAAAATTGATCATATTTTTTGTTCATCTATTTTTCATTTGTTTATTTTTCGTTCATCTATTTGAACAACCTAGTACATAATTGTGAGTACAAAATATTTTCCTTGTTTTTTTCCTTTGTTCTTTAAAAAAATAAAATTAAGAACTTCGCTCATTTTGGCTTAACTAGATCCAAAGATGAAACATATTTCAAAAATTGAAGCATCATTGAGAATTGAAAATTTTTAGATGTCAGTGATCGCGGTCAATGTTTTGGACTTTATCATTATTGTTTAGTGTTTGTATATAAGGTATATATTCATTTTGTTATCCATGGTTATATGCTTTTACTTAACTAATAATTTTTTATTTTATAACTAAATATGATTCTCAGAGTTCTCGTTTTTATTTTTATCTTGTTCTAAAGATTTCTTATGAAAATGAGCGAAATTTTTTGAAAATAAGAAACATGTTCTCTCTCTCTCTCTCTCTCTCTCTCTCTCTCTCTCTCTCCTGTCCATTCAATTTATTCTTATTTCACTTATCGTCTCGCTTTCGTTCTTCCCTTCAATCCAAATATAGCCTCACGATTCGCAAATCATAGGCGCATTCGTCGCATGTGATTTATCACGATTTATCCTCAATCGTACTCGCGAGAGGACTTGTGGAAAAGAGTATGCCGCTCTTCCTCAGTAGACGGGACTTTTGAAGTCGCAGACCTCACTGCCCTTGGCATTTTACTCACTGTACTGAAATCCCTGTTGATTCCGTTTCCACCGGAAATGCTGAAAAAGATACCGACACATTGAAAGGATTTCAAAGGGAGAAAAGTGAACAAAACAAAGTTGTTATTATTCATAATAATTATTCGAAGCTGAACGAAATATTGTTTTTTAAACATCAACATATTACTTTGCTGTATTCGATGTATCTTCGAATACTTCGTTATGCCTCTCATTTGCGATGCGTAACATGCATTGATATATTTTATCTAACACATACATATATAATAAAATTTGTCAGAACGTTTCTTTTGGAAAAAATTTAAAAACGAGAAGATTGATAAGATTTTATACAGATTAACTTGATACATACACGACATCGGTCTTATCGTCCTCATCGTCTGGTTCCTCTTCATCGCTCGGTACTGTGAAATATGTAGTTGCGGACGCAGGTCGGAATTTGTAGCCTGTTAGAACGAAGAATGCATAGGTTGCCATTTCTCGGAACGTTTCATCGAGCCATTGATAGTCAAAGCGCACTGTAATCTGCAAAGGAAAATAATTATCAAATATATCAAAAGACGATTATAATGACTGATTCGCAATCATAATCGTGAGTGTAATATGTGTAAATCACAAAATCACGTACCTTCAGTATGTACATTATAATACGAGTGAAGTATATGTAGAAGACTATCATAATGTAGAAATGCTTAAATAGCACGAGCTTGCGTAAGTTCATCGCCGCTTTATCGTTCGTGCGGGCGACCTCTTCTAAATGCCTGATACTCCACACTACTGGAAATAGAATTGCGCCACAACACACCAAATCGACAAGTATGAACATGTCACGCGAAGTCTCGTAACGCAAATTACCCACGTCGCTTTCCTCGATTATTATCTCAGCTACATTTGCCAATACCTGCAAAGAAACATTTTCCTGTTACCACCATTTTTATCATTCATCAGTCGATTACATATGCAACTTTCACACTTTTAAATGTTTAATATACCTCGAGAATAAAGAAAAATAAAATTTTGCTAAATTGAAATTTATTCGAAATTGAAGAATGAAGTTTTGTATTTGCATCTCTTCAGTTTAACTTAAATGATTTTAATTCAAATATTTGGATATATTTGGAGATTTGAAACGATATTAACAAGTGCCATATAATGATCTACGACCAGTGTCTAACTTTTTAATGACATTCTGGTGATTGACGCAAATTTTTTCAACGCTTGTAAAAATATAAATTTTATGTAGGTAACAAAATTTTGAGTAACATGATTACTAGATAAAATAATATAAAACTAAAAATATTCAACTACATTATTTATGAGATAATGTCTTATTTAATTACTCAATATTTTATCATTATGTCCTTACTTAACTAGAAACAAGAAAAAGGATTGACATTTACTTGCAATGGTATGACCAGCATAAAGATTTTCTTTTCCTTGTCCGAAAGAATGTGCTTTATAAAGTTCCATCCTGTGCCAATAAGCACAATAGTGATGAAAAGAACAGCGCCTTTCAGAAGATGAGTAATATAGTATAGAATCGCCCACGCTTCCACGTGTTCACCCTTGGTCTGAATGAAATGGTAATTTATACCGTGGAACAACAGTGAGAAAGACTTCAAGTACACCAGGACAGCCATGAAGTAGTGGATTTTGAATATAGAATGCCTGTATTACGGAAAATAGCATTTACATTCTGTTCTGCTAATGCCTCGTCATTATATCTCGTATTGTCGTTTCACTTACTTGCTTTTATTAAGAATAAACAGCCAGAAACAGCCCGACAAGAAGAAGAGTAGCGCCATCGTGAAGTACAAAGCCGGCAACGGCATTTCACCGGCGCTGAGGAAGTTATCGTTATTAATCTCCGCTATTTGCACCTACGAGAGGAATGTTTCTTCAGTATGATGAATAATTTTTAAATCTCCTAATCGTCCTCCAGTTAAGCTCACCGTGAAATCCACGAGTAGCGGTTCCTTGTTGTTATTGTAATTCTGACAATTGTGAAAGTAGAGGTTGTACAGGCCCTCTTCTTCCTCGCTGGCGACATACATGACGAAGCTGGTGTTGTACAATCTCTCGCCCTTGGACGTCGTCTCCATCGTCATCGGTAATCTCAGACGAGAGCACGCGTTGCTGTCCAACCCGGGCATCGGGTCATTGCCGTAAATGCTAGCTTTCTCGAGTACTGCGCAAAAGAATTTTTACCTAGTGACAAATTCTTGAAAAAAAGAATGGAAAATCCGCGCGAAAAGTGAAACAAGTCTCGTGTCATTGTCTCGAATGAGAGTCGTGCGAACGGCAATTGAGACGAGAGACATCGCTAGTGACAGATGTACATACGCATAGGAGAGGGTTACCTAACTGAACCTTCTAAAATATTTGAGTTTCACGTTATTTATAAAATCGGGGACGAGTCATGTTAATTATAGCATCTTTCATCTGCGACGCCGTTCGATCACCAATGTCGCCTCGTGACCGCATGCTCGTCAATCATCGTTAAAAGTATTTGCTTGAATAATTCGCAGATAATACGCTTTCTTGTAAATTCGCTTATCGTACGAATTCTTTAAAATTTGTTTATATTTATGTAGCATGTTTTGGTTATTAAATAGATGCTTAGTTGATAGATATTTTAGTTGATTTTTAAAATCATTTTTTATGCAAAAAATACCATATGTTTATGAATTCATAAACATATGGTCTCACAAGCCTCTTTTCAGAGAAATAAAGATTTAAAAATTATATAAAATTATCGTTTTTTAACTGTTAAATGAAAAAAGGTTGTTCAGCCTTTAAACTTGATCATAGTAAGTATGTATTTATTATTTTTATAATATTGTAAGTATGTATTTATTATTTTGTAATATTGTCGAATAATAATTGACTTTTGGGGTCTCAAAATGAAGTCGTCAGGAATAATTACTGTATGTAACAAATGACTCGTTTCAGGATTATAAGCCAAGTCTCCAGTTTACACCTGTTCTATCTGTTGCAGTTCACAACTCTAATATTAGGCGGTGGAAAAGTGTTGAAAATATCTGGCAAATGCCGTGATGGTTTATTTTCGATATACAGTACACGCATTTTCGATATACAGTACACTCATAACATTTACCAGATATCTTATTCGCCGTATGTCCTAGATGGGATTTCACTGCTCTATTCATAGCAAACAGCAATGGCACTTAGATCAGAATTTTTCGAGGCAAATCGTGTCTGAGATCAACTCTCGGATTATGCAACACATGGAAGTTAAACGAGATATCTGTCGTACGGCCCATTTCTCTCCTCTCACATAATTATCACGTTTTTAAACATATGCCAAATGTTGCTGGTCCAACGCATACGTCGCACATTGTGCAATATTGTTAAGTATAAATGCAGGCTCACATTACACGTGAGGAATACCATCGGATTGACGTGGAAAAATCAATGAAATGCCGCACACGTTCGTTCCAACATTTGTTAGCGATATTATTCTCGCGTTGACATGCCATCTCGTATAGTTTTACTGCCGCATGGAGAATAGAAATAACTTTGCCCGCGATCCGATGCGGAGTCGCAACTCACCGTGCGACGTGTTCCGTTTTCTCCGTGGAAAGAGCGCGGTGTCGCTGAATCTCGCTGACAGCGAACTCCTCTTTGTTCGATACATCAACACCGCGCTGGGATCCTTGTAGATGTGCGCCGTGTGTACATTGCTACTGCAGTTCACCTGCATTCTGCAACATCGAAATTGAAATGCAAATCTCCAGCTTGTCGCGTCGCGATTACATGTCTCAATACGTACGTTAAATTTTTTAAGTCCATGGTAAAGTACATGATCGAGCTGTCATCCTTCCATTCTGTCTTGAGATTCGAAACGTTTTGCAGCAAGCATCCATCCTGATAGCTGTGCATGTACGGATTAATGGCATCGATGAGCGTTCGACCCAACCTGAATACAAACTGCAAACAAAACAAAAATGTCATTACTGTGAAGGATACAGAAACAAGTTAATAAATCTAATAAGTGTTCTAGTGATAAATTAAGTTATAAAATTTTAAGTTAATAAAAAGTAAGAATTTTTCACGTAAAGAATAGCTAGCGATTTAGGAATTAACACTTTTAGAGACAGTAATCAATGATGACATGTACCGCGAAATAAATAGCGAAAGGTTTTATGTGCCAGTTCACGCTCTGTGCTGCAAACATGAACAAGTCATTCACGAATCTAACAAGGCGATGATACATTCACGTACTCGCGCGCTTATTTATAAGCACGGATGGTTCTCCTCGTAAGTGCGTAAGACAAAAACAGGTGTCTGTTGCTGCATGACAGAGCGACGTATTGTTGCAACATCGCTGCCTCACAATCAAGACTTAGTTAAGTGAGAAAATAGAGCGAGTTTTAGAATAAAACCTCTCATTTTACATTAGATTGAAGCCACGAGTAATAACTCGAAAAAATTTAATTATAAAATAATTACCATCGGGAAGTTGCTAGACCTAAATAGTTGTTATTGTGTAATGGCTGGATAAAATTATAATTAAATGAATTATAGAAAAAGTTAGTGATTTTTATTAGCATGTAGTGCAACAGGAATACATATGTGAGAATACTTGTAAAAATAAATATTATAAAAAAGAATTAACAATTCGCATCTGATTACGTGGTAATACGTAATATGATACCTATATATTTTCGAAATAATGACTATTTAAACTCATGTTATAATGCTGAGACGTTTTTAAAAATTATTAAGTATATAAGTTTTAAATATTAATAACTATAACTGTATTTTTAAATAATTTTTTGCATGAAAATGGCTGTTCATTTCAAAATCTTTTAAATATACATTATTAAATCATGCGTTCAGCCAAGTTTTTAGTCTTTTGTAATGTTTACTCTTGCAGTTTCATAAATATACATTCTTTTTATACATGCTGATGAAAATGATGGATTTCTTCTGTAGATCAGAGTTCAATTCATTTCATTCTGTTTATTTGTTAAAAAATAATATTTAGTTCTAGCCATTTTTCGATGATCATTCTATAAATGAATAAAAAATAAAATTCTATTAATATAAAATAATATAAATTATCTCTCATATTAAAATTAATAGAAAAATTTTATTTTAGAATTATTAGTATGCATTGTATAATAGATATTACAAATATTATTTTTGTAGCAAAGTATAGGTAGATAATATTTTATTTAAGTTTGAAGAATTTTTTTTGGTCTTCTTGCCAAAAACGTTCAATACTTTTTCCTTAATCATTTCTTTAAACAAAAGACTCTTATTCATAATGCTAAAGGTATTAAATTTTGGAGATTTAGCTCATCGCAGTCTCCCTTCCATCGCTAATAATCAAGACGCGTATGTGATTTGCGGAAATTATGATTATCAACAACTCACCACGGCCTTGTTCGCGCTTTTCGGTGTGAATTTTTTGTCGGTGTCCACCGGCTCGAACTTGAAGTTTGTGAGATTCACGGTCAAGATGCCCCCTTTGTAAAAGCCAAATGTGCTCAGCGTGATGGAGTGCCTGCCGTCTTTCTGAAATGCGAATAATGTTTTTAAAAACGAGGCCAGGTATACAAGAATGAAAAGAATGTCGTGAATAGAAAGGGACGGCGAAAGGACCGAAGAGTCGATTCCCTGAAAAGAAGTAGGGACTCGGCGAATCGCGCACCAAATTTATCGTCACATTTTTTGCGGATTGTTTCGCTACGATCATTCGAAGTGTAATCTGTGCACGTGCCAAAATTTCGTCAGGAATATAACTGTTGTTTAAAAAAAAAAAGACGTTGCCTAAACCAATCAACTGCTACTGAATCCAGTTAAAGTATCATTGGTAAGATAATTTCCTCGTGCAAAGCAATACATACATTGAAAAAAAATTCTAGTTAAAAACGGACGAATCAGAAAAATCTTGTAGTATTGATCGAATATTTTGGTTATTATAATAGGAATTCTGATTATTATAAGTTATAAAGTATTGAGTTCCATTATAATAACCAGAATATTTGATCAATCCTACAAGATTTTCTGATTTGTCCATTTTCAATTAAAATTTTTTTTCAGTAATAATGATATGATACAACGCGCTCCGGAATTATCGACGCACACATAATATCGCATAATGAGACCGCTCGTTTTCTACGTATGACCGTAATATGTAGATACAACATATTGTACGTCCTTCGGCTTTACTTTCACAGGATCTTATCTCACCGCGCGCCGATAATCATATAAATATAACGACCCGCTGAACTCGTGGATGCATCTTGCAGCCTCGCGCATCACTTTCTTTCTCCAGGCCCAAGTGATCGAGCGCGTGATAACGATAATGACAGACGCCGTCTGGCAGACGCAACCCACCCGTATGTCTAGCTTATGGATCCTCGCGTTCGCCGCTGCCACCAGCAGCAGAAGCGGCAGGCAAACGCGCGCCAGAGTGACCGCACTCGGTCGCATTTTTTTCTTTCTTTTGGCTCTTCTCGCTGCCGCACCACCGTCCAGGCTCGACCGCCACCGGGTGTCACATCACAGGGGAGGACGGCGCGCGCCGCGTCGGGAGTACGCCTTCGCTCGTCGATACGCGAGCAGGAACTGAGGCGGCTCCGGCTGGCCTGGCACGACCGGAAGCGGTCGGAACCACCAGGCTGAATTGCTGACAACGACCTGCGATGTCGTGAGACGACGGAACGCGCGAATCGGACCGTGTACGCGTGAATTTCTTATCAGGACACGAGGCACGCACGCGTCCGCACGTCTCGGCAGCCGGGAAGGATGATCGAACATTTTTTTTCTGTATGTGAGCCTTGAAGGTTCCAATCTCGATTGGACCGCTCGTGAGACGTTGAGCTACTCCGTTTTGTAAGCATTCGCAGGGCCGGACGGCAATGCCTGATAACCCATGGTTTTCCGTGTCGTCTGCACCGTCCGCTTTCGGAGCAGAGTCGAGAGACGGGATCGCGCTTTGGAAGACGAAGAAGGAAATGACGGGAAGTGTAGAGAGTGTAGCTTGATGGAGACCGACGCCTTCGACTTTTCCGCTTTGATTTACGTTTCTACAAAGTTTATTGAAGGGTTGAATATATGGATGCCATGGAATTTCGAAGATTGACGAAGCTTTCGATAATTTGTTCATTAGTGATAGAAATGGCATGCTTAATTTCGTTTCCAGAATTTAAACATGGGTTAGGTTTTGATAATCTGTGATGACCTGTCTAATGTCTAGGATTAGAATTTTTGTGACTGATAATCGTTGGCATAGTTTACGCTTCAGTTGCGTTTCGAATTTCGAGCTGATAAGTTTAGAGCTGAAACGTTGATCGCTCCGCTCTTCGCCTTGATTCGATGATATGTTAATAAAGTGCATTTGACATTCTAACTCTCAGTTCTCGTTTGATTTCGTATTAGTTATTTCTGAGCGATGAAGATAAACGAACATCAAATAAAATCCTTCACTAAAATCCCACATGTGCATCGATTTGCGGGACAAAGACGAAGAACAAAGACGAAGTTTAAACATGTATGTTGTGTTTGTAGGTTATTCTATTGATGTATTTCTTGCAGGAGGCCCTTCTCTACCTACTTCAGAATTATGATGGAATCATTTTTCGATGATCTGGAAGAACAGGTTAAACATGCCGGGTAAATACCATCTCCAAATTTGATTTCAACTTGGGATCAGTCTTAGAGCAGAGCACGCTAAATACTACACTGGAATCATATAGCTACAAAGTGATTGAAGTGTACTAATACTTATTTTATTTTAGATAGTTATGGCAGTAATTGTGCTAATGCTTTACCTTTTAAATATATTTTTGTCTTTCATGCATATTACATTTATCTTTCTATTACTTATCTTATATGTACATAATAAATAATTATTATTAATTCAGTATAAATTCTTGGATGAGTATACAAAAGGATCGAGTTTTGTTGCACGACACATTAATGATATCAAACTTTAGATTTTTTTATTAAAAGATTTGAATTTTTTGTTTTAATTTAATTCTATTAAGTGATATCTAATCATTGATTTAATTTACTGTTTAACTTACTTAATTGAAACAATAATCGAATTTACGAAATTAAAGCTGAATTTTATTTGAACATGACACACGCAGTTAGTGTCAATACGACGATTCGAGCACAGAGCGCGCACTTGTCTTAAAAATATTATATAAAGACATTGCCAAATAGAATTAATAAAATATCATTTACAGCATAAATGAGGAAGATATCATACAGAAGATTATTAAAAATTTGAGAAGCCATCCTACATCCCAAAATATAAACGTGAACATATATTGGAATAAAAAACCACCCAACACTATGCAAAGAAAGCCAAACTGAATATGAACATTGAAGAGAGATCGACGAATCAATTGATATGTTTTGATGCGGTCACAACTGACACTTTGTTAAAGAAAAATTCTTCAAAAGTGCTTACAAAATTGGACAAAGTCATACCGAACAAAAACCTCAAGAGACGACAGGATTTGGAATCTGTAAACGAAAATAACGAAACATTTATCGAAGAAACTCAAAAGAAATTTAAGATTTGTAATTGTCATTGTCATGATACGAAGAACAAAGTTTCTGCATGTATACTTCGGAATGTTCGCCGAAAGCGAAAAAGGACTGCTCTTATTTCATGCGTGTACTATTGACTATAATATTGTTTATAATATTGACCAAAGTAATTTTGAACAAGATAGTCGTACATAAGGATCAGTATGAGGATCGCGAACACTGTAATTCTGCGAACGCCATGGACATATTGAGAAAACCGATGTATGGTCAAGAAACAATATCTGATTTGATTAAATATGTTGTCACACCTTCCTTAAAAGGAATAATCTTCACCGATACTATAGACATTGACGAAGATATTGCACAAGCTGAAGCATATAGAGAATATCCCGACGAACGCTGTTTGTCAGGATGTTCTATCGATTGATATAAATGAATATCGTTCTGTCTTTTATTTGAAGCTAAACAAGAAACATTTCGGGAATTAACGCACGTCACATTTATAAAATATTCACACACACGTCAAAACACGTATAAGAATCCGTTTCTGACAAAGCTTTTTTACAGAATCGATTTTTTTGCGATCCCTTACTACATGCAAAGATTTTTGTAAGTTGACACTTAGTATTAGAAACTGTTTTAGGAAACTCGAAACCAAGTTCGAAAAGATTCCTTTTGTATCTTTGATAACTTTTAGGTCGTGTGTTGAGTTACTGGGGGAAAAGATTTATCGTAACTGTAAAAGTGAATTATGTTAAACAGTATATGCGAATAAAAATCGATAAAAAACAATAATAATTAATAACATAATTCAGATAAATTATAATTCGGTAGATAAAAAGTACCATGATTTGATACATATATGATGAAGAAAACTGATGAAATTACTCACTGCGTAATATTCACTGCGATTGAATTAATAAATGCTCGACTGCATAGCACATATCTTTTCTCCGCGTACCTATATAATTGTTTACAATATATTTACAATCGTAAAACCATAACTAGATAGTTCCTATTGAACGAATATATAGTTTCTCAGTGTATTTTTGAAACACGTTTCCGAATAATTTTGATAATTGAAGTGGTAAAAGATCGGGGGCGCCAATTTCATTGGTGAAAGCCAACTTGGACATAAATATAACGTCCACAGTCCGTCGGTTCGATCGCATGATGAAATTTTCATATTACTTCCGGATTGTGAATATTGAAGACTAGCAGCGATTTTCGCGGGTGATGATGTGTGATGTCGTATCGCTTACGTCCGGTGAAACACATAATCAATACGTGGTTATACGCGATTAAGTGAACTTACATAAATTAAGAGTCCCGATACATGTAATATTGCGAAACAAAATTTTAAAGCTTTCTTTGTGTAATTACATTTGAATTCATGGAGATTTGTGAGCGAACAACCAACCGTGATATTATATCATACTTTAAATAACAACATATTATGTCCACACTATAAATGTCCGTTGTTACCACTGATCGCTCTTATGCAATTGAAAAGTCGCTCGATTATATTTCGTTTTTCCTTCCTGCCTCTTAGCTATAAATAATTGTTTCTAATTAAGTAAGTGCAATGATAGAAATAAATTGAAAAAGATTAATTGTCAAAAAAGCTGCTAAAAGAATATTTTATTTATATTTTCTTCTTCTTCTTATTGTAGGACTAAGTCCTGTGTTTTTTCTATCCATTGTGCCCTTAATATTTAATATTTTAAATATTATAAATCTGATAAATCGATTGATAGAATTTAGATTTCAGTCAATGTCTTTAATTTATATAAAATATTCAGATTTTAGAAGAGAAGTTTTTTTAGAAGCGTATTTAGCTGGCTATTTGAATTCTTTGAAACTATGTTGCTCAATTTCGCAATTTATCTGTCAATTTGTGATAATTGTTATAATTAAATTTAGATGAATAAATCAGAATTTTATACTTCTGGAACTTTTAAATATTTAAAAAGATTTTTACTTAAACCGAAATATTGATTATGTAGCGATGTAAGGCTACATTTCTTTAGGAGACAAAAAGGTAAAAATTTCTTTAAAGATTAAAACATAATATTACATAATATGATACTTATGGTAATATTAAATAACATAATAACTTCATAAATTAATTATTGTAATATCATATATTATATTATATTAATGTATTATATTATAATATTATGATGGAGTAAGTTTTAATATTTCTTTATTAAAAAAAGTTTTCGGACAAAGAGAAATGAGAGAAAGCGTTTAAAGTAGGGAGTTGATGGTAACTAGCGACTACCCCATACAGTTAATAATTCTCCTAGATATTGCAAGTTGCGGTCGACCGATGAATGCGAAAGTGAGTTAAATATTTTGTAAGCGACTTTGTACACATTAACATTTATTAGTACTTTTCTAATATACAAGATTATTTAATCATCAAGATTCGATCTTTATTACACCCATTTATTTCTCCCTTAATTAAGCCCAGATTATATGATTTCCTCATGACGCAACTTAAAGTCGGATCAATCAGTGCTAAAATTTTCGCTTCATGACGTTACGTCTGTAGCATAAAAAAAAAAGTATCTCTCATTTACCTCTTACGTGCACCGATGAAATGTGACGCAACTAGTCAGAAGTTACGTTCGTCCTGTAACACGCAAAGACTACGTGTATTACATCGCGGCACTTACAATTCGCCCCTTTTACTCCACTTCCCCGAATGTCCCGTGACGGGAAATAGAAAGTTCATGTATGTATATATTCACGAAAACGCGCGATTAGTTTTATTATAGCAATCTCGCCGCCTTTTCCTTCGCGGATACCGCGAAACTGCGAGGAACCCGGAGAACGTTTTCTGTTTATCGGAAATTCCTGCTCGTCTTTTCCGACGATTCGCTAAGGTTGTGGCGACACGAACATCCTGTGCGCACGCCAACGCACGTGGCTGTCCATTCGCCGCTAAGATATCGAAGATAAACACGAATGCGACCCGACAATTTTCAGCTTGGTTACCGAGCATTATTTTTTTATATCCGTTTTGATGACACGGATAATAGTTGCTTTCCCCGATTCGAGGATGTTTTTTATGCATCGATGTCATTGAAGAAATTTTATATCAAGCTGTATTTTTGCGAAAAACAATAAAATCAAGCTTTTTTGAGCGTTAATCATGTACGTCAATTGTTTGCCGTCAAGTTCACCTCCACGCGAAGGCCGATTAATTTTCTTTAAGAATGGAGCTGTTAATTCCATTTCTTATTCTTTTGTTTACAATATTTCTTATTTTAGAACACATCAGTGAGCGACGTTTATTGTGTGGCATTAAACGTCAAGACGTTTCAAGGGACTGTGTTCTGATATGTAGAAACATGCAGTTATCGTAATTAGGATAAATAAACATCACGAAATACAAGATATTTTTTGCATTAGATTCACTGTCAACCGGTTTAACCGGACGCCGACGATCGCGACGGCGATCAGCGTCCGGAACCGGACCGAATGTACAACTGGGGGTCGTTACGAAACTGATAGTATCACGCATTCTACGCACCGATGATGCTATTTATCTATAAAAGAAGGTAGACGACTAGTGAAGTAGCGCAGTCTACGAGTTTACCTTCGACGGAACTTTTACGGAAAGTTGGATTACGTTCAATTCGCGCTATACATTCAGAACAAAGGCGAGGTCGCCTTGTTGTACCCCGAAGGATACGCGAGAACACGCTCGTTCACGATTGGAAAAGAGGTGGAGGAAGGGCGACTCGCTGGAAATTATAAAAGAGCGATCGACCAACAAGAGTGGGGCAGTCGCTTCCAAGTGTACACCTGGGCTACCACGATCGGAGTACGTTCATATAATCATATAAAATATCTCTTTAGAATAGTGCTTAAGACATAGATCTTCGCCGCTTCAGTTTCGCGCGGCTCCTCAAGAAGCAGATTGAGTAAGCGTGAAAGTAGGATTTTTTAAATTAATTTACATAACACATACTTAACACATTTTATTCTTAATCTGATCTTTTGTATAGAGATTGTCTATTCTTTCTTATAGATGTTAAATGAAATTATTTCAGTGTCTATATTTTAATATTTCTTTAACGTGAATAAAAATTGAAAATTTTTAAGAAATTAAGTTTTGGAAATGGAAGTAATAGGCAAGAATTTTATTTTAATTTGCTTTATCAGAATCTGATACGCTTTAGCTAATAACCATGAACGCTTAACGCTATGACATTCTGTGTTAAAGGTATAGGGGAAGATTAATTTCAAATTGACAAAAATTTATAGTCAAGAATACATAATTCATACAAGAACCAATTATTTCATAAAACCATAAAACTTTAATGCTTTTATATTGACGTGATTTACATAACTCTATATTACTTGCATGAAATGTAAAATACATCTCAATTTTAGAAATCTACTAAATTCATAGAATAAACTTTTTTATTGATCAAATGTTACACAAATTATTTTTCAATTAAAGAAGAACTGTTACATTTATTTTTATTTAAAAGAATTGAATATTATTATCTTTATTTAACTAGAAATTATTATAGAGACTAACGAAAATTGAGATTCAATGTTGAAGTGTAAAATATATTCCACGTGAATTATAACATTGAAAAAACTTAGCCGTTGAAATCACAAATTATATCACGCGAAAGGGTTGAAGATCATAATTATACGGTAATAACATAATTTGACATTGTCTGTGACGTCTGCATTGAGTTTTCTAATCACGTTCGCCAGAATAATTTGTCGAATCGATTAACGCCGCGCGAATTTCAATCGTGATCTTCGGAGCAGCTTGTCTCGTCCTTGGTCGTAAAGGCCGATGTTACTAAAGGTTGCCAAAGAAAATATATAGAACATGAATCATTATTGGCGCAAATTAGCATTTTAAAACAAATTTTAAAAGAAACGCGTCGAAAAGAGTGTGGGATTCTGTATATAGCTCATTAAATAAACAAGCCTGTAGCGTTAACTGATCGTAAACGCCATGACATAATCCTCGTAATACGAAGAGGCAGGCATAACGCTTACATGATCATATCGTAATAATGAGGTAAAATCTCTTCTCGTGGACCATGATGAAAACGAAAGGATAGATATCGGCGTGATGTAATCAACGTAACATATTCTCTTATGAAAAAAAAGCTCTTACGCCGTGCAATCTACTCGGGAGATGAAAGCTCGCGAGTAGTAATGCGATAAGTGGCACTTTCTACGCGGAAGAAGACAGTATACCCTTAACCGACTCTATCATACTCATAGTATACACTGAGAGAAATGTTTTGTATTATGAACCAAAAGTTTTGTTGATATATGCTCAAGAAATTTATTTAGTTGCTGTAAACAAATATGTTATTTGTTTATATCTTGTTAAATCGTTTTGATTTAGAGAACAAAACAGTTTTGTTCTCTAAACAATTCTGTTTTGTTCTCTAAACCAAAACCATTTAACAAGATATAAGCAAATAACATATTTATTTACAGCAACTAAATAAATTTCTTGA
The DNA here is from genome assembly GCA_021460005.1 of Tetramorium alpestre. Classification (NCBI taxonomy): domain Eukaryota; kingdom Metazoa; phylum Arthropoda; class Insecta; order Hymenoptera; family Formicidae; genus Tetramorium; species Tetramorium alpestre. The sequence continues at coordinate 712,663 of JAJVSH010000040.1, read as the reverse complement.
GCATATATCAACAAAACTTTGGTTCATAATACAAAAACATTTCTCTCAGTGTAGCACTTTGTGCGTGTTGTCGCGATTACATTTCACAAGACGTATACGGATACGAAACCGATATATAACAACATAAGATACGGGGCGTTTATACGTTATTTAACGATTGCCTACTTTTTTTTATTAATAGTTCTCTCGAATTCCGACGTAAATCTTGTAGCTACAATCACGTGCTCGCTAGTAAAGTTTTTTTATCGCTGACCATTCTTTAATGACGTAATGTTACGGATATTACGTATTCTTTATGTTTGGATTTTTGTGAATTCAGTTTGCGATACGTAAAGACGATATTGCAACAGAGTTATACAATCTAATTATCTTTGTTCCGACATGCAGAGGTCCACAGTTGGAAAAGTGTAAGGGAATGAAGCAAGAGACTGAGGAATACATTTCTTTCAGTAATAAATGCAGTCAGAAGAGAGAAAGCAAATAGCTACATCCATTGTGAAATAATTCTCACTTGTAAGACCGACAGTAGCAATTTGTTAAAGATGTCTCATTTTCAACTGTTTTTAACTTACTTCGCGTCGCGAGGGAAAAAGGGGTTGTCCGCCATTGTAGTAATGAAACGATATAATTGTGAAGCAGGAATAGTAAAATAGTGTGGCGAGATGATAATGGCACTTCTCCCGAGAGCCGGCGATTTGTTTCGGCGAACAAAGATGGGTGAACAACCGACTTGTATTGCATAATTGGAGAAAGTGATTGCGAAACGGGCCGGTGCACACACAGTCATCCTGACTCAAGCTCCTGGCTCGTGCGCGATGGTACCACGCTAATCGTTATGTCATGAACTGATGAAAGGTCCGAGAGGTACTCGTTCGATCGGCCGACGACGTAACCGATACGCTCCAAAGAAGTGAAAGAGACGAGACGCATTTCTTCTTGGTGCCTTCGCCGTATTAACCGCGACTTTGAACAGAAAATGTGTCAGTCGGTCACCAAACGGTATCATCACAACGATTCGAAAGAAAGTGAAAACACGTCTCGCCGCGCTTGCATAATTAAATCAGAGATTATTACGAGAAGATAATAAATGAGAACAAATTTTCGTTAAATACGTAAGAATACATCTAATGCAAAATTTTAACAAATTCAAAATTTTATATTTCTTTAATTAAACACATTCTTTTTAGTTTTCTCGCAATTTTTTTTCAACATTTATTTAATCTTTTCAAAGTAATAATTATTTACAAGAAAAAATATGGCGATGACAAATATAATTTACATAAAACCCGAAAATTACAGTTTCAAATTTCCGAAGAAAGTATATAAAAATGTCACAATATCAAAATTCCAGATTTTTGGAAATTTAAGTGAATCGTCTTTCCAATATAAGCAAAATGGGAGCAATCGAATGGATAACCGAAGAGGATAATTATGAGTGCACTCTTTCAACGGAGACGCAGAAGTTGGCGAAGGAAGAGCTTAGAGAAGACAAGAACACTAGAGATCAAGCTCTCGAACAGATGCGCAATTGGGTTAAAATGAATCCGCGCATTCAGAACTGTCGTCTCGGTGAGACTATATTATTAAATGACAATCAATGCGAATATTAGCGTAAAAATAAATTACATCTTGCCAGTTTACGCAGAGAGATCTAACATTGTGAAAAACACAGTAATTTAACTAACAATATCTAAACTTTGATTACTTTAAAATAGTAATTAAGCGTCTAAATGACCGTAATTACTTCACGATTTTGTAAGACTTGAGGGATTGCTTTGTAGAAATTTTAACGAGTAGTATCGAGTCTGTAATTGCATATGTATTGATAATTAGATGCTTGACTGATTTGTCATCTTTTATTAGATGCACGATTCTTACTAAGATTCTTGCGTTGCAAGAAATTCAATGTCCCGATGGCCGAAGAGGCCCTTGAAAGATACTTGTTGCTCCGTCAGGTGTATCAAATGGCATTCCATAATTTGGACGTTACAGAACCAAATATGGATGAATTATTATCAAAGGGGTAGGTACTTTGGAATTATCCTGTCAACGCTGGAACTCGTTTGATCTCTTCTTTTAGATATATCTTCGCTGCACCTGGTCGCGATGCGAAAGGTCGTCGTGTTATTATCGCTAGACCAGGTACATATTCGTTATTTTTTATATACAGAACGCTTGAATGTTATTATATAGACCTAATAAAATATTACGTGTATAGTTTGAAGTAGAATCACGAAGACGATAATTGAAAAATTGCAAAATTCCTAAATTCTGGGTGGTTAGGTTTCGTTGTGTTTGTTGCAATAGACTATTTATTGTATAATTACTTCATTATTAAACAAAAATTTGTATTTTATATTAAAAAACATGACATAATTTTGCTATAAAAGATATCTGGATCTATAATAATTTTCGGCACTTTTCTTTCATCCCGGTTGCTTCACTTACTAATTGCTCGTACATGCAATTTCCGTCTAAGGCGTATTTGATCCTCACAAATACACAAACGTGGACATGTGTAAAATCCATGCCATCACTTACGAGGCATTGATGGAGGATGAGGAGAGTCAAGTGCGTGGCTTCGTACATTTCGCTGATGGTGCCGGCGTTAGTTTCCCTCATCTGACGCTTTTCACTCCCAAAGAAGCAGTGCGCATCGTAAAGAATGGCGAGGTAAATTTAAATACTGCGTAATCCATGATTATATAAGTAGAAAATTAATGAGTGCGAAATACAATTTTTAGATTTAAATTAACAATAGATTTAATACCGGAAGTATTAATTTCTCATTCTGTATTTTACTTGCAAATCCTTTTAAGTGGGCAACTATTATTGTAAATTTACTTAAAACTTAACCGTTTTGAAATCAAATATAGACTTTCAAATATTTATTTTACGTTAATTTTCTGTGATATTTGATATTAATATTGACCATTTTAAAATCTCATTTGAAAACTTTTCATGGATATTTATTTAATTCTAGTTATGTTAATATATTCTGCAAGTAATGTTAAACAATTACGTGACAATTACAATTTTATTTTTTATTTATCCTATCTAATTAAGAAATTATTGTATGTTTAAAATTCGCAAAAGAGCACTTTGTTTTCATCATTGAGGCATAATCGATTCAGCTGTAATTCTGAACCAAGGACGTTGCCACGTAACTCAATTTCTCTCAGAATGATTCCCAAAATATAGACAAAAACCGGTTTTTGAATACCATATCTTTTACCTAATAACGAATCTATTTAAAACTGATTTAAATAGTCTATTTAAGTCTATTTAAGAATCTGTTGAGGATAGAATGAGGTTTATTATTAAGCAAAAAAAATAAATTAAAGAGAATAAAAATAGGTTTCTACTAACAAATTATTGAAGCTTAAGTTGTTAATTGTATTGACAGATTAATCATCAGTCATAAAAATATATACATATTTGTATAAATATTTCATTGTTTGACTAAAATTCTCTTAGAAAAATTATATAAAAGAAGTTTAAAATTGAATGAAATCTTATTGCTTTTTCCGCACTGTTGATTAATTCTCTTATGTTTATTTCACATATCACGTGCAATTATTATTATAATTATATTTTTTAATTGGTAATTATGCAAATAATTTTATATTTGTTTGAAATGAATTTGATATAATTTAAGATGATATGATTGTTTCAAGAAACACGCATAACTTTATTTTTTTTTTTCGATCAATATATTTCACTATTGCATATTTCAAATTTCTGATTTATAATAATAATCGTAAGCGAAATTATATTTCGAAATCTCATACTACTTACCGAATGATAATAAAAAATGATAAATTACAGATTTCAACAGATTTCATAATTACAAAAATTCATAGATTTCATAATTTATATTCATTGTTTACGCACATGATAAGCATAAAAAAATCAATCACGCAACGAAACTCAATATCAGCTGAGCTGTGAAACTTAATGCTTGCCGTGTCTACATGCGAACATACAATTACAACTTTAAGTAATCTCTATTCGTTTGAAGCTTGCAATGTTGTAATTGTTGTAATTTGAAAACTTATGAAACATTTAACGTAAGCATGATTCCTTCTTTATTAAATGTTTGTCGGGAATGTCATCATTTTTATCATCAGCGTTTTCAAGTAGAAAATATAATTGCTTGTTTTTAGCAATTTTATCTCAGTCGTATGATTTTTGTAATTTTTCGAAGAGAGAGTTCGTATACATATATATATACTTATAATAAAATAATATAATAAATAAATGGCACGACAATAATGGTTTACTATCAGCGCACCGTACCAATGAGACACAAGGAGATCCATGGGATCAACGTGCATCCCTCAGTGAAATTCGCCCTGGACTTCGGAATGTCGCTGATCTCCGAGAAAATTAGGAATCGTGTGAAGCTTTACACTAGCATAGAGGATGCTATTAATCACAAAATAGACGTGACTATGCTGCCCAAAGAATACGGCGGTACTATCCCCATGAAGGAGATGATCGGTAATTCTTTTATTGCAATCTCTTCGAGTATTCTATAGTGTTGTGTTGTTTCACAGGAAAAGATAATGAACTAAACTCTCTTTTCATGCAGATTTATGGCGGAAAGAATTATTGAAAATGAGACCGTCATTAAAGACTCATGATAAGATGAACGTCTGTCTCGAGTTGTATTCGGAGAAGGCGCGGGAAGGCGCGGTCTCGGCATTGAAGCAAGGATTCGGTTGTTCCAGCGTGGGGTCCAACGACACTACGATGTGCGGCATAAGCGGCTCCTTCAGGAAGCTTGAAGTCGATTAACATTTCATAATGGACTTTCCAGTGAGAAATGATTGATCGAATCGATGTCAAATCGATATCGATTCGATGTTTTTTACATCGAAAAGGCATCGATTCGATATCGATTTGATATCTTTTCGATCATCATTTCTCATTGGATTTACTTATAAATACGTTTTCTATCTAGAGATAAGCAGCACGGGATTTTGAGATATAGATTCATTTTTGACATCGCACAGAACTTTAGATTAGCCCTGGTATTAAGAGGTTACAATTTTATTTTTATATTATGTATGTAGATAAAAAAACAATACAGTACAGCTGAGTGTATTATTTAAAACTGCAACTATGGTGCTATGAATATATCAAGCGTTGTATATAATTTTTTTGTTAATGTCTCACAATTAATAAACAGAAAAAAAACACGGTCCCGTTTATTCATTCTCCTGTTCATCATTAATTAGCGTTCATGGCGAGTAATCGGCGGGTATGGTTTTCCGTCCCAAGACGAATATGTCTCTGGCATTATCCATGTGCCAATTATGTCGCGAACCCTCGCTCTGGCTTTCTTCAAATCTTCCGGGTCCGTGGCTAAGTCGCTGTGCAAATCGCGGCAGTGCGAAGATCCTTTAAAATAATATATCATCATATTATCTTCTAGAAAAAATATGGAATTTTTATGCTTCGTAACATATTATTTAATTACCATTAATGAAAATAGCGGGTGTAGAAACGCTTATATCTTCAAGCACCGACAACGGATGCCACGGATCGATGTCGCCGTTCGTGAAAATGACGTTTCGTAAATCCGGTAGCTGTCCTCCATACATTATATTTGTCCTTCTCACTCGTGAATCTAATGTCTCTCCAGTGTAACTAAAATCGAGCTTAGCATTATCGTTTTTCACAATTTAATACTTTTTTCAACAAATAATTTAATACAAAAGCCATTTCACATTTTACAAAAATGTGTTGTGAAAAAATATCTTTGTGCATATCAGATTTGCGAAAATTATAAATATGGATATAAATGACATTCGAGCAAAAGATATGTTAAATCATCATTTTTAAGTACTTACTAATCGCCATATAAATCGAAACACATATTGACATAATAATCTAGCGTAATCAGTTTTCCAAAGATCGATTCAGGTGAACTTGTCGTCTGATAATAACCGAATTCCGAGCAAGTCTGATAGGTCCATTGTCTCACTGCATAATAAAAATCATTCCTTATTGTAACGCGTGATCTCATATGATATATTATCTAATTTATTCTATCTTTTATCTAAACTTACTGATAGTCGGTGCGTCCCATGAAACGTCTTGGTATATCTTCAGAAAATTTTTGTAACTTACATCGTTACACTCTTCCTGACTGTCATCCTGATTCGAGAAGACATGCGCCAGTCTCTGCAAGCTGCTGCCTAAATGGTCCGCCGTCATTTTATCACACAATGCCGCGATTTTCGTTTGACCTTTCTCTAGTTTGTCATATTGAACGATTCCGGCGAATATCTAAAGTTCGAATAAAATGTATAATGAAATAAATAAACCAACGCCTTTAATCTACGTACCTCCGTCAACATATTCATGAAGTGGCCGAGCTCAATAGGAGATTTTACGTTAGGTTTTCTACACAAGCTAAAGTCGACATTAATAATTAAGAAATTAATAAAAAATTAATAATAATAAAATAATAAAATAATTTCCAATTAATTAGTCTATCTATACATTTTTTTTCTTTATTTTACATGACTTTTCAAGCTTACTTGAAAAGAGATTTAATTTTAGTTGGACCTCCTTTCTTGAACAATAATTCCTCTACCGATGCGAATGCAGTTTTAACATTCTCAACACAATTTTCATTGTGTCTGCCGAGCGCTCCTGCCACGACCTCGTAGTATTCTATGAAATCAAACATTCTTAGCGATATTCTTAAAAAATATCAGTCGATTAAATAACTTACCGTAGAAATCAGCCTTCGCCTGAATCGGAGCGCTGCTGGCTAAGGCACCCTGTGAAAAATTTTCTCTTCTATTTTGTTTTTCCTTTATTTTTTAAGAAAAAAATGTATAAATAAGATAACGCAGACGGTACTTGGATGAGATGAGGGTATTTGAGACGTGCCCATGCTGCCAAGTTTCCAGCGTAAGAACCACCGAATACTATTACCATACTATTTTCTAAATTCATCTCCTTCTTCTTCGTTTCGATGAAATAAGCAAGATCGGCGAGCCCTTGGTCGGCACTCAAATACTGCAAGCTCTCCGCGCTAACGTCTCTAAATTCATTTTATGCAATATCGAGATTAAAAAGGTCAGCTCTAAATTTCAGGACAATGAAAAACTATGGATTATGTACTTTGTTGGCTTGCTTTCTCCGTAAAATCGATGTTCGGTATAATACATCAAGCCGTGGTACTCCACGGCGAGTTCGTACATCAATCCAGTTTGCAAATACGAGTCCGTTATTTCCCATTCCCCGCCGATCATAATCAGAATAGGGCCATCTTTCTTTAGATACGCAGAATTTTCTTTGTAACGCTATAGAGTAATGGATAAACGTTAATTTAAAAAAAATGCGTTTTGAATAAAGCAGGATTTAGTTGACGATAACAATTACCATCGACCAAGTGCGATTGTCGCGACTGTTGAAGTGATCGAGGGGTTGGGTGATCCAACCTGTAGTTACTGTATCTACTATCTGTGTTGTCACTTGTGGTTCCTCCAAACCCCGAAAAGTAAACCCGCGGAAACCCACCCCATTAACGAGGGGATGGACCGAGCACAAAATAAGCAATACGTTTAGTACGATCATGATCCGTTTCTCTTTGCAATTGTACAACAAAGAGAATGTTTCGTTTAAGTTCTTTCAAGGCACACTAGACAGACACTAAAATGTGACTGATTAATACTTGCCCTCAATTATGACCAGTTGTACGAACTGATATGATATCTCTCATCAACGACCGATAATACTGTTTATTGCATTATAGAAAATGGAAATAATATATTGATTAAATAACTTCTGTTAATTACGGGCGATTGTTCGGCACAGTTGTGTAACTTTATCGCGCGATAAGAGGTATCATAATTAAATATACGATTGACGAAACATATATTTCAAATAAAAATGTTTAATCTACAATATCTCCTAAATGGAACTGAACCATTTACAATACAAACATCATAATAGTTACATAAAAAAGTACTTTTGTTAATGAAAAAACACAGATATAAAAAATTATTTTTTTCTTTATTTGATCGTTACTACAATAAAATTATCTCTTATGTATTAGGATTACAGCCATTTGACTTATTTCTTCGGTACTAGGATTACAGCCTGCACAAGCTTTGGATTTTTTTTAGAAATATCTCTAAATATTTCCGTTTTACGAATCTATAACTTTTTCCTCTGATTTTTTAATGTTTTCTTCTAATGACTTTTTATGACTTTTCTCCTTTTTCTTACGAGATTTCTTCTTACGCTTTTTAGAAGGGAGACCATCAGATGCATCTTCCTTATTCTCATCTTCCTTGTCATGAGCTCTCTTACGATCCAATTGATCAGGTTTCTTTTTAGACGATATTTTGATCTTAGAACTTCTCACACTTGATTTTACATTCTTCCTGTGTTTTTTATCGCTCGATAATCTTTGCGATTGTTTCCGTTTTGTAGAATGAGAATGTTCCGTCTCTAAATCTTTCGTGCGATCCAATTCAATCTCGGGCGATTCGGACCATCTCCAGTTGCGATCTTTTTCGCGATCATCTCGATCAGATTCTTCCCATCTAGATTTACTTCTAAGGAATAAATTAAGAAAAAGAATTAAATAATAAAGTTTTCATTCAATTTATTTTTAATCCATTTTATCGTATCGTATTAACTTTGACTTTTTGCAATTATTATTTTGTAACACGTTCAGTTAAACATTCTATAGATTAAATGGCTTTTTATCTTCATAAATAAAAATGAAAATTTTATTCATAAAACGGATGACGCGTGGCTTTGTGCTAACGCAAGTAATTAATAACGAGTCCCGAACGAGAAGAGTCCCGAATCAAATCACGGCTCCCATCCCACAAAAAAAATTTTCAGTCAAAGAGGATTTTTAGGTGATCTAGGTGACATTAGGAACTTAAATGGGCCCATCTTACATTACTATTCGTAAAAATTATGATTTTAATATATAACTTAGAATAAATAATACAAACCTATGTTTATTTCGCGTGCTGTTATTCGGATCTTGTAGTTTGTTCTTTGCCCGTCGTTCTCCTTTGATGTTGTACCTATCGTGCGGATTTTTAAAAGTATGAAGAAAATTGCAGAATTTACTGCCCTTTGGACATTCGAGTATGCCGCAGACAGCACTTCTCCAGGATAGCAATCTGACGAACTCGCAGTTGAGCTGTTTGCCGCCGTACCAACGTCCCTTCAGTTTCCTCCAAGCTCTAGCCGCCTCTCTCTCCGTGTAATACTCAATGTACATATTACCGCGCAAATGAATCTCCATATTGCGACAACACTTGAGGGTTTTAATCCTGCCAAACGATTCCAGTTCGCTTATTACATCCTCAAAAAACTCGTAATAGTGCTGCAACATTTCTGAACTGTCAAACTCGAGTGTCACGTCGGTGTCGTATTCCGCCGAGTTTTTCTCGAGAGAAAAATGTGAATAGAAGCCAGGTATCATGATCACTTTGCTCAAGAAGACTTTACGATGATTTTTGGAACACGCATTTCCATACCTAAACGCAATAAAAATAAATTACGGATAAATACAGAGTTTGAAAATAAGATAAAAATATAATTTTAATTAAAATTGATCTCTTGAATAAAATATTTTAATCCTAAATCTTAATTTTTTTTTCAGTTCAATTTAATTTTAATTTAATTTAATAATTCTTAACATTTCTTAATAGCTTCAAGTAAAAGATACGACAAAGTAATTCTTATCGCTTCAATATAATATATTCAGAATTTCAATATTGTCATGAATAATTAACTAATCACGATATTAGATAGATAGATAGATAGATAAAATTTTACTTCATGCCTATCGGTTTTGAAAGGGTAACTAATCACGATATTATCTTATTGTAAATATTTCTATTTATACTGACCGGCAAGAACCCGTTTTTGTAAAAAATGGACAGAGTGTTTTGGTGGGTTGATTGTCGATGATTTCACGCAAAACTTCAGGCGTTTTTTCTCCGTGATCAATGTAATCATCGATCTCCTTTTGCAATTGTTCTTGTTTACGAAGTTGCTCTTCGCGCTTTTTCTTTTCCTCTTCTTTCAATCTTAAAATTAGCGCACGCTTCGCTTCGAATTCCTCAAGTATCTTCATCTCTTCCTTACGTTTCTCCTGCTCTTCCTTCGCTATCTGTTCTTGCAGAACTTGCCATTTCTTTTGTGCTTCTATCTGGACAATTAAAAGACAATTATTCGAATTATAAGCTTACTAAGTTAATAGTTTATTTAAAATTCGTAAAAACAGTATTTTTCTATATGAATAATCTTTCAATTATAATTGTTTATGGAAGAAGACAATTTGAAAAATGAAATATAATTTAAAAAAATAACGAAATAATTAATTACGTAATATATTATTTACATTACATTATATGTAATATGTATTTTATACCATGTATATTTCATATACATATTTTACATACTATTTATTTTATATTATTTTAACGTGTTGACAAAATAAATGTTTTGTGATTCATAGTATAATTTCATGCATGATTGAGATAAATGGTTAAATGTAAAATTGATGTTATGTCGTTTTGCAAGCATTAATATTATTATTATAAAAACATATACAGATCTATATTTTTTAAGCTAACATGTATAACATGTATAAAAAGAATATCCATCATTAAATTGTTTAGTGAACTTTATTATAACTGAATGTTTATTATCAAGATGTTAGAAATTGAATTGAAGAAGCTAAGAGAAGGGAATAAGAGAAGAGATTTAGAAAATTTCTTGGCTAAAAAAATATGTAATTAATTATAAAATAACTATATATATTTACTTCTTCTTCCAGCCAGAGCCTCTCTCGTGCCGCATGCTCCTTTTGTTCTTGTTCTTCTTTTTCTTTCTCATGCTTCTCCTTTTCCGCACGAAATTTCAAATATTCCATATTGCTTTCTAGTGCTGCCACCAAACGTTCTTCATTGGCATCGCGTTCCTGTGCGGTTAATCGTCGTATACGCCTGCGACGCTCCTTCTTCGCGATTCGACGCCATTCCTTATGAGTGGGCTTTATCGAACGACATTCTTCCATTCTCGCGTATCTTCAGGAACAGCAACAAGTATAGTCGACAATACACAAACACTCAGAGATAACACGTTGAAATGGGACCGGCGGCCGACTATTAGCATCGGAGTACGACGATGTCCGACGCCATATTGATCTCCAAACAACATCAATGATATAACCTGCTGATCGTCGGTACACAGATACCTAAAGCGGAAGAATGAAGGACTATACAAAAATTGTTCAAAAAAACATTACTTGTGACATCGATAGCTAGTGCATAGTCTGAGTTTTGTTTAAATTCTGTATTTTGTATTCTAGCGAATATAATTTTTCGTTAATTTTAATGAAGATGAATTTTATCATGCATTTAAATATGTTAAATATTGATGTTATCACATATTTGATACTATTATATTATCTGTGTATTTTAAATATGAAATAACTTTTGTAATATTTAATGTAGGTATGTGGAAATAAATGTAGCACTTGCAAATGATGTACACAGTCTTACCAAGAGATGGCATTACTATGATCACTTTTGAATTGAATTTTCATAATTTAAGTGAATTTATTCATTAAACTGTAGTTTAACGATATAAAATATTTTATTATGCTAATATAGTTACGAATTTTTGCGAATATGACTTCTATGAGATTAATCGAAAAATAATAATCGAATATTTATCGTCAATATCATTACAGATATCTATGAAGAGCTTACAAACATTAATGAACTCTTGAAATCAAATATAACCAACATATAACATTTCGCCTCATATCTGAAATAATCAAAATTATCGGCAAATAAACAATTTCTACGAAAAAATTGTATATTCTTAAATAAAAATAGTCCTATACGAAAGTATTTTCCCCGTTATTTATTTTACAGAATATACGATTGATATCTTAACTATAATTAGCAAACTCAACATTTTAAATATCTTAAAAAAATTGTTTAAAAATGAAATGTCTGATATAATAAGCCGCAATTTTATTATATAATAAATATTGTTACTAAGAGTACATTTGTAAGTATCATAAATTTAAAAAACAGTTACTTAAATTTGTGTTTACGTTCTCCTTCTAACTGCTGGATTATTACACAATTTCCTTATTAGGAATATATTCTTGCTTGTTACGTCCCTGAACCGATACCGTTATACCTGGCGGAGCGTTGAACCAGAAACCGGTGCAGTGGAACCACGACCGTCATTTCACGATACACCACCGACAAGTGTACTTGAATTCAAAAACAGTAAAGAATTATTACGTATAAGCTATTATTTTGCCCGTGAAAATGCATAGATAGCGACAACAGGATAGGACACGTAATCCTTCGCGTGCGATTCCGTAAGATCTGTGGCCAGGATAAATAATCATCCACGTAATCAATCGATAGTGAAGTAAAATGAGTAGTTCGTGACCTGTTGCTTCAGAAGATAACATGGAAAGAGCGACGGAAAACGGTTTGAACGATGTGGGATATAGAAGTGTGAAAAGTAAATTCTGGGCTTATTTTTTCTGGCTGTTCGGTGGTCTCTCCGGAGCCCATCATATATACCTCGGCAGAGACGATCAGGCTTTCGTATATATCAGCACATTCGGCGGTTATGTGGGTTGCGGTTTTCTCAGGGATATTTACAGGATACCTGCATACGTGGCCGATGCGAATAATGATCCGGCGTTCATAGAGGACTTTAAGCGAAAAGTCAGGGCCAATCGAAAGGTAAATAAATATTCAGCGTGCATTTAAAATCCGCATGTTTTAGAATAAACGGTTGACGTCTCTCGCCAATTTTGAAATTATAATTACGTTTCTTGAAAATCTTAAAGGATCTCTATACAGTCACAATTATTTCTATTATACATATAATATTATTGACGCTTCTACACGGTTAATATACATATTATTATATACATGTGATGTTGCACAATATTATTGATTGTAGGAGAGTTATATTAAAAGTTTATGCAAAATATATGTTTCGTGTCAAAAGTTGCACAAAAAAATTAGGAAAAAATTTATAAAATTTACATAATTTTTGTTATATGCAAATTTAATATAACCTTTTAATCTTGTATTAAATTGCAGCAATATTGCGCAAGAGTACAGATTATGGACCTGCGTACAAACCTATAGACGATCCAATATTTTGCACATATGTATCAACTAACTTTTGATTGAAAAATCTATTGCACAAATCTTTAATATAATCTCTATATGATAAATAATATTATGCAATATTAAATATTGTTCAATATACATTGACCGTGTAGAGACTCTTTTATTATGACTTATTGTTAGTCCGCATCGTTGTTATTTGAAGAATTGATGACATTGCACGTTATAATCCACGTAAATGTTGAATCGCAAATTATTTGCTGATATCTTACAAAAGGATTGTCAAATGGAAGGAACGTTGGCGATGTAAATGCGATTTACAACTATAAATCGGTAATGAAATCGCATACATTTTTTTACAGCCGCCGTTTTCCGCGGTGCGATTCGCAGCGGAAGCCGCCGTCGCCTACTTATGGGCCGAGCTGTTCAACAATGCGATTCCGCAGGAGGAAGTGTACGGCATTAATTTCAGACATTTGCTGATTTTAATACCGGCCGTGGTCGCGCTAGGTAAGAATCGTATTAGAAAGAAAAAGAATCGAGAGCTTGTCGAATTTTTACGACGTGTTTTCTTATCGCCGTTTTTTAACGAGGTTCCTTCGAAAGATAATGCTTTAAGGTCGCAATACGTGACGCGTCGTTAGTTAAAAATACATTCCATATTCATGATAAAAATGGAAAAACAGGAAAAGCCTAGTAGAGATTTCTTTTATCTACTTTTTAACAAATCTTATTACACAGAATATTCTATCTTCAATTCTAACGTAAAGCTTTTTCGTCAGTCTAGAATGTTAATCAGATTCTCTTTACATTTTTGTTAATATTAATATAATTGTTGGTGATTAATTATATATATGAATAATTAAATTATAATATATAAAAAATATATAATATTACATTTAAATTATTATACATACTTATTTTGTATAACTATAAATTAATATAAATTATTTCAAAAGGACTAAATTATTACAATATTTATTATTTATATATATAAATAATTAGAAAACGAATATTTTAAAAACACAGGCATTTTACGAAAGTCTTTATTTAATATTATCATTTCAAAAGGTGTATGGACAGTCGGAAATATCGGAAGAGAACAAGGTTCGATATGGATAACGCTTGCCACAGCTTATCTATTTTATCCGACCTTGTATTACATTGGCGACGATACCATGTGGATTTTCTGCATGGTGATTGCCTCAAGCTTGAGCTTCGACACCTTCAGCAAGCAATGGCGATTGAGACCGAAGAAAAGAAAAGGCTTCATCCGACGAATGACGTGCCTAGGCTTACCCCTTATGCTTTTCTTTGCTGTGATCGGCAGTTACTTATACTTCAATGCGGTTGTCACGGATAGCGAGGGCGAGGAAATCAAGCTGTCGGAGGCATTGCAACATTTCCTCACTTCGCCCATCTGGACAGACCTTAAGGTGAATACACGAGCGTTAAATTCCAAGAGATTTGAAAGATCTTTTTATGTATAAATTTTCTTCATTATACAGGCAAGTCTAGAGGCCACGTGGAATCAGGCAAAACATCAAGGGTTCTGGGCAACGTGGGCACAACTGGTAGACCTTACGGATCCTCGAGGCGAGATAAACGCTTACAAGGTCGGTCGTAAAATTTTACTCGAATTTATTTAGAAAAAAGTTGTAGCTCTAACGTTTGCTCATCCTCCACAGGTCTTGGGTCTCTCGCAAACCGCTTCGCAGAACGAAGTCACAGCCCGATGGAGGACTTTGTCTAGGGACAATCATCCTGACAAAGTTAAAGGTTCGGAGCAGGAAAGGCGCGAGGCTCAGGAAAAATTCATGGAGATTCAGCAGGCATACGAGATCCTGTCTCAGGCTAAGAACCGCCGGAAACGACGGAATCGCCGTTCCGAAGAATAAACCGTGCGTGTTCTTGATTAATAAAGAACAAAAGAATCCTCCTATACGCCGATCTCCGTGTCTTAATTGTCCATAATCAAAAGACAGTGGTTTAATTAATAAGACATTTATTTAAATAACCATCTGACAGTAACTGCATCAATATAAAATCTTGTACGTAAAACGCGTGTATTATAAATTAGAGGGAGACTTGCGATAGATTGATCACAAGCCCGTTCGATCATCTTTAACACTTTAATCGGTAAAAACCCCCGAGGCTTCGCTTCGGCGCCTGCTTACACATTCGCGTTTCATAGAAAATATCGAGATTCCATTTACGGGGAGGAATATCAGGATGATCGTCCAACGTGATCTTTCGATCGTGATTTTGCGATCTCCTGTAAACCGCGCTCGCGTGCCGCGCCTTGTCCCGCTATATCGATCCATTACAAGTCTAAACTAAAAATAAAATTCGACCGTCCCGAATGTTTATGCGTCCGCTCGCGGCGGCGGTTTACATCGAAAACAATCTCGAGTACGCGCGGGCCGTATAAACATGACAACACTTCAGCAACAGCCGTCGAGTAGAAATCGTGATTTGTCGGGGAGCGATCGAGTTTTCGGGGGTCCTTCCTTTCGATCTTCGCGAATGTCCCCCCCGGATGAAATGCATCGTTAATATTTCTTGGCGAGGTAAAAACGAACAATCTACGATCTACTTGAGGGACCGCGGTACCGGATGACGATCGGCCGGTTACAGGCAACAGCGGATAACACGTAAATGATCTCAAACAGATCACAAACACTCGGTCCGTCTCGCTGCTTTACGTCAAGCAGACTTGAATAATCTCCACTCGCGCGTGTTCAATGCGAAGTGAAGTTCTAAACGCGGCCCGTGACCGCGAAAGCTTTACGTTCGACTACTTGCTCTTCTTCTTCGAGCGTGGCGGCTTCGCGATGGAGTTCTCGATCTTATCCGTGAAATTCGTCCCGTACTTTTCGGAGGTCTTCTCCAGGAAGTCCTGCTGCGAAACCAACGTCACCCTGAAAAATGACACAAACTTTCATTTCCTCTCTTGAATTAACATTTAGTTTAGAATCAGAATTATTTACCTTTAATTAAATGTAATTTAATTAAAGATGACGTTCGAAAATTAGTATTTTAATGTTACATACGTTAATGTTACGTTTTTTGAAAATGGTTGTAATTTTTTAATAAACGTTTTAAATTTTAATAAAGCACTTTTAGAGTTTACGATTGCGATTATAAAGTATCGATCGGCAAGATTCATAAAGTTTCTAGCTGCTTGGTGAATATCGCACCTTAACTGGGGTACACTCAGCGGCCGCAGAAGACTTTTTACAACAGGTGATGGCTTCGGCAGAGCCGGACTGCTCGCGCAAAGAGCCGCGCTGGTGAGCTGCGACACCAGCGAGAAGGTTCGATCGGGGCTGGAGGTGGTGCGGAAGACTTTTCTTATTTTCGACTTCAATCCCGAGGATTGCGGCAGAGGCGTCGTAGGTATAGGCGTTACCTAGCACAGTTTGCATAGGATTTATGTCTTCCAAACGAAAGAGATCCGATCTGAAGGAGGCTTGATATCGTTACGTACCTTTCCTTGTAACACTTTCGCAGCCAGCTCAGGCTCGCTACCCCAACGACAAGACGTCGTTCTTTCCAACAAACGATGTCTCGCAAATCTCTCGATCATCTCAGCGCACACGTACCTGCCGCAAAACCTCGCCCACTGTTCGGCTCTCAGACCTCTACCGTGATCGCGTAGTGTAGGATTTGCACCTGGAACGGCGATGATAAATTTTAAGAAATATTTCGTGATCTTTTGTAATCATATTTTAGACCATTTTTTTTTTAATATTCAATTTATTCAATAATCGAATATATAGATTTATTACATTAAATTATTATTTATTATATTTATATATTATACATATATATATATTAGACTATTGTTATCTTGGATTATCAGATTATTATTTATAGTAAATTAGGATTAATTAAAACGACATTGAATTATTTGCTTACCAGCGAACAGAAGGATCTTTGCGCATTTGGTTCTACCTTGAAGGGCGGCTTTCATGAGCGGCGTGAAGCCCAAGGTATTTCTAGCGTCCACCTCGATGTCCGGACACCTCTGCAGAAGGATGTTGAGGCATTCGGTCTGTCCTGTCCGCAGATACGTAACAGAAAACATGTATTGACATCACAGGTGCCGATTTTCTTCGCGTTTACGAGTTTCCCCTGTGTATTTCATAACCCGCAGTGTTTTGGCTCGGAACATTTTACGGCACGCGTCATTGCAAAGCTGCGCGTTTGTTGCACGAGGCGCTTCGATGTTCTCTCGCTATTTTTGGCGATTGTGTGACGCGATGGGATCTTTGTGCCGGCGCGAAAATTTTGCCGGCAGATTTGGCATTAAGCTCGAGATATTTTCAATATTTTCCGACGGTGCTTATCATTATTTTCTGCATGTTATCTCCATTTGCACAAAATATAAAAAGGGTTTTAGAGAGTATTTACGTTTGACGGACAAGAAATTATCTGATTCAACGCCGATTTAAAAAATTGTCATTTCTCTCTTTTTTTTTAATCGGTTTTTCTAATGTAGAAAAATATTTTAATTTTTCAAAATCAATATATTTTTCTGCGCTGTATTGAAAGAATATATAATAAAGAAAAAAATTAGTTAATTATAAAATACGAATATTATTTTAATATAATTAATTATAAAATACGAAAGAAAGAAAAATACCTTGTAATCGTTTGCTTTCAATACGACTCTATATTTTTTCACTTTATTTCAGGCTTTAAATGTTATGTCTGAGCATAAATTTAAATAAGTATCCTTGAACATAATTTTATTATCTTTTTAAGTTCATGGTTAATCTGAGACTATGACGGTTGTATACAGTTAGTTTCCACGTGGCCATGCTACCTACCGAGAGACGATGATTTCAGCGGAAAAGAAATAGAAGTAAACACTGTGGTGAATTATGTTCTAAACCACTTCCGAATAAACGCATTTTCAAGATTCCGACGAAAACACACCTTTGACGCCTACTCATCGTCCGCGGGTCCGATTGATGTAACACTTATTCTTGTCACTTTCTCTATGAATAAGCGCAAGTCATTCTACTCTCGTATTTCGCCAGATTCATTTTTGGGTCGGTTATAATTGCCGAGGGTGATATTCTGGGCTTCAAGGAAAGGAAAAGAAGAGAAAGAGAGTGCTTCTTTAAGTCATTCAACTCATACGGTCTAAAATGCTCTTATCACGGTAACGTCTCTTTGCAGTGATATTATTATACACTGAAAAAAAAATTCTAGGTAAATTTACAAGATGTATTTAGTAATGCAATTTTTTGAAACATTTAGTTGGTATAATACTAAATGTAATAATAATAATATTTGATAACAATTATAAACATTTCATTTTTATAACATTATTTTGTCACAATGACCTATTTTAGTTGACCTATTTCTAGAACTAAATAGTTTAATTGAAACTATTTCACCAAGGTTGGCAACTTTTACCAGATTGGATTATTATAACCAATCGTTTTTTCAGTATACTGACTATTATTATTAACCGCGCGGTTCTCTACCAGATATTCCGGAAGTCATATCCTGGAAAATTGCGAGATCAAACGGATTGATTTCCGCAATACGTCACTGACATTTCCCCACAGATCACGCGTATCGCGGTCTCACAGAGCCGCGCAACCTGATATTCATAACATGATCGATCACTCACCGGCCTGGGCGGCAAAGTGAAGCGGCGTGTTACCCTCATTGTCAGGCAGATTCGGGTCCACGCCTTCGAAAGAGAGCGCCAGCTCGAGCATCGACGCCGCGCCGTTCCCAGCCATGTAACTTATGGCCGTCTGCAATGGCAAACAAATAATTCCTGGTTTAGTTTGAGCCGAAAGCACGCCCGATTACATAAACTCTGCGTTTCGAGCGGAACATTATTCACCCCCCGCTGGCCCCCCCCGCGCTGTATCGCCAATGTCTCATGCGTTTGACCGTGACATGAAAAATCACGGCGATTCCACGGCACACATTTCGCGGATTTAATTCGCCAAATCCACGCCGATGACTAAACGCGGAATGGGACGAATTTTAAATTAGACCTCGCTGGTTTCCGCTGATCAGCACGGCTGACTCGACTGAAATTTTTCTGAATTTTCTACAACAGCGCTAAATCGCTGTATCCTCTATACAGTCGTTAATCGGATCTTTGAATGCCGCGTCTCACCTATTGTTACTACACTCGATTGACGTGTAAATGTATTGAAAAGGGACTGAATATCGCGTTTTATATCGCGATTGTTGAAAAGTATGACATCTCGTAGGAAGACATTCTCATTCCGACATTGTTTGCTGCCTCCACCCGACATCGAGATGCACAATGGACTATCCGTTAGGAATCAATTTATTAAATGGCTATTGACGGTTGAACGTTATTGCTTTACTTGCGTCAGCGTGTGCCGGTATACAAACAAATGTTAAAACACAGACTATGCCAACAAACGGCTCGGAAGAAGACGCGTTTGCCTTGAAGACGACGCCTGAATTATAAATCGCCAAACACAATGCATTCCATTTCGTGGCTTTCAAACGAAATAGAAACACACCGATTAAAGTTATCTCACGTTTTTCTCAATGAAATTTTTGAAATTCCGAAATATTTTTATTTAAACTTTACCTTTTATTTAAATATAATTACTTGATAATTTGTAACAAAATTTAGAATAGAATTTTATTTTTATTTTATCTTAGATGTGTATTCTTTAAAACATTTTTATTAGATGATACAAATAAAATTATATTAAAAATTTTATTCTGAATTCTGTCATCAATTATGGATTGTCTAAATAATTCAAGATTAGGTTGAACTATTTAGATCGAATCGATAAATACTATTAACACAATTCTATTAGGAGCTAGTTAATGAGTCAATTAAAGTCTGTATAATTTCCAGCGCTTTAATTATTTTTGCACGTGTTGACCTCGCGCGAATTCTTTGATCCGCAACTTCGGTTGAATCATCACCGTTTGTCTCGCGTCTCTTAAAGCAATTGCATATCTTTCCGCAAACGTCGCATCAGGGTTGATACGTAACCGATCGCTCTAAGTTTGCGATGTGTGCAATCGATTGCCAGCGCAATTTTTTTTTTATGCGACATGCGCATTACAACATGCGACCGTCTTTCTCGCCTCACGTGCACGACCTTGAAGAACGACGACGTTACGATGGGGCCTCGGGGTTATCCGTCACGATTACATGGGACACCTACATTAAACTTCCCTTCGTCCCGACCTTAGTGCGGCGTTCATCGCGACTCCACGAAGGTCGACCGCATTTCTATCTACGGGAGAAGAGACGGACAGTGCAATCCGACTTTAATTGCGACGCGACACCGCCGCATGCGGAATGCGGTCGCAGACTCTCGCGCGGGATCGACATTACGTGCTTTCGTATCGATCCCGGGATGCTCGAGGAGGCGTCGATCAAAGGCCATATTCAGAACGCGCTTTTATCGATAAATGCGCGCATTTAGCGGAGAGTTATTCGCGTTATTTACACTGTAAAATTTCAGGAATCAATGCGCATTTATCGATATTTCAGGAGCGCTAAAAGCGCGCTCTAAATACCTGTGGACCTGTAAGACACTAAATTGCGCGATTTCACAGCGCGAAACTTTGCAAACGGCATTTTCTTTTACGCAACCATCCACCTTGTCCCCGAACGCAACCGTTTGACGATAACGAACGTGAGCAATTACCATCGCGGGACGTTAAACTTTATATCATAAACGTCCTTCGAAACGATGCTAATTACATGTGTCTGGTCATGTCGCTCCACGAGCTCCCGTCACTCATCGCGCTTTTGCTCCCGGCAAGCTTGTCTTTCAGACTTTTCATATGTAGCATGACATTGTATGCATGAAATGTACATAAATGATATATTACATTTTAATATTTTATCTTTTTCCTCCATTCAATTTATATTTTATATGCTTCAATTAAAAGATGAATTTTTCTTTATACGAAGAAAATTTATTATTAATTCCAAAGTACAATGTCTTAACGAACTAAACATTTTAAATATCCGCGTACAGATAAAGCTTTTACTGAAACAATTAATTCTAGATCTATTAGAGAGATACACTCCAGTGTTTTCCCGAGCGATGTTATATCATATATTTCCCCTTGGAACACAACCGATCTTATTCCTCTCGGGGGTCGATTTTACACCCGGCTTGCTGCAGAAGCGGGTGCCGAGAGCAATTCGGTACTTTTCCACGAGGCTACATGCACGAGGGGATCGCACGTGGGCGCTAATGAAAGCGTCGTGAGCATGGAATTTTTACCGACATCCGCGACGGACTGGCAGTCGAATCCGTTTCGTCGAATCGATCCTACCGCTTAATCTGCACGCTGGTCGGAAAACAGCCTAGTACAATTATACAGAGTTTCGTCAGCAATTAGAAAAGTTTTGCACTATGTTAGTTACGCCGATTATCTGATTGAGATGCACCGCAGTACGAAGCAGCACGAAACACACTGAAAATTTTCATTAGGTCAACAGGAGGAATCCTTCTTAGAAAACGTTTAAAGAAGTGACGAAAGAGAAAGTCATAGTGACGTTATTTAATACTCATGTTCTATTCATGACATGCGAATTAATATTTTATCTTTCTGCGGTAGAATAATAAGTCTTTTCATTAATAATACACTGAAAAAAAATTTTTGGTTAAAAATGGACGATTTAGAAAAATCTTGTAGGATTGATCAAATATTCTGATTGTTATATGGTAAATTATAAAGTATTGAATTTTATTATAATAACCAGAATTTCTATTATAATAACAAGAATCCTACAAGATTTTCTGATTCGACCGTTTTTAACCAGAATTATTTTTTAGTGTTTAATTATCTCTGATACAATAGTTATAAATATAAGTCATCTACATAATTATAAATATAACAGTTATCTCTATAGTTAAAAATATAATATAGCTGTTAATATAATAGTTAGCTAATTTTACCGAAGTAATGAAAAGAACAAAGCAATATTCGTAAGAACAGTAATAAAGTTTATCTCGAAACTTGACACCGCTGTTAACTTCTGACCGTTATCTGTAATCAATCGAACAGCCCGCAGAAGCTCGCCGTATCGTTGCATACATTTTTGCATAACGCTCGCGAGAAGCGAGACTCGCGCGCTTCGAATCGCCGGGATCCCAGTTGGGCAATTTAAAAATAGATCCATTCGAAGGCGAAATTTGTTTCCTGCCGTCGCGCGCGACTCGTTCGGCCTTAATTGCACTTTCATCGATCGGGAATCGCGCGCTGTTAATTACGGATCGCCGCCGGCTTTCCAATCGGATTCGTTTAGCGTAAGCCATTTTGCTCAAATGATTTCCTATTCCGAGGTTGCAGTTTCGAAAGAATCTCGAATAGGCTCGGCATCCGAAGATGAAATAATTCGTGATTCGTTAAGCCAATTATTAAATATTTCATAGTTCTTCGTATATTTTTTTTCCATATTTTTTCTACGTGTTTTCCGTGTTTTTTTCCGTTGATCCACAAATTTTTACGTATTATTGAATTTTTCATAATTTTATCAAAGCACATATTTTTTCACAAACACACGCCAACGCATCACGCCACATCACACACACTGCGTTAGAAGAAGAATAGACGACAGGGAGAATATTGTAAAGCAAATACGGAGCGCAATGGCAATTAGAGACTAATCCATTTAATTAGAAAATTTTATACTCACTCTCCCGCTACTGTCGACCACATTGACGTCCATACCTTTCAGACCTACTTTCCGAGCCTGCGTAACAATTTCCTTCAAACCAGTGTCGTCCGCCTCTCTGGCGGCCCTCAGAAGGGCCGTAGGGCCCCCAGAGGGTATTTCCCACGAGGGTGGCACTTTTGGTTTGATCGTTTCTTTGCGTATGTGATCTGCAAAAATTAAATTCGCCTTATTAATCTTCCTATTAGCTTCCTATTTTTGAATATTTCAAAGTTAATTGCGAATAAATTTTATTAGATTACTCACGCAATTGTAACTATCTAATATATCATAGTTTTTTATTGGATAATACATCAATTTTATACGATAGCCTGAGCTTTAAAATTGGCAAATTACACGATCATAAATTATTACAAGCTTTAAACTTTGTGATATTTTTAAATGAACTCTTCCCAGTGAAAAATGATTGCTCGAATCGATGTCTGTTCGACGCATTCGGCGTCTAATCGACGTCGATTCGATGTCGATTCGATGATTCTTTTCAACCATTATTTCTCATTGGGTTTCGCTTTATTAAATTATTCGGATATTTATTTCATGTAACAGAAGATCATAATTTGCTCATTGATACATTTGTGTTCACAGTTTGTTAAATCCCAATCCGTTTACGCAACGCGTCATTGCGTCATTGCGCAGTGATGAATTTTTTTTCAAAAATTTTCACATTGATCAGAGATATATATCTCTCTTCAGGTTTTAATGTGAAACAAATGTTTATCGAGATTTAAACGCTGTTCTTATCAGATGAAACTTTTTATCAGTGATGTCATGCGTCGGAATCAATTTGTCGGCACTAATAAATGACATGGTACATGTCAACGTGAAAAGTTTGCGCAAATAAAAACTCACTGGCAAATAAACGTCGCTTACGTAAAATCGATAATCCAAATATCTTGTATCGTTGATACGTAAACCAATATTGGATTTCTGGTCATTAATTAATCTTTTTATTAAAAAATATAAAATAGCGAAAAGGAACAAATTAATTTGAATTAATCTAATAATATATCGTTAATTACTTATTAAAACAAGTACTATTGTTTTATTTAACAAAAATTTAATAAGTTAAAGATTTTATCTATAATACTATGTTAAATTTACGAAATTATCAGCGAATGTCATAATGCAGAACTTACCTTGAAGCACGCCTTTGCGATAGACCTTCGCTTCGTGGACGGCAGGCTTCCGGTATGGCGTGCGTTTCTCCTCGAAGCTAGTGTCGGAGCTGAAAGAGACCGACTTCTTTACTCCGACGCCCTTCTTCTTCAAGCTCGTCGACAATGTCTGAGCACTGGGCGATGGTCGCAGAACACGCAGTCCCGTCTCGTCGTCGTTTGTCAAGATCGAGAAATATTCCTTTAAACCGTATCTCGAAGGTGAACCGCGAAGCTCGTAGCCGTCCGACGGCCTGAGGAACTTGGCCAACTCGTCGTCCGGCGAATTCCTCTCGGCGAGTTTGCTGGAAGGATGATGATGCGCTAAGTTCGCCAGGAAGGCGGAAGACCTCTTCAGGATGCTTTCCTCTGGCACCCGTTGCAACGTTCTTTCCCTCACTGGAAGACCTACGGAGTCACAGTTCTATATTTAACCAGTGTTACTTCCCAAGATGTCTCGCAGCATCCTCAGCAGCCTGCAGTCGCAGGCTTAAATAGATGCATTTTAACGGCGCGAGCAGATGTTCGCATTATCGTGATTGTCGTAAAATATTTTGCGCAAGTAAGCAGATCGCGTAAGCGTGGGGTAGATCGTGGATGCTCGTCAGAACTTCGTGCCTCGTCAGAATCGATGTGAGCCGAAAGTGAACATTTAATTTAATTATTTCGTTCTAGCCTGAACTAACCTGCACTTGTGACATGCATGACGCGCGAGATTTTTAAAAATTAGATTGTATAAATAGAAAGGTGTCCTCTTTCACTTCAAAACAAATTATTGGATTCCAATAAGAATATATATTTTCATAATTAACTTGATTTGTTTTACATCAAATGGAACGCTTTTAATTAGTTTTTAATTAATACAGTATATTTTTGCAGTCTCGTATTGAGAGCGGGTTCACCGCGTTGAGACCGTTCTAAAAAGATCTTGTTTAACTCGATACATTTCATTTAAAATTCTAATCAGCTACGAGATACATGATTTTCGTTAGATATGATTGTTTCAGTAGGGGCGAATGGGGCGAGAATACAAATTATCACGGCATGCACGTCAGCATTTCTACAGCCAAGTAGTCATTAGAGAGATATAGATAGTACAGGAAATTAACTTTTCCGTCGAAAATAATTTCATCGCGGTTTTCGACGCATATTTAGAATAGCCGATGACGATAATCTCTCCTTCCAAATTCAATAAAATAAACGTTAACTATTTTAAGTAGCCAAAAAACATAAACGACATATATTACCATAAAAAATAATCGTGCAGAAATTGATGCGTGTTTATTAAAAGTCTTAAACAAGTATCGATAAGTATACTTGTTCAAGACTTTTAATAAATATTGATATAATCAATCTTCTTGTAAAAAATAACTACATTTCAATAAAAAAAAAGAGATTACAAAATACTTAAATAAAAAGATTATAAAAAACAGATTAATAAATAATAGAGGACGTAAATAATTTCCGTTGACACGAATTTAGGAATTACGCAACATACCTTCTTTCAAATCCTTCGGCACGGAAGCAGACTTGATTATACTTCGTTGGATGTTCCTTGAGATTCCTGGTCTCGCCGTGTCCTTTGACACGTCTTTTAGTTTCCTCGACTCTTCTGATGCGAGGATACCGCTACGAGCGGTCTCTTCCTTAGAGTGGATTCTCCCGTTTACGATCGACGACGGTCGCCTCTTGGTAATAACGCTGGTCGTCGTCGTCGTCGTCGTTTCACTCGCGGCGCGGTTATTTCGAGCAAGTTCGCCCCTAGAGGCGACGATGCTGTAGTTGTTAACCACGCAGTAGGCAGTGCCCGATGATGTGCATTTCACGCGTCTGCGTGGGCCGCTTTCTTGCCACCTGGATTGCTCCTCGAAGATCCGCCGGACTTTCTGCCGGACGCACGAAACGACGGAAATTAGTCTCGAGAGAGAAACTGAAATTCACATATTGACCGGTGCTCTAGCTCGCAGTTCTTGATTGAAACTCGACTTGAGATTATCCGTAAACTCAGTAATTTACTTAGTTTTTGTTTAATTTTGTTTTTCCTCTCTTAAAGTTTCAAATCTTAAATTTAGAATTAAAATATATTTCTAAGTCTTTAAGATCTCAATTTTACATAATCCAATAGAATCTTAGCTTAAATAATAAAAGTGAATTTCGATGGAAAAGAAGTTTTTTACTTTTCTAATTATTCTATTTGCAAAGCCTATTACCAAACACCCAACTGTATCTAACTTTTATCTTCTTTTAATTATTAATTATTAAAGTTAATTATTAAAGTTAAACGCGATTTGATTCTTTTAGAATTTTTCTTCGCACTGTAACGATGAATATCAACGTTATATTTACGAATTATGCGTGTTGACGCGGTCGTAAACGACCGTGTCAACAGAGACTCCAAGTACGTTCATATCAGGAATTTGTTCACTCACATCACGAAACGTTCACCGAATACCTTCGCGAATATCGAAGAAGCAATTAACGAATTACACGCACTCCGAAGGAGGATGTTCTCTTCTCGCGAGATATCCGACGTTCCTCGATCACGCGTCGTCTGATCCAATCGCTGGATCCGCTCCAGTCGCACGATCCTCCTCGGAAAGCGACTCGTGCCTTCCTGACGGGTTCGCCAGGCGTGCACGCGGGAAAGTTCGAGCCGGCTCTCTTTAAACGCGCTATTTATATGTCAGTTAAGCTCTCGCGTCGGTCGGTACCTCGTGTGCACACGTACACACTCGCATTATTAAGCACGAATACGAGCCACATTCAACATTTCACGTTTTCCTTATACGTTTACGAGCGTCTTCGTGCAGAGTGTCCGTTGCGCATTTACATGCTTCGATACTTCTCCGGAAGCTTCGTCGTGCGAATCACGAAAAATTAATAAGAAAATTTCTAAAAATCTAAATCTAAAAATTTTAATTTAAAACTCATTTTCGGTTGAATTGTAGAATTCTCTGTAACTACAGCGAGTACTTGAAAAACTAAATAAACGCGCGAGTTTAAGAATGTCCAAGACAAATAAACTAGCTCGAGACAAATAGACTAGCTCAAGGAAAAATCATTAAGATAATGTTTTATACTATCTTAATAACTACACAATTGGTAGTTAATAAGTTTATAAATATTTAAGTCATTGAAATTCATTATTAAACAATGCTAAAGTTCATTGATATCAAGATAAAATTTCTTCAACAATGTAATATCATTGCTCTTTATATCATTGCACGTTAGATATATTTACATTTAAGCACCGAACATAGTCGAAACTGGAGTAACTTACTTCGGGAGCTATCTCTTAGAACACTTTACTCGAAGACGCGGCGAGTGTCTAGTTTATTATACGTCCCGCGCGTATATACACCGCACAAACCGCCTATCAACTTTTTTGTCTAACTTCGCGACCGTTGAATGCGCGAGAGAGTCCGATATCGCGCGACGACACTTTGCGGAGGAGTCGCGCGTCCCGCAAGATAGACTACCGTTCTCGCTCTCCCGAGGCCGCGAGACGTCGCGCGACCGACCCATCGACGTGATACGCGTCGACGTAATGAAAACGAGGATGCACGACGAAAGAGAGAGTGAGAGAGAGAGAGTAGCTTACTTGCTGAGTGGTGGTCGGTTGTACAGCGGAGACAACGACGTTGTTGTCGCTCCTATTGGTAACGCCACCGGTGACCGTAGATGTGGTGGTGGTTTCATTGCTCGCCGTATGCTTTACCCTACGATCACCTACCATCGTCGAAGGTCGGGTTTCCGTCATAGGCTGGAAAAGATTCTATTCGCAAGTCCGCTTTATGACTCGGGATAATAATGCGATCTCGAAGTAGAACGAGATTCAACGCCGACGTAAAACGAGATAGGAAAGAGCTCCTATTATCAGAGATTTATTTTCAAATTACTTTTCCTTTCTCTCCATTTCTAGGTTCGTCATTATTAAGAGGTGGATTTCAACGAGAGAAAGGAAGAGTATTCTATCAATAGGACCGACAGATAGCCATTTGTTAGGCTCTTTCCTCGGACGAGATTTATGCTCGGCCGAGAAAATCTAACGGTACTGCCGAGGCTGTGATATAAATTAAAACGCACTCACTGGGAGACACTTTTATCACCGGGAACTCGAATCAGTTCTCCTGTCACGCAAACGTCGTGATTTCCGCCGAAGCGCGCGTTGGATCGCTTCTTCAACCTACATTTCTTTTTATTGTTCCACGACTCATCGACACATACGCTGAAAATTATGAGGAACACGTGACAAAGTTCGATCGAGAAGTTCTATTGATTATTCTACTATATTCCTTAGATTGAATTAAGCTTCGTCGCAATATTAGTAAGGTCTACCGTTCATTATTTTAGACTTTCATTGCCTCTCATTTTTACATAATCAATTATATTACTATATTCGTTATTATTATTCTAATACACTGAAAAAAAAAATTCTGATTGAAAACGGACGAATCGAAGAAAATCTTGTAGGATTGATGAAATATTCTGGTTATTATAAAGTACTCAGTTCTATTATAATAACCAGAATATTTGATCAATCCTACAACATTTTCTAATTCGTTCGTTTTCAACCAGAATTTTTTTTCAGTGTATACTATCTAAACATTTTTATTGACATTATATAAATATATCGTATTTAAAATTTAAATTTTAAATAGATACAGTGAATTCTTTGGGAGATTATTTCAGAATAGATACCTTTGAAACGGAGGAATTTCTTTTTTCATTCGTACCCCTTTACGAGGTTTCTAATCAAACGAATGCTACAGTTCTGCTGACGGGAGCGGGTTTCACGGATCAAATTGTTCCCGTCTTTTTTTCCTTCATACTCGCCAGCGTGTCGTTAACTTCACGGTAGCCGTTGGCGGAAATTACTCTCTAAATCCGAGGCGAAAAGCGAGCGAAACGATTCCGACGGTAAATCTAACTTCACGGTACCCGTATAAAATCGCGCTTTCATCTCCCGAACGCGCGCACGCGGTTATTTCGGCACCGTAACAGCGCACGATATTATCCTGTCATCGTGTAGCTTTTGGCCGTCCGCCAATATTTTGAACTTTCCAATGTACACCGGTTTATCGATCTCCTTCGACATTTTCGGAGATACTTGCTCTGAACGAGGAAGGTATGTGATAAAGAAGTTTTGGCGGAGACTACCTTCAAAATTCCGTCATCAATATTCTAAGGCTTCTTTCACTTTTTTCTTCTTTAACTTCAACAAACCTTGATAACTATTGACAAAGTTTCAAATTAAATTTTAAGTAGTTTTAAAAGAATTATAAATAAATGTGTTTAAAATTCGATTGCTAAAAAAATCGCAAGGCCATACAATTATATTTTTTTTCTGAAGGTCGTCGAGCATTGGTCAGTTTCACATGGCTTACTGGGACGGGATTCGTGAGAGAGCAGGGATAGTTATAACACGACGAATGTACAAGAGACCTCGAGATTTCGCCTTGTTACGTGAACCTCGGACGAAACTGGCACGAGCCGACTATGGTAAATGGGCGCCGGAGTTATCGCCCCAGTTATCGAGTTTTCGTCGCTCGATTCCGCCGTGTTTGCTCTCTCTTTCCCCTCTCTGAATAGACCGTTTCACATCCAAACAATTGCGTCGCTCCGTGAAAGCTTCCGTCGGTGTCGGCGCAAGCACGTATGGAACAATATCGGATGCTGTAAAATACGACGCTCGTGCATCCACCCCGCCGGGCCGGGTGCCGGTCCACTGCCGGGGATGATCAATGGCCGGAAGAGCGATCGCCGTTTGTCACAGAGAGAAGAGAGAGAGAGAGAGAGAAAGAGAAAAAAAGGAGTTCTAGTCGCGCGCGACGAATTTTACGTGGCGCATTTCCTCGAGATTGACGGTTTTCGTTTGCGCGAACCTTGTCCCTCGGCATACCGCGCTGTCACCGCAGACACGATAAGAGCAGCTGATTAATCAAAGTGACGAAACACTATCGCGACGGAAGATTAGTTGCGGTAAGTGTCATATCTTGAAAGCTTGCAGCTAGAATTTCAATAATGACGTCAGTCGGAACTACCACGTCCTGTCGACGCTTAAAGCACGTGTCCCGAGTGAATAAACATGTGTTCACGTAAAATATCTGCATTAGCCAAATTAATACCGCTATTTTTAAAATTGTTCTTTACATTAGCGCACAATTGTTTGTTCTCTTATAAGTGGAATCGTTTGAAAAGTTAACAGCTTCATTGGTACATATTCTACATCATATATTAAATTTGACACACGATACGCGATACCCTATTTGAGTAACAGTGTGTAACTCTTTCTCTTCCCGATGAAATAAATATTTAAAATTGTAAGGAAACGGTGAGTGGTGCGCTCTCAAACGCGCCGCGAGTGCACCTGCGAATTAAAAGGCTCGCGTAAGGAATATCCGGGATTTAATGCACCGCGAGACCGGCTCTCGACCTCCAATTCGACATCGAGATCGATATCTCATCCAATGCGCGTAACGCTGATTTATAAACGCCGGGCGTCGTTTCGGCCGCCGTAACTCCATCGAGGGAACGTCAGTGATCAGCGCCAGGCGGAAGCTCCGTCTGATTGACTTTCAGCCGTGCGTGCCTTCTGACATTGATTGACCGTACCGCATGAGAACCCGTCGTTCTGGCAGCCACTACGTTACGGCATACGTAACGTCTACTCGAAAGCTCGAACGCCGTTCAAGTCTTATCTATCATTAGCCGCGTCGCTCCTATTGGCGTTTCACGAAAGATGTGAAATAGTTGACACATTTCATTTTTAACACGACGCTATTATATTCATGGTACATGAATGTAGAACTTCCGGCTTTATGAAGGGAGGAAATCTGTTAAAAGAACTAAAATTCAAATAAAATATTTCAGTTTGTAATAAATTATATTGAAATTACATGTATAAGATATTACATCAAAGCATTTACTTTCGAAGGAAACGTAAACTTTTTTAATAAATCCGAAATGTGATATCAATCACAAGAGAAATTATCGAGAAGACAGCTATATTTCAAGAGAAGGATATAGAGAAACAATTACAGAATGCTGCACCGTGTAAAATGTCATTTGGATTGAGAGTGACATTTATGAATAGATAAGAGTTGATTTGATCGAGAAATGGATGAGGAACGTGCGCCAAATGATAGAGCCGGGTCTCCGATAAGAGCGTCGGGAGGGTGAGGCGCGCAGAACCGAGCACGCGAGCTTCTAATCGCTTCGTCTCAAAGAGACGCGATGCTTTTCGTGCCAAGGTCGGCACCCTCAATGAATTCGGCGTCGGAGCAAGCTCGAACGTAAAGAGGTATAGATTTCGCGAAAAAAAAAACTCCTCGATGAAAAT
Source organism: Tetramorium alpestre (assembly GCA_021460005.1). Classification (NCBI taxonomy): domain Eukaryota; kingdom Metazoa; phylum Arthropoda; class Insecta; order Hymenoptera; family Formicidae; genus Tetramorium; species Tetramorium alpestre. Next base: position 681,262 of record JAJVSH010000040.1, on the reverse strand, counting down.
TATTCGGCCGTAACGTTATAGAGAAATGGGTCGCTCCTTTTTTAAATTTTCACGCATGCAACTTCTGTGAAATACCTCCCTCTGGGACACATAAAAATATAATTTGCTAATTACTAGGTAAATGAGTACGTTGCTCTCGTAAGTCTCGTAATGACACTCCCGGGAAACGGAAAGACCTCTATATTACGGAAAGAGGACTTTTATAATTTAATTTTAATTTAATTTTTATATCATTTACTTATCTTTAAAACGTGACATTTGTGGTGATTTGTAGTAACTTTATTTTATTCTTGTAATTTATATTAGAAAGACCTTAAAACCAATTCTTTATATTAATAATATAAATTATGTTGCTATTTTATTTTTTATATAAAATAATTTTTGATAGGAAAATTATTACAGGATGAGAGAAAAAAAGAGAAACATTTTTATTAGATCTCCAGATTTATATATCTTCTCAGAGAATTGGGATATATCTTATAATAAAAAAAAGAATAAGCACAAAGAGAAATGTGTTTTATCTTTAATGGCTCCGTATTTAAAAGTAAGTATTAATTAAATCAAATTTGACGACTAAATTCCACGCTTTAGCGAATATGAAGGAAAGTCTTGATAATTTCCTAGGACGCGATATGACTTATTAAGATTCTGTACATGCCTATTCATTAAAGTTACTAATAAGTCTCATGCGATGTCATACTGAAATAATGATGCCGTTCGTTTCAGAGTCACGTGCATCGCCGTGTCGTTGACACTTTGAAGATGTGATCGTAATCTCGAGAAGCCAGTTCCGTGATTCGACACGGTCTTAAAGCTCAAAGTACCTTTTAATAAATATACGCGCGTCTCGCGGAAGAGACGTATTACTGACCGTTTTAAATCTGATCTTAGACGGTGTGATAGCCAAGAAGCTGGAGTCCGTAAGCGTTCTGCTCAAGACCATGACCGTGATCGCTCACGTTGCAATCTGCTTTTCCGGAACACTGAAAGAAATCGATTAAATTTTTATTCTGTTCAACGTCTTTTTTACTTTTATCAGTTTTTTACATCTTATTATACAGTTTTCTTTCTTTTCATCTTATTATAGAGAAGCTTTTTAAAGATTCATTATAAAGCTTTCTAAAAACTTGTTTTTGTCTCAAATTCAATCTACCTCAATGTGTGTAACGACATGTTTAATAGAATTATTTTTATATTAATTTTTGGAAATTATTTTTCTTTTAGAAAATTAATTTGTTATATATTGATTGCTTATCATATAAATTAATGTAAACGTATTTTATCATCTAAAATAATAAATCACGCTAAATAATTACATTACATTATATTAAATTACACACAGTACTGTACAAGTAATTAAATATTTTAATACGCGAACTGTTATATGTATATGAGAAGATCATTCATGACCGCCGCCTGACTTTTTAGTGACGCTTTAATCATCGGACCAAAATTAAATTTTTTTAAATTTTAATCCGCTATTAAAATTTTTTTAATGCTTATAAAAAATAAATGTCTAACATAAAGTTTTAAATGACGTAAATAGATAACAATATGAAGTTACAAATGCACTATTTAATGTATAGTTTTATTTAATTATATTAGACAATTTTATTATTATATGTGCTTAATAAAAATTCTACTGTAGTGTAAATAAGACACGTAAAATTTGTTAGGCAAACAATGGTTTAATAGATAAATTGAAAAGAACTCTTTTTATGCTTAAACATATATTATTACATTTGTTAGTATGTGAATTTTGACTCGAATTGCGATTGAAACTCGAAGCGGACTTTGTGAGAAAAATTCAACACGACCTTTCGGCTCATTGTCAGAGACTAATCCGGTGGTTGCGTCTCTGGGTCACGGTCTGAAACGCGGTTCTCGCGAGTATCTGTACTCGAGCCAGATACTACGCCATGCGTGTTCTAAATTCGTATCACATAATTAGGCGCCTTAGACGCGAGAGTCGGTGGCAGTCTAGTATTCTTTCACGCGACTACTCCGTGTGCAAAGTTATAAAACGTTATCTCGGGCTTATCACTTCCAACAATGCGTTTATGCAAAGCGTTTTATCGTTTACAAATATGTTATCAAATTCCAAATAAGAAGTGATACGTTTAAAATGCATTAATCGTCTGGCGCGTAATCGCGTCGCTCCGGCCTCTTGAGAACAAACAAGAGATTCTGCTTTTGGGAACGTCATCGAAAAATAATCGTCGGGGAACGAACAGATGCACGGCGATTCTAAATCTGTTACCTTTGCGCAACCGGTGTCTTCTATTCTTGAATTACGATCGAAACGCGATCCTCACGAGGGCTCTCTTCGGGAATAACGCGGCGGCGATGAACTTTGCGGCGCGAATCGCATCATTTGCGCGAGCGATATCGAAACTCGGCGCGAGTCGTGCTCGTTTCCGGCCGATTTCCCAGGATCGTTCGCTCGTCAAGGGGTTGATTGGCTACTGGGCCAAAGTTTAAATTGCACCCTCGCATCGAAAGTCTCACGAGGGCTGGAGCGAGGCCTCGTCATCACGCAGGCGCGAATTTCAGCCAGGTGTTACGATGCCCCGCCGATGGAAAATTAGAATCTGCACTCGCGCGAATTTGAGGAGGCGCGATTCCCAGATGTAAAAGCCCGCGGCGGAATTTTAATTGCATCGCGATTTATCGCACGTCCGTACATACAACATACGCGCGCCGCGGTTTCGGGATTGATTAAAACGGCCAACATCATTTGGCAGTAAAACAAAAGCGCTGCTCTAACAGCGGCCGGGAATTGAGATCGGTATAATCTTGACGAACTTAATTTTAGAACCGTGGAAAAATAAATTTCACGCGTCAATTTGCGTTTTTCCACGAATAAGCTGGATGATTATTTTCGTATGTCGAAGTCAGAAATCTGAAATCGTCGCGATTATACCTACCTCACCCCGAATGACGTCATAGAGCTTTATTTCTTTTTCTCAAGGTACGGAAATTTTGTTTCTCACGTTTACGTTTTCTCATATTCCTACTTTAAATTGTTTAATTACATTTGTAATTTTATGAGAACCAGAATTCCGTTTCTGTGAAGCCAATTTGTAACAATGCGATGTATCGGCTGGAATTTCAACGATAAGAGAAATCGATGGTACGTCGCAGAAATTACGGCGTCCGATCGGAATTGTGCAGGGCGAGACAGAATTGAGCTTCTCAGTTATTTTTCCCGTTTTTCATTCTATTTTTACGTCGTGACACGCGGTCGCATTGCACGTGCTCGCGGCTTCGTTCGATGATTCAAGATCAATTAGAGAATTCGCTTTAACTAAAAATACAATATCCGTGTCCACTTCTCCCTCGTTTTCACTCTGGAGCTTCTGCAAGATTTATATTGCTTTGCTGTTGAAAGAACTTTTGACGTTGAACAAGAAAACTTGTCTACAATGAAAAACTTTTCTTAAACATATGGATTTCCCTGAAATGTAGGATTCGCAATTTTTCTTTTTAATTCGTAATTATCAACAATGTTATCATGCTTGACTCCAAGTATGACAGCTGAGCAAATCCAGCGCAAATCGATTTAATGACTAGTCAAGGAGACGCTTCGATGCGAAAAGCTTTTTGCAAACTAAAAGTGCTTTTGATATACTTATCAATTTTATCTTTTCTATATCGAGAGATATATGATTATGTTAAAAGCGCAGAGAGATTGGGACTTTATAATTTTGCTGAGCTATACTNTTTTTTAATACACCATATCTCTATATTACATATTATTTTTACATTTATATATAAAAAAATATATAATTAGATATTATATATTATTATAAAAATATAACATTGTATATGTATAATTTATATATAATACAAAGAGGTATATGAACTAACACTCAAAATTAATGTAAACATATAGAGAAACGGCAGCGAAAACTTTTCATATTTTTACTTAAAATTTTTTTTTTAAATCCAATATTCACTCGGATGCACAACGATTGACAAAACAATGCTGTTTCCCAATCGACGTTTGCCAATCCCAAAATTGGACTTACCGAATTATCAATTTCTGGCTAAAAGCCGCCAGTAGTAGCCATCAGTGTCATCGTTAACCAGAATTGTCAGACGAGAAGCATTTACATAACATTGCTAGACATCCACGCGATTGATGATCCGCCTATTAACGTCGAGACGATGTCCCAGATCACGCTCGATCCGCCGTTACGGGCGATAGCATCGTGGAAATACAACGCACACATATAACGCATGTAATTCGCGTAGACAGTGGTCACTTCCGAATTATTGTCACGCATTGTGTCTGCCCGCACTAAAACGATCTGGAGACAGCGCTGCGACTTCATGCGGGGAGGAGGTATCGGGCCGATGAGGAGCGCGTAAGCTATTTCTGCCGATCGTTTCTTGAATCGGGCGCGATTAATAAAGGCGACCGGTTAAAAGTGGGCGCGTGTCGATGATCGGACAATGGTACGCGTCGAACTAAGAAAAACATCGATGACAGAGAGATTTTAAATGTCGCCGCCGCTCGTGTGCGGCGTAAATTCGTTCCGTAATGAGTCCCCGCGGAGCTTTAAATTTCGATCGCCCGACCACGAATGGCGCGTCGTCAAGGCACAGCGATGACAATAGCTCGTCGCGAAGATAATTTTATGCCTCGCCGAGAGATAATAAATGTACTCATGATTACTTTACCAATAGTTTTAGAACCTTTCATAAATAAATTTCGGACACTAATCATGAAAACGAAACTTTTGTATTTTTAGAAAAAAAGAGAGATTTATTTATATTTTAATAACATATTGATGTTATAAATTTTTATTTTATATGACAAACTGATAAATTTATTTAAAATTATAATTAAATTAATTAAAACTTTTTAATTAAAATCTAATATTTGTAATAATAAGTCTAATGAATTCATACAACTACATAATGCATTTAAAAATTCTAAATTTTAAGTGTAATGATTCAGAATAATTTTTTGATTTTTAAATGTAGAAATGACTCATTTTTAAATGAAGTTTCCATGGGATCTAAAATTATAGTCACAATTTAAATACGGGGAAGTTCTTTCTTTTTTTTTCAGAACATTGCACGATAAATATAATATTCAAAGAATGAAATTTTTGGCGTTTCTCCTTGGAGTTTAGTTTCTAGGCACCGCAATCGTCGCGGCTATTTTTGCGAATTCCGTGTATGTTAATCAGACGGATACACGAAAGCCACGGGCAAGGCAAGGTGATAGACAACAGTAACGAATCGCAAAACGAAGCATGCGATCTGAGATTGTATTACGTGTGAAGTAACACGGCGATTTATGCATGCGAAAAGTTGGCCGAGAAATTCTAAAATCTCGGCGGCACGTATATGAGCGCGAGCTCCCTCACGCACGCGAACGCTCGCGTCCGAGAATCAATATTTGCAGGCGCTTCCAATGAAGGAGCGTAATTTCGAGAGGAAGTCGTTGGCGCGAAGAGCAAAGTGGTTTCCGTGCCTGTTCGTGACGGGCTATTAAGAGTTCCCGCTGGTTAAGTGTAAATCGCAGTTTTGACACGGATGTTCATTACGCTCCTCGGTGCTTCTCGACAAAAAAGAAAATTAGGCCAGTATATTAATTAACAACTGAGGGTCAGAAGCTATTTACAAGAGAACATTTCTGATCGATGAAAAGGCTTTTGAAAAGTTTCTCCCGCTATAGATTATTATTTCTATTAATTTGAACCAACGAATAGTTCAAAAGCACTTGGCTGTCAAAATAATTGACTCGACGGTTCTGTCCAGTAGTTGTATTTTTTTTCGACAAGACGAGAAGATACTGACTAAGTGGTGTCTTCGTCAAACTGTGTCACAATGCGTTTCGGAAATCTACGACGCCAACTGTGCCTAGGCCATTTATTTTTGCGCAGAATTTCGATTATCTATGTAATTTTTTTGGGTCAGCCTGTCGCTCATTTGACACTGACCTTGGAAGTAATGAACGCAGAAAGAAACTGTTACGCGAAATTAAGGCACGTGAAACACGTCAGCTGTCTATCAACGAATTCGCACGAAGGCCTTCTCTATTTTACTCAGCAGGCGCGAGGTTTCTCGGAAGATGTTTTCGTCGGTATTACATTTCATTGGCTTTCTCGTACTTATGATTTGCTTGAATAATCGGAAGGCACGGAAGTGCACGCCTTCTGCAACAGTACATTACACATATTATGTAGCGCAATGTGTGGACGTAACGTAACGTAACGTTTAATTATAGCTAATTAAATTCTCTTGTTTATATCAGATTATATCTAGGACGTGAAAGGAAACGGGCTATCTCAATTATACAAGTTCAAAGTTTAATGGTATATTTCGATAACATGCAGAGTTTACATCAAGGGTGAGTTAAGTAACGTCAACTCGATAGAGCGTACAGCCTCTTTCTTTCATTGGCATCCCATTGTCATGGAAAAGAGTAACGTAAAATAGTAATATCGTGGTAATGCTGACCGAGTGTGGAAAATACAATAAGTACAGTGGAGCGATCATTTCGGTCGCGTTCTAGGTACAATACTTATTTGGCAACAATTAACAACAATCGAGATCAAAGATCGTCCACGATGATGATTCTCCTGATGTAGCTCCCAAATGCAACCTCGGCACAAGTTCTATTTCGTGAGCATTGATCCCAACGTATGCGAAATTTCCGATCTCGAAACTGGAATTTGACGACATGTTGATATAATGCAGAAGAGATAAGATCAGAGAAGTCACACCGCTTTCCTTTTGATCGCGCGATACGAGATCTCCCGCCGCTGGTGAAGCGTCTGGCAGTAAGGGTTCTAAGATTAAGATTGCGCGGAGAGTCGCTGAAAATATCTGATAGTTACCCGACAAACAAGAACAGTGGGATTTGGACGACTTTGAACCACTTGGAGCGTATCATCGAAATTACTTCAACATTTCATACTTAGCTATTTAATTTATAAGTCGAGGAGAAGCACGTTGCGTTCTTTTCGCGATCGATGAATCGGCAACGATCACCAACAACGAACGCACGGCGTTTGATAATAGAAAATTTTCATTTAATTTGTTTTTCGAAACAGGTAAAGACTCGCGAACGCTCGAGGTACGAAATTTCTACGAGTGTAAAGGCGCGATAACGCTAGATGGTAAAACTGCAATTCGGTGAGACAATAGACGAGAAGTACACGCGTCCTTCGGAGAACGTCTTTCGCAGAAACAGAACTAAAGTGTCGTCGAGCGTTGCGAGAAACTTTCAAGCTCGTCAAATTGCGACGAGCAATCGCCGCGTCTCAACGAAACCCCTTCTCTTCCGCTTTTCCTTGCGAACATTTTGTTCCTCGAACCTTAAAGATCATCGTTTTACTGAACCCACGAGGCTGGTACCCAAAGCGGCTCAGATTCCACTCGATGGATCGCATTAACTAGTTGTTCGAATGCCATGGGAAGATCAGCATTCACAATCACCTCGTCGAAGAGATGAGAGTACAGGAATTCTATTCTTTCCGCACTGTGCAAGATTTCGTGGAACTCTTCGTCCTGTAATGAAACATAAAGTCAATGATAAGATACAATTGTATTCTCTTAGATCGCAAAAGCAAAGACGTTCGTATATATCAATAAGATATTTAGTTAAATTTAAAAAAGACTGAATTTATAATAGAAACGACAATGATTTTTAGCCATTCTATGCGAATATAAAATTTCCAACTTACCGTGAAACCTCGAGAATTGTTCTCATCGAAAGTCGATCTTGCTCGGGCTTCATTTCTGGTCTCCTTCAGCACTTCGAACGTCGGCGGCTTCACATATATAATGTATGGCCTCAATTGCGGTGTTCTTAGCATCTTGAGGGCTTGATAGTGAGGGTTCAGGAGACACACGTATCCGGCGTTTACGAGAGAGCTAACGCTCTCGGAACTGGTGCCATATAAATTTCCCTTATATTCGCCATATTCGATAAACTTTCCAGCCTCGAGATCCTCTTCCATTTTCTCCCGAGTCACAAAATGATACTCCTTACCATTTATTTCGCCCGGTCGCGGTGGCCTACACGTATCTATTAAAAAAATTTTAAAAGAATATTTGATTGATAAATTAATTATTTTTTTACGATTTTAAACTCTCTCTTTTTATATTTATAATATTTATAAATTATTTTAATTTTTTAAATAGATTTATCAAACTTTTTTTATTAAATTCTTTTATTTCGCAAATTGCTTTTAATTTTTTTAAACTAATCTCCTTGTTTACTCGAATAGCTATAATGCTGTTTGGTAAACTTACATGGAACAGGAGTCTTGTACTTTTCGCTGTCGGTTGCCATAAGTCTTCTCTTCAGCTCATTCCTGCCGACCCCCGGTGGCCCGATGAGAACCACCGGCCGGTAGAGACCCGGTCTGGGATAGAGTTTCGCGACCTCTTCATAAGTCGGTATTTCTTCCCGATCGAAGTCGTCGTTCTCTGCAGCGTCATACATGATTTTTTTAGTTTTAGTTCCCTGCAAGTTGCACTTTGTAGGCGAGGCGTGCAAAGAGGTACTGGGACGGGGGCACAATGTGGGCAAAGGCACTGGAACAGAACACAAGCCTAACCGACGGTTAGGTCGTCAGGCCATTCATTTGTTAAAGAAGCGCAGCCAGATGAGCTTATCGAATTAACGACGAACCACCTCGAACACAAATCTACCGCGCACACAAAACTGATTCTAAAATATGCTTGAGGTGGTCACTAATGAATGATTGCGACATCGCTACTTTTATAATAATATAAGTCAATATTAGCGTCAAGCTTTCCATTAACAACATCAGCCTTGGAACAGAGCGTATATTCTCGGAACATATTGACATTTCGCACGATAATTTAAGATTCTTTCAATTTATTTAATCAAACGTGTTTTTAAGAAATTTAAATTAATTCTGGTAAAAATATTGTTTACAAAGACTGAATACAAAATTCTGTCAATATATCCCGAGAATCAACTTCAATAACTGTGGATTTCGTGCAACATTGATTGATATATATATATATATCTGCCGCTATAACAATATATAAACATTAATAATACGAGAAACACTCAATGATGCTATATGATTCGATGAGATGAATGATTGCAAAACGAATAAAGACAAGCGAATTATTTAATCAAATCAACAACATACTTTTTGACATACTTATATTGTCTTCGTCTTCTGGCTTCTCATCTTCCTTTCTTTCGAGGAGGATCCTGCGTTCTTGAAGAGCTCTGCTGGGAATCAAGCCTGCTCTCATATTTCGATCACCTTCCCGTCTGGCTTGCCACCTGAATTTATAATCAGCATCATTATAATTCGCCATAAACGATTACATTCAGATTATACATATAATTGCTAACAACGAACTATTCTTACCAATAGATATCATCTTGACTAACAATATGCAAGACATCACCCTTGACAAAATCTAATCCGGCTTCTCTGCAAGGAATATAGGGATCTTCGGACGCTATATATGAAAAGTGTGCCCTCACGCGAACCTAAAAAAAAAACGATTATACATATTTAATGTAATTTTATATTGTAGAAATTTATTGTTATATTACGGCTATCAGATTCTACCTTGCTCTCCCTGACTCCACTTTTGCTGTCCGCGGGCACTATTTTAAAAGTGATTGTCCCTTCTGAATTTTGCTGGAAAAAAATCAAATTTTCGTAAAAGTTTTTAATAGTAACGATCTATTAATTATTTAAGAATTCAAAGAATTACATCTCATCACGTCAGTGATAAAATATTTAAATAAAAACCTAAAGAAATTTAACAATTCTTTTTAAGAAAATAATGTTAAATATACAATTATGTATTATTTACAAAAATAAATATAAAAGAGTTAATCATTAATGAATACATTTAACTTTGGATTTAAAAATGAATTACTTTGGATTGAAATATGCAATTGGAATCTTTTACTACTTTTTGATTTGTCGTATTTAATTGTAACGAGATAGGAAAATGCTTACCAAAATGTGTAGAACGAAAGTGGGTGTCTGTCCTACGACGCTGATGCCATTAACTTCGCAGACCTCGTCGCCGACGTGGATGAGACCGGATCGGTCGGCCGCACCGCCGTGCATTATCCGCGCGATCACGATCTTGCCAGTCTCTTCGCAAGTTTTTATGGTCGCCCCCTAATGTCAAGATATAAAATCTAGTATTGTCATTGCGTTGCATCTTGCGCGCGAACGCGTACTAGGGAGCGTCTTTTCTTTTTTTCTTCTCAAAAAAATGGATAAAAATAAAGAGGTCTTCTCAAAGACGCGAAACGCGATACTAAAATCAGCGCGAGCTTGACGATTTCCGTGCCACGATCAATCAACTGGAATCATTAAAATCGTGCAACACAGAAATAGACGAGCATTGTGCGCCGATAACATGAAGGTCCAAAGATGTATAAAGATAAAGATATTTAAATGTTTGATGTTTAATTTTTCAATCATCAATTATATCTGCGACAAGACTTTTAAATCTCCTTTGGAATTTCATGTTGTTTAAAATGATTTCTTATCTCTGTTTCCCGAGATAAACAGAAATAGACATCTCACACGATTTGCAAAATAAATATAACAAAAATCGAATTACATCTCGAGAAACATATATCGTAAAATGCAATTACTCGTAATATTATTTAATTATAATTGCTTAAAAAAAACATGAAATTACCATAAATAGTGTTGAACGTACTTTTGAAATGAAAGTTAATTTTACATGTCTAAATTTAACTGCAGAATATCTAACAATAAGTTCGGATGTATTTTTTGTGCCAAATTTTTTGAGCTCGTTAAAGAGTAACTCCACTTCACAGTACTTAAAATATAGTCATGCGGGACAATAACAACAAATACAGTAGTACAACAGATTTTATTTACAAAGCAAAAACATAAAAGGACAACTCAAACGAAATATATGCAATGGACGCAACAGAGACAAACAGCCAAATCAACAAATTTGTGCAAGGAAGGGAAGAATATTTACGAGAACACTTTATTTACAGCTGAATCTATGTCCTGTGATCGCAGCACGATAACGTGGAAGGAATTGACTAGAGATTTAAAGCAGGGATTGAAACCGGTTTAATTCTGAATTAGTTCAGATATCTGGACACTGTCAATTTCTGTTGTCGTTTCTCGCCCGTCTACAACAACAAAAGTTACGCGCGACAAAATTCCACCGGTTTCGCTCCTGTTGCTAAAGTGAGCGGCGAAACGAAAAGGATGATGGCCAAAGTACAGGGCAGTTTCGTATGACGTCAGGTGTTCATCACAGGTGCTCAGCACATGTTCTACGGCATTCAGGCGACTTACCACGATCGGTTCAACGCCAGCGTCGCCCTTCGAAGCAAGTTTGACGATGAAAGAAACACGTGATTACTTGGTTAACTTTTTTCTTCACACTCGTGAGATTACTCGTTACTCTCGGAGGACTCTCTCATAATATCCAAGTTACAAACTAGGCAGATATGTGACTCGCCTGTCTACGCCGATACTGGGGAGCGTTTCTCGCGTCTCATGCAAAACGACGCGAATGTACAATCATGTGTGGGCGGAAAAACGAATCTTTAACGCTCTGGCAAAAAAAAAGTAATCTACCCTCGACTGTATCTCCCCCCGCTTTCCCTGCTGCTTTTTCAAAACGTAAACGCGTACACTCGGCCACGCTACTACTGAATCGACAATTAAGCTTTCTCTCCCTCTTACGCTTTTGCTCACACTCTTGGATTAGTCGAGTGAAAGACGCTCAGAAAAATACGGTTATTACAAATGCCGACTCAACGGTCGATCTGACGTACCAGGGGCTCGTTCGATTTCACCAGCTGAACGATCTTCACCGTTTCCTCGTCCTCGTCCACCTCCAACGGGATGTCTGGCAGCCTCGGATAGTAGTCCTTTTGCGCCACCGCATCGTGGGCGCAGAGGAGACCCTTCAGTGAAGGAAGTTATTAGAAAACACACTTTTAAAAAATGTTAATTTCTTCAGAGATTATTATATTACAAACAGAAGAAAACTGACATTTGAAAACAATATTTGCAAAGAGTATTTAATTTGCGACAAAAGAGAGAAATTTTTTTTTTTTTAATAAGTGTGTATTATTATATCTCCGAAGAAATCAATTTATTATGCAAAGCATGTGTTTGTTGCTTATTACTATCATTACCTGAATGTGTGGTTTTTGCAGTAATTGGAATAGCTCCTTGTAGTCGGGTGAGGCGTGCGTTTTGGTCGCCAACATATCGAGGACCTCGATATCGATGTCCATCGAGTTCGACAGCACGGGGAAGAACTTGTCGTCCTTAACATTGTTGAGGATCTTGTTATGAACGTTCACCAGGGCGTTCAGTTCCTTGGACTGCAGCAGCTCACTGAGGAATCCGAATTCTTCCTCGGTACAGCTGGGAATTTCCGATTTGTTCTCCTGCAGTGAATTCAGCAACTTGGACAACGCTGGAATAAGAGAACAAGATTATAACGATGTAACAAAAATATAAATCTGCGGAGTTAGACTCGCTCTTCAAGTAAGATGATTTATAAAGTAAATTAATAAAAATAGAGCAACTAAACCTTCCATTATCTTTTTTTTATTTCTCTTTATGTAAGCTTTAGCGTAAGATATAACGTTTACTATTAGAGTAGAATTATTTCAGAGAGCTTAGGAAATAAAGTAGGATTTAAATATATTATTACCGCTTATTGTATATAGTTTCTGTTTATTAGACGACATCATTAGGATAAGAGATGATTCGATTTAAAGGAGACAGAAAGTCACGAGCGTCGGACAAAATAATTTGTGTACTGGACATTTTCACTCGATCGCCTTTTTGTTAAATAAAATAGCCAATTAAACTTTAAAAGAAGTAATAACGTCATCTTTTTCCTTCCTAAACACTACATTGTGTTCTTCGTATTTAAATGTGGAAATATTAAAATTGGAAGCGATGTAACAAACTCTATCGAATATTTCTATAATTATTAATTCAAAGATAAGGATTTCCTGTGACATTTACGCGCCGATCGATATCGTCGATATCAGATTAATTTTTAAACGGGGATTACTCCGTCCGAGGCCTCCATTCCATTCAACAAATTGGAGCACGCGGAAATGTGCGGTCGCGATTGCAATATACGCCGACGCACGTCAGCAGACCCCGTTACTACTCGCAGTCGCGAGTTTATTTACTCTCTCTCGGCTTTACCCTCTTTTCTATATTTATAGCGTACAACGCTCGCGCCCGACGCACGTTTTATTAATATGTCTTTGAAGAATATTCAGTCACGTATCAGATTATGCTCCGCAACTTGCTCCAATAACTCTCTCTTCTCTCGCGCGGAAACAACGAGTAGGCCTTATCGACACGCCGCCACAATAGTCAACTTGATCGAAATCACCCCCGCCGCTCCGAGCACCACCGTCCCGTATCTCGCTGCGTGTCGCGAGCATGGAACACATGAAGACACCCTCGATCTCTCACCCTCGACGATCTCGATCGCTCCCAATTGTTCGGGATCATCGATCAGCAGCTTCCCCTCGCCGTTGGACTTACCGGGGTCCCAGTTAACGTTTTCCATGACGACCGCCGCTGTCATAATTCGCACTCGGCACCCCGGTCAGGCGTGTCCCCAGCGCGAGGACCCGGGGCGAGGACGACGTGGGCGTCGCGACGCTCGGTGTCCGTTTGAGCGACGAGCGGGTATCAGAGACGGCGATAGCGGGATCCGGGTCGGCGTATTTCTGTCGGGGTCGCGCGCTGCGCCGTCGCCGTCACCGCCGCGTCGACGGCCCTTCCGTCGACGACGCTGCCTCGCCGCTGCTGCTGCTTCCTCGCGTCGACGTGTCGCGTTCGCGCTGTCTGGAGTGTCGTTATCATAGCGAGAATAATCCGTTACGTAAGCAGCCTGTCACTCGACACGGGGTAGGATGACCGCCACCGGATTGGCCTGCCGTCCCTGCCCCGTGCGATTTCGCAGCATAGCACGATCTTCTCTCTATCTCTCTCTTCCTCTTCTTTTTCTGTCCCTCTCACTCCCCCGGGCTCTCGACGTACGAGGTCCGCTCCGAAATCCGAGGCGGTCTCCGGAAACGCGCTCTCACGCGCTCGCGGAGGAGCCTTTCGACGGAACGATCTATTCGGCACTAGCGCATCCTCGACGCGGCTCGCACCGTCCTCGTGTTTCGCGACGCGACGGCACCGGTGCCATGTTGAAAGGCGCCGCAAACAATGCCGCGCCGCGCACCCTTCGTCGGCCTCTGCTCCGTTTCTGACTCGCTCGACAGCCGCTTCCGTCTCGCTCGCCCTGCGCGGCTTGCGTGGGCTGCGCGAAAGAGACGGACGATTCTCGTCGAAACTCGACCCTCCGCATTCGTGCAGGGACGGCGAGTTAGGTGACTGATTGTGAGAGCCACATGGTCTCATCTCGATGCTGCGTCTTCGGATGGCGAATTGATTTTCGGACGCTCCTAGTTCGAGGACGATTTATAATGATAAACGAATATAAAAGCGTTCAAAACGCTGGTTAAATGTACGTCTTTAAAATTAACGTCTTTACAATAGCGGATGGGATGATTTTTGCAATACAGATGATTTATAAGAAATAAATTCTAACATAAAAATATTTTATTGTATTTAATTAATTCATTGAACGAACAGTTCATAAAAACTACGTAACTGATGAATTAATGATAATTAATGATAAATAAAATGGAACATGCCGTATATAAAATGCTAGCGAAAAAATTTCTAAGGTTACGTTTCGAAACTTCCTCTTTAAGGAAAAATTTTACTTTAAAATGCTATAGTTTATGTTACGGATAATATGGGCTTTTTAGTAAAATTTTCCTCGGAGAGGAAAGTTTTAGAACATAATCGAAAAATACGAATGCAGGTAACAAAAGTAGCTAAATTTTTTACACACAGAACGCTTGTGCAAAGTGTTCGATGTATTTATATTAATACTTTTGTTTAAGAGCTTTAAAAATATTAATTGAATCAATAATGCACAGTGTCCGAATAAAATATATTTTCGTTAGAATTATATTTATGAGCTCAAATACGAAAACGTTTATTAGACGAATAATGTGAACCATTTAGAACCGCTTAAAAATTAAAACCATTCGATCGATCGGATAATAATTAGAGCGGAATATACTCTGTTTGTACACAAAGTTCTAGCGAAAAATATCGAAATTTTAGGAGATACTGACGTAGGGTAAGATAAAATCAGCCGAAATCTTTAAACACAGAACGATTGTGTGAAGCGTAAAATGCATATGAATTAATATTTCCATTTATCAGAAAATTCGCAAATCTTTGACTGTCGCATTAAGCTTTATATAAAATTATTAAAACAGACAAGCTTTTCTCTTTTACGAAAGAAAATAAAGAGGAATTAGGGGATCAAGTGCATGCCTACCAGTATAGACGAGCCGTCGTATCAGGTACATGGCGCCATCTATTAGCGATTCGCCAAATTGAATGTGACGCAGCGTTGACCGATAATAAACAACATTGCATTATATTAATTACATTAATTAACGCAATGAATTAAACTATCTGATTATGTCCGAGCGTATTGGTTCCATTATGCCAAAGATCGAAATTCCATCCACTCTCGTCCATTCCCTCTTTTAGAGAACGACGTCTCGTCGTACGATAAATTTTGTTGTCTATCAATCTTATTTTTTTTTTCCAATTTATGAATGAAAATGTCAAGACGTCCGCGCGGTATTTTGCCCGAGGAATGAGCGAAATCTCTAGAAAGCGAAAATTTCGCGCGCGTTTCCGTCGGTGCTGAAAATCACGCATAATGCTCCATTCTGTCGCAAGGAGAGACGAAACAGAGAGAGCGCGAAAGAGAGAGAGAGAGAGAGAGGGAAAGAAGGAGTCGAGCGACCCAGTCTCCTCTCCTCACCGCTCCGGTATCTCTCCCTGCGGCATCGCGACGACGACGGCGCCGCGCCGCGTCGCGCCGCGTCGCGGCGCCACCGTCGCCGTGTGTACATGCAGTTGTCTGTACGCGAAACGTCTCGCCGCACGCCTCCCGCGGCGGCGTACTTCCCGTTTGATTTCCCGCGGAGTTTTCGCGCGGCGAATCGCGCCGCGGCGCTTCACACGACCCGCCGTTCCGTGCCGGCTCCCCGAGTTTCGGTAAGCCCGCCGGTTTCACTCTACTTTCCGCCCCGCGGACCCGCCGTGCGCCTTTGACATGGCGTGCGCTTGACATACACACGAGCGAGCGCGCGCGCGCGCGCGCCCCGTCCGATTTTCGCGAGCGTTTCTCTCTTTCGCGCGCGCGCACCCTCGTTGATGACCCGGTATCCGAGTCGACGACGCGAATTCGACGGCGACGTCGTTGCCATCGCCGCCGCCGTCGTCGTCGTCATCGCCGCCGCGACGGCCGATCCGCTGACAGCGAAAAAATCACGTCCGCCGACGCGGCACGTCGGGGCGATCGGGCGATCCACAAGTGGTTGCGCCGCGATGCGCGCGCGCGTGCGCGCGAATACCGCGAAGGTATGGGTGCGTGCGTGAACGAGCGGAGGAGTGCGTGTGCTCGAGCGTGCGCGCGCGCGCGTTGCGGCGACGGCGGCGACGACGAAACGTCACGGCGCGACGCAGGCCGCGCCGCGACGCGACGTTCCCGAGAGAATCGGTCGCCAGTCCGGAGCACAGGGCCGCATCTAGCACTTTCTGCGAGCCGGCAATTGTCGAGACAGATAGCGAAGAGGTCTTTGTGCGAAAGGAAACCTGGCCGCCGGTTCTGTTTGTTTTCATCTCGCAAACGTGTCTCGGCGTTCGCTGCTTCGCCCTCGTGAACGTTCCCGTGTGAAGAATCGAGTTGTTGCTTTCTATCTGAATAATCTAGACGGCGAAGGATCGATCGGCCGTAATCGTTTTTATCCTTAATATCCTTAAATGATCAACTATGTTTGAAAATCATTAATTTGTTAAACGTACGGAATAGATAGAGTAGATGTGCATAACATAATATGCGAAGAAATATGATAGTATCTCATGTTGAAAGAATAATTTTATTTTTCTAACGTGAGATATTATCGTGATTCTTCGTGACTTATTTATATTTACTCGTGGTTTAATTTTTTATGTGGAGAAAAGGAGAGAAAGACGCTATATTTATCTTCTTTAATTTAAATTTCCGATTATTGACATGAGCACAGTAGATGTAAGTTTCAGTTTCTTTCAATTTTTATTGATATGAAGTGACAATGCTAATTTTTTTATTTTCAAATATATATCGAGATCAGAATTTATTCAGCGTTAATTTCCGAGTCTTACTTTTAAGATTCATATTTCTTTATAAAAAAAAAAGTAATAAAAAAAGAGCTTTTTTTTACAGTGAATTTTCCCTTCACTTTCTACGACAATTCTGTAATGTAATATGTGACGTAAATAAATTGTAAATAAATTGTCTCCCGGCGATTGATAAGGCGTTGTTGATTACTCGCTCAAAACATCTCTCGAACTTTCCCGCATTTTTATTTTACATTTATGACGTTTTTTTTCTATTGTTACAGAAGCCTCCTCGCACATTTTTGCACCACTTCTTTTTTCATTCATCGTTTTGGTAAGCCGATATATTTTATTTATATTCTACTTCAATTTTTTTCAATTTATTTATATTTTACGCCTATCTTTCAATTTTACCCGTAATCATCTGTTTCGTACATTTGAACACGTTCTTATGTCTCATTTATTTTATTATAATGATGAGAAGAGCGAATTGATTACACATAATAGTTTGAACAATAGTTTGATCCGCTGCGTTATCGCGCAACGCCGGAGATCAGAAATGCAGCTCGTGTTGCAGCTGAAAGATGTCGCCATCAGTTCCATGCTAACACGTGGCGTCAGTCTCCCGGTTTCCGTGCTCGGAATCAAATGCATTTGTTGGAAAGTCGGAATGCTCTATAGCTCAATTTAATTCAATTTAGAGACAATAATTCCAACTGATTTCCATTTAATATTTACACGCATCGTAAAATTGAGTAATATCATCGGTCAGATCGTTAAGAATAATTGCGGAATTTTACGATATTAGTAATATAAAACAAGGGGCGCGATTAGGTATAATAATCCCTAATGTTATTTACACTTAAAAAGTTCTGTGACTTTGCTGAAAATGAGATATATGCAGGCTAAGAGACCACTGGGATTTGAATCCAGAATCCTTCCGTTACTAATCACTCGCGTTAGCACGGAGCCACGCATCATCCCATTTTGTGATATTAGTGAAATAAATTTTAAGAAACTCAATGTTATAGATCGACCAAAGTTTTTGCATGACGAACGATAGTATTAAATTTGCAAAGCGCGTTACGGTCGCGATCGTACCGCAGTCGCGATATCGAAAGAGAGATGACACTTTCAAACGTACGGCAAATCAAATTTATACGCAAAACACGACTCATTGTTAAAAATGCGCCGTCCGTTTCCGGCGTTGCTATAGAAAATATCGCGATATTAAAATCCAAACAAAAATATCGACGTTCGCCGACCGTACGGAACGGAGTTCATTCGTACGTCGCGAATAAAGGGTGCATTCTGCTGGCCCTTCTGCCGACGGAGGAGAAGGACGGTGGGACAAAAAATAAAACCCCGCGACACGGTCGTGTGAAAAATTAAATCGCGTTTACACGGTGTCGCGTTATTTCATCGCGGACGAGCGCGGCGAGTATCGAGATCTGGGCAAACATTTTTGGCGCCCTTTCAGGCGAATTAGCGGAAACAGCCACGACTTTTTCCGCGCCCGTCGTCGGAAATATTTCACGAAAATTTTTCCAGCGCGGAAGACAGTCCGACCGTCGAACATTTCGTTCGCGAGATACAACGCGGCACCGAGGGGAACGGAGGGGTGACAGCGAGGCACGCGAGGGGGGTTAGACGGGGGTTGGGCACGTGTCAGGCGAGTGTTTTACTAGCCTTAATTTCGTGTGCTTTCGTAGCCAATATGTCGGGGCAGTAAATTCCAAACTTTCCGCCTGGCTTCGCGTTTCGGCATTGCGCGTTTTTGCGATCGCGGTTTTAACGACCCCCCTACCCCATATCACCCGCGCGACCCCCCACCCTCTCTGTACCACCCCCTTTCGACTAACGGAGGTCCGAGGAAAAGCTGCCGGATATTAATTTTGTAAATAACGAACTTCCGGCGTCGACGAGAAACTTTACGTACCCCTTCCCGTCGTTTCGTCCCTCTCGCGAGCCACCGTTTTCTCCTGTAGGAGTGAGGGCGGAGGGGGGCTTGCCGTATCGTTATAACTACGAGAGCGTATCTCACAGGCGAGCCACGGAAATTTTTCCTCAGCCGAGACCGGGCGAGGCGGCACTTGCAAAACAATTACGAATCGTCGCTATTTCCTTCCGCCATTGTGCGGCCGGGGCCTGTGAAAGGAGGGCCGAACTTTGAAATTCATTGCGCGCCATTGTACGGCGGCCGCCCTTATTTCGGGGCGAGAGGGGAGACGCGTACGACGCACTAAAAATGAATAAGACAGGGCGATTAAATATTCGTCGAGCGCCGGTACAAAAATTTACGTCGGCCCCGCGCACACATACATATGCGGCATGTAGAGAAAGGGGAGAAAGAACGCAGTAAGGGGGAGGGGGGCGATAGAGAAAAGAGCGAGAGCAAGAGAGAGAGAGAGAGAGAGAGAGAGAGAGAGAGAGTAAGAGAGAGACGTGAATCGATTGAACCAACATAAACGCGGTGGAGGACTAATAAAAAAAAAACAGTAATTTACTTACTAAAACATAAAGCCACGTCCGTGGCCGGCGAAGGAAGGCAAACACATTAAACATTTAGAGGGCATAATAACCCGCGGCATACGTAATACGGCTGGCGCCCTTTTCACCGATAGCCATGAATAATGTACACACGCCAAGGTATGACGTAGGCTCGCGCGCTAGACTTGTGTGTATTTCACGGCGAGGTAGATCGACCGACCGGGCTATTTCCAATAACCGGCACCGGCAACGCGCTATCGCGCTACCGGGCTCGTGTTGGCGAGTGTAAGACCAGCGCGAGAAGGCAGCGGGGCCCCCGACACCGAAGCTTTGTGTTCGCTTCCGTCGATTGCCGTCGAATGTTCGTCACTGCTCGCGCCACTTTGCCTTATCTGTTTTACGCGAGTTAGCTCTCGAAATAGAGTTATCAGCGAGACCAGTTGAACAGGGTCGTGGGGAACAAAATGTGTCTAAAAAGCTAAAAATTCGATCGACTTACTTTACTATTGTCGGAATTCACCCCCGTTTATTCTGTCGATCACAAAAAGGCGTCCGAAAGAGTAGTGAGTAATGTATTGCACTGCAACCGAGGTAACCAAATTATTTTGCACCAAAATAATTTGAGATTCAGTGTCTTCACTTGAAAATGTCGTAAAGAAATGAAAATTAGCGAGCTAATAAACTAATTAACTTTTCAAATATTAAATTTCTATAAAAAAATTCTTTTTAGTGCGATATTATATATTTGCTCCTTTCTTTTTTTAATATACACTGAAAAAAGGTTGATTATAATTAGTTATAATAATTCAGTCTTGATAAAAGTTAACAAGAACCTTGGTGAAATAGTTTCAACTAAACATATAGGTCATTGTGACAAAATAATGTAATAAAAAATGAAGTAATCATAATTATTATCAAATGTTTTGTTATTATTATTATATTTGNTAATAATAACTATTTAAAAAATTGCATTACTAAATACATTTTATAAGTTTAGAATTTTTTTTAGTGTAAGACAAAATAATATATAACAATGCTTCTGTCTTATAATTTCTTCATAGATACTTTTACATATGAATTTTATAAACAATTTAATTGTTTATGAAAATAGACTATGTTTTCTTGCATCGGATAGCAAGCATAATATTATAAAGTATTATATTATGTAACGTTAGAAAAAATATCTTCGTCCATTTCAGATTGATTAACGCGATTGCACTTTTGGTAGATAAAACATAACGTGCCCGATACGAAATATATCACCTCGTCGAGATTCCTGTCTGAATTCGCGGTGCGAATGCGCAGTTTGAAATAATCGGTTAATACCGAGCTCGCGAGGTGCATACCGGCGATTAGGTCGACGATTAGCAGCATACGAGTTGTCGCGAATTACTAGCGCGGATCATCGACGGGGTCATGGCGATTTGTACATCGTATCGGCGCGACGTGCGCGCGACAATGGCAAAGTAATGAAGTTCGCATTCCAGGCTATCTGGAGTGTAGAATGACAAAACAATAAATCGCTTATCGCCACCGTGGCCGGTGGTGCTCGCGTGCCGTCTCTACCTCGCCGTCGGTCGTTCCTCGCCACGACGTAAAGCGACTCGCCGCGTAATTCACATAGACGCAACACGCCGCGATAAGAGCTTCGCCGTCGTTCAAAGCCTCACGAGCGTAAATCCCCTCTGGGACGTGCGATCTGCACGAAAATTAAATTTCACGCAGCCTCTATAGCGTTCTACGATCGACGATACTGCAAGTTCTAAAGTGGGAATTCTAAAACAAAAATTAATCAAGTTTTCCATGAATTTGTATTAGACATTTGTAATTCCATTTCATTACTTTGCGACTGTTAAATAATTTGATATATAGATGTCAAAGTATTTATAAATTTAATTGTTGTCTGAAAAAAAAATCTTTATTCGGAACGAAGGTAACTTGTTTTATTTCTGCGATGTGGCGATTGTAGGGAGCATTGTGAGCTTGATAGGGTTAACGCAGACCGCAGTCTCGGCTAAAGTGTGTGAAGAAAGAAGAAGGGGCTTCGCCATAATGCCCGACATGTCGGTCTCTCGCGTTATTCATCAGCGTGTAATCGCATTATTCATAAGTCGTTCATCTTATCTGGCGTTCAGTTTTTGCCAATCGTAATCATACTTTTACCTTTATAACTGTCATTTTACATACGCGATAGTTAGAAAACGGTGTCTTTATATTCTTATCTGAGAAACCATCTCTTATATGTATAAAAAATGTAAAGTCATGTTTATTAAAGGAAGTGTCAATGAGAGATAGATCCCGAAATTACGATTCACGGACGATTTAATTAGACACGATGATTTTCTTATTCGCGTAAAGGCATGGAGGACTCGCGACATGTCATGTTGAAATATATAATATAATAGTTATAACTTCATCAAGTAATATTGATGAAAGCAAAGCTCCCAAAATTATAGCCGATCGATAGCTTTAAGGGCTAATTTAATTAGGGCCGATGATTTTCTCATTTCTATAGAAACGCGGGGGAATTCATATGTCACGCTGAAATATTATACATACAATAATCATATCTATCGCACACAGAAAAGCTTAACAAAAGTGTGATTCCAAAATTATAGTCGACCGACGAACGATTTAATCAGGAATGATGATTTTGTCATTCGCGCGAACATGAGGTAATCGACGTGCAACGCTAAAATATACATAATAGTTATATACAGGGTGTCTACGGATGCCTTGGTCAATTAGGAATCAATCTCTCCTTAGGAAAATGAACTAATGCGAAGAACTCGAGACATCCTTGAGAGATATCAGAGAATTCTAATCATATAAAATTTACAAAACCGTCGTCGGCTGACTGATGACTTAATTATAACGGCGATGAATCATTACTTCTGCCGGTGAAAAGCACGATTAAATTTACCAGATTCGCGGAGAATTTTAGAAAGCTTTAAGATTTCCGCGCAATTAAGGATATTTATTTCCCCGTGCGGCTCGTCATTCGCGCGAAGACAAACGCGGGAAAAATAGCGCGCGATGTTTCCGGCGACGGACAATACGAGCGGAATTCTTCGGACGTTCAACAAATGCGGCGGGGGCCGCCGCGTATTATTCAAAATCATTGTGAGTACCGCCGCTGTTGATAAAATATACCGCGGCACGGCTCGTGGAAACAGGCCGCGATAAGGATAACTAAGGAAACGAATGGAGGCTCGCGCGGAGGCCGATAAGAACCGCGTGATTTAATCCGGAACGAGTTTACCGTTCATGAAATGAAATGAAAAAAGGTAAAAGGGGAAAAGAAAAGAAACGCGGCCGCACGTAAATGAATTGCAAATGGCAGCGAATGCTCGTTTGCAGACGCTGTAATTATGTGCATCGAACAGCGTCGTATTTGCAAAGCCCATCTGCGATTTTCGAAATTATTCGTGAGACATCGTGCGTGCGCGTCGAAACTTTTGTTTCAGGATCTAATTAGAACAGTGAAATCGATTTATATATATGCATTTGTAAGAAAAAATCGATTGCATGCCCGTTGAACAAAGCGCAATAAAATTGACATGAATCTGGTATGCCCTGGGTAACAACTATAACTATAAAATTGACGAGCCAATCTCGCAAATTTCTCTCGAATACCAATAGTTTACACCGTCATTATTCGCCGCTAATTGTATTTTCCGGATAATCCGGATTTGCACTGATTGACGTTAGAGTTGGAGTATAAATTTACCGAAAAAGCCAGGGAATATCATTGCCGGTCGCGTACTCGCGCGATCATTTTGACACGCTCTCCCATATACAGTTTGCCCCGTGGTGTCGTCGCCGAAAACGTCGCGCCCTGGGCGCCGGATTCGCTGGTTGACGAAGGGGCACCCGGCCAGCAAACCTGGATCCGAAAAGCGGGGCAGAACGAGAGTGAGCGCGGTGCCCGATAAATCGCCGTCCTCGTCCTGGGGGGGACGAGAGGGGGGCCGCGAGGGGAGGATTAGGGGGTGCAGGCGGATATCGCCATAAAGGCCAGCTCAAAAGTCAATCAAGCGGGCCGAATTACGTCGAAAAGCGCGGCGGGGCACGAGAGCGTGGGCGCTCGCGCGAGCATCGATATACAACAAAATGAAAGCTATCAGAGGTGACAATCCGCGGACGACAAATCAGCGTGTATATTTAATGCCCGTGGTGCCATCCCCGCCCCCGGAAAAGCCCCCGACGCCCGACGTGGAACAGTTTTCTCTCTCTTTCCCTCCCGCTCGTTATCCTTCTACATCGGCATGCCTCTCTTCTATCTATCTGTCTATATGTTTGTCTCCCTCTTGATTTCTCCCCTCGCTCTCTCTCACCCTCTCCGTCTTTCCCTCTCGTTCTCTCTGCTTATCGCGTCTCGTGTCTCTCTTTCTCTCTCTTGTCGATCCCTCCACCCCCTTCTGCCACCCCTACGTTCTCGCTCCCGCGTCATCACGTTGTTGCTCTCGGATATGTCACTATGCTACCGACATAACCAACCCGCGCTCTTCTCTCTTTGCTTCTCTTCTCGCGCACTCACTCGTTGGAGCCACCCTCCTCGCCGCACTTCCCCGCAGCGTTATTTGCAACGTGTCGTACGCTCGCGCATCCCCGCGATCTAGCGCAATCAGTGCTATTATATTAATATTTATGCCAACCCCTCCCCGCGTTCTGTCGCCTCGTCACATTCTCTCGCGTTTTCTCTCGCTCTTGGCCATCAGCGGTGCCTCGCGGCGGAAAAGCCAATCGAAAACAAATCCACTGAACACCCCGTTCCCCTAAACTGCTCGACATTTCCGCTTGTTGATCCTCATAGATCGAAAGATATATTGACGGATTCTGAGAAATAAATCGAGGGCGATGACAGAATGTTTTCTTTACGGTCGATTATTATCTGCCGATTCATCCGATTTTCGCGAGAATCTTAATCTGCAATTTAGTACTTTTGGAGAGAATGTTAAAAGCTACATAGTATTGATGAGTTTTTTTTACTCGGTATACACGAAGACTTTTATCCTTGACGAAGAAACTGTCTAACATTGTGATTTACATGTTTCTACATGTTTATACAAAATTTAGTTTTGTAGTACCTGATATTTTCAGGTAGACATATACGAGTGGAGGAATGAGAGTGCGGTATTGTGACGTTATATGAGTCTATAGATATGCAATATTATTGCAATTATAATCCTGCAACGCCGGTGTAATGTTGCCATATGAATGTACGTCACGGCATAAGATCATATAATATCATAGTGGCATGCAGGCAATAACAATTATCCGAGAATACTAATTAAAATTATTGAAATTTATTGAAATTACCATGTTGCCGTGCGACATAAGAAACGCTCATGCGGCACAAAGCACTTGTATTAGCTTGCGACATTACTTAAAATTACCAGGTTGCGCTCTTGATAGATAGCAGCAATTATACGGGTTGTCCCAGGTTCGCCGTCTGCCCCTTTAATAATAGATTCGTCGAACTTGCAGTCAATGCTCTTGTTGTGAATTTAAAACTTAATAGGACAATAAATTTCATATTTAAATGTGTTATATTGATAATTCAATCTTCTTGCAAGTAATAAAATAGAAACAAACAGTAAATACATTATTTTAAAAATTATTTAGATTGAAACTTGAATTTGATTAAGAGATTTATTTGATATTCGAGGTTAATAATGGATACGATTTGTTCATTTGTGTTAGTATTAATTCAAGCGCGATTTCGGATACAAAAAAAGAGGCGACAAATTTGGAATATATTATACACGCACGAGCTACTACGTCCAATCTAAATGCGATAGCAATATTTAATGCTGAAAACAAAATAACAGAGTAACTTGTTGGCGATTAGATCGGCAATTAAATTGTAAGAATTTCACCATGACGTTTCGTGAACAAGTAATCAGAACGGGAAAGTTAAAACAACGGTTTGAGTGTTGAGCGATCAAAGATCGAACGGATTGCCGTTCGAAGAAGATGATTTTCGCTTTAATAACTCTAGTATATATTTATCCCCTGACAATATTTTATATAATATATTCATTAGCCTTGCTCGGAGACGACCCATTTACGCCGTATGTAAATATATGCGCGATAGATTCGATTGTATGTAAATATAATAGTAATAGGAACTCCGGTCCTTTGCATAACACTGGGCGTTAACACACTTCTAGCTTTCCATGCGCGAAGACGATTATTTGATTTACATAAAAAGCGAGGACGCGTTTTTCATTGGCGTAGAGAGATTGCCGAGAAACGATGAGAGAGGCGCCTTCCAGGCTGTGTAACGCTGTAATGCTACAACACTATGACTACAGACCGGAAGCATCTACATGATATTCATAGAATTTTGTGATCGTTGACTCTAAGATTAGAATAATAATCAGTAACGCGACCTACATTATATCTGCATTATATATGTTATTAACACAAAATATTTCTATTATTATATTCAATTTCTGTTATTAACACAGAAATATTAATACAGAAATTAATTGGTTTAGATTTACTAAAATATAATTTTTAAATTAGTTGAAAAAATATCATGCTTTGTCATCAATAAAATAAGCGAGAATAAAAAAATTAATTTGTATAGTTAATATGTATGTATATTAAAGAAAAAGAGAAGACACGCACTACTTTTACAAAATTATTCTTCAAAATTTTTTTGTATTTTATTCGGTATTTTGCTTTAAAGGAGATAAAAGTAGTTTACCATGGATAAACAGTGCTTTCGTAAAAATATTAGATACATAGTCCGCCTTATCGAAAATGAGATATAAATGCAACTCGAGAACAAAGAGCTCTCGGATTATTAAGGCAATATCGTATCCAATCCTCACAGTTCGATTGATCCGTTGACAAGGTTCACGATGTCGGTTTACGAGCGATTACGCTTTTCTCGAGCTTGTCGAGCCTCGGTCGAGGCGACCAGCCGCGAAACCGCGACAACTTTCTCACCGCGGAATCAAATTCATCCGAGATACTCAGAAGCGCGATCCCTGCATCCGCGCCCCACGGGCGATGAAGGGCTCGCGTAATGCCGAAGTCTCTCTCCCCCCGTGTAGAAAATTTGCGACTCGCCCGACAGATGCACTACTCGAGTGCCCCGCGGGCGGGTTTTTCTAAATTTCCTATTGGTCAACTAGATCGGGGATAGATATTGTAATCGCCTCTCTTAACTGAGTAATCGCCCTTTATCTCTGGGGCTTGCCGACCACCCCAGGCGCCGCCACCCATTGTGCTTCACCCTCGACGTTAGTGCTAGTGACGCTCTGCGCCGCTCGATGTAAGCCAGAAACACCCTTCGGCATTTTGCCGACTAATATTTATTGCCGCGTTACGGATACGGTTTGTTTTAGCGATTGCAGATTCGCGCTGTCGCCTCGTTTTTTATCCTCTTTCAAGCAAAATAAAGAATGAAATAAAAAAGATTTTTTGATGAATAACTTTGTTATATTTGTGCATGTAAAGTAAATTTTTCTGTCTTTCTCTTTATATTCTCTATATATTAACACTATACGTATATATATTTTTTTATTCGAGTTTTAAGTTATTTAAGTATTTTTTAAACGATGAAGTTAATTATGATTTCAACTTCAATTTACGACTCTTACGATATTAATCTCGCTTTTAAATTTATATTAATATTGACGATAAAATACTAACAAGAAAAAATTTCGCTATATTATATTTTATCAAACTTTTTTAATAACACGTCAATCTCATTTTGCTTACCATATATAATATTATATAAATATAGTGCTGTTAGAACAATGTTATCGTATGAAATGCGATTTGTCGATCCGTGATTTGAACGAAGCATAACTTGACTGACGAAAGTATAATTTTCGAGACACTTGTTCTTCAATTTGTCCGGGGCTCGTTGACGTTTCCAATGCTGATTTCAAGCCCTCTCTTGAGCGCCGACCCCCAGCTGAGCAAAAATCAGTGCCTACTGCGAATTGTAGGTTAGATTACGACGGGCGGCAACAGGGCAGCCGTCGATCGAAATCGCATTTCCGGAGGTACGAATTGGCTACCCGGGGTGCCCGCGCGCTCGGTGCTCTCGGACCTGCCGAAATTCGATTGGGCACGTTGTTAGAAGGATAACCATGAATTTCGTGGCACGCGCACGACATACGCGCTCCGGACGACTCGTAGGACTCGATGCAATAGAATCTAGAAAGCGGAGCAGTTGCCCCTAATATTGCCCGAATTTCCCGTAGTATTTGCCCATTGTAACGCTATTGTTTATTTGCGACAGTTTAATTACAGAATTCAGAGTAACACAATCGTATATTTATGATAAATCTGAGCTGTTCTAACAATTTCGTCAAGGAATACTTTTCAAATATTTTTGCACTCTTTTTATACATAATAATTTATATAATAAGCTTTAAATAATGATTATTTCGTATAAAAGAATACAATCTTTTAATTAAAGATTATAGAAATTCCAGATTTTTTGTTTTTTACTTTGAATTGTTGAAATGATCATTTATTTGTTTTCCACAGAATTAAAATTGCGAAATTATTGCATTAAAATCTATAAGGCTGTAGCCTCTTTTTTGATCGTTATAAATGTAAGAAATGCGTTAAATGAGTACTTTTATTTCGTAGAGATTTTGACGAGTCGAAAGAAAACGTTTCCTATGTATATGCACTTGATTTGCAATAATGCTGCAACTGCGCCGTAAGACAAATTATTCTTGCATCTCGGCGACGATGCAAAGAGCGAAGGAGGAGCTTTCCTCGCACGATCATCCGAAAGCACTCCAGCGAGACGTTCCTCGATCCCGAGTATCTAACTCGCCGTCTACACCGATAAAAAGAGAAAAAAAAAATTCCCACAAGGGGCGAGAGGGAAAGGGGTCGCGCAAAACCGCGAGCGGTCGATCGTGGCCGAACTTTTCTCGCGGAACGGTTCGGAACGATCTCTCTCTCACGATTTCCCCCTGTGGAGGAGGATCGCGCGCTCATCGACCGGTACGCGGTAATTCATACGTGGTCGTATACGATAAATACGAGAAGGAAGAGCGGCCACTCTTCTAGGTGCTCTCACGAAGTAGAAGACAGTTCTTTTCGTCCCTCCCTCCCCTCCTCTCGCCTGCGAATCGCGAATCACTGGCATCATCGCCGCGGACGATCGGCAACCGATAGCAATGTAACGGCGTCGAAGCGCAGACCGCGGGCCATAGAATTATGCATTATGCCGAATGCACTCGCTAAGCAGTATGATCGGCTCGAATGGCGCGGCGGCGGGCAGCCGAGGGAGCGACGAAGAGCTGAGGAGAGGGAGAACGATAGGCGGAGGCTCTCGGTGGTAGATGATTCTCGTGATTTCATGATCCGCGATATATCGAGGGAGAATCGGAGAAGGAAGGAGGGGAACCGGTAACGAGCCGATCGTGACTCGCCGCTTTCGTACGGTAGCTTATTCACGAGAGTTGTTGCGGCAGCCGGCGCGAGCGGGATTCGCTGTCCCATTGGCGGATAGCCTTCCCTCAAACAGCGGCGAGATAGAGAGATAGTGAAAGAAAGAGAAAGAAAGAGAGAGAGAAAGAGAGAGAGAGAGAACTAGAGAGAGTTGAGAACTGCCACTTTATCGCGGCCACTTATCGGGTCGGTTCACCTCCAAATCGGCCCGGCGATTTACTCGATTTAGAGACGTACACGCGCGAATGAAGACGGCGAGAAGGAAGAGAAGGCAAAGAGAGCGAAAACCACGGTACGAAAATAATGTTAAAATAATAATGCTGTTCGTTGGGGACATTTCTTGGCACTTCTGAATTTGTGTTTTAATCGATATTATGTTTTACTCTACATTATGTATCAGTTTTCTTTAGATTCTCTCTTTATTTTTTTTTATTCTTGCCAGAAAATGAAATATCGACTATCCTAATTACAGCTAATTAGGTAGAGGCAATTAAGAACAAAATTAAAGTATAAGAATTAGTAGTAGATTAGAACAAAATTACTTTGAGAGAAAAATATAGTTACTTTTGGCCTTAATCACAATTTTATAAAATTTCAAACAATAAATAAACTTAACTATATGCATCACTATGTTAACCATAATTATAGAAATATTATAAAATTGTGGTTGAAGCCAAAAGTAATTATACTTTTCTCTCAATGTAGAAGAAAATTTCATGGAATGGGATAAGATTTATGTGTTAGAGTAGAATTCTAAAATGAGGCAATTTTCTTTCAAAGATATGTTACTGGTTACGATTATTTTAACGAGATCATTCTTCGCTCTCCGAATAAACATTTTCGCTCGATTTCCTCCCGATTTCTCCTGAATGCCAATATAACCTGCGCCGGACACCATTATCGCGTCTACTAGTACATGTACAAATGCGACGCGCCCCTTCGTTTTCTTTTCTCTCTGTTTACACGTCACACGATGCGAGCGCGCGAACGCAGAGTCGATCGATGCCGTCGATCGATTGTGACACACGCATAGGAGGATAGAAGGTGCCACGGAACGAAAGAACGAGTCCGACCAATCAAGAAACCAACCAACCAACCAACCGAGCGANCGACTGACTGACTAGCTGACGGAGAAGTTTATCGAGTCGATATCGACTGAAAAAGAATGCGCTAACAACGATGCCGGCATAAATAAGGATCCTCGTCGGAGGATTCGATGCTGTCAACGGAGTGATTCTCGTTAAGCCTCGAGACGAGGAGATTCGTAGCCCGTCGAGTCTCTTCATCGAGCCTCCGATACCGAGGGGGCCGCTAATCGTCCACGTCTCTTGATGCAAGCTAGATTGCTCTTGGCCGCTGCTTGTATCTTCCCAGTTGTGGAATAATTTCTGCTACCGTAATGCTGCTTAGGACCGATACATTGTCTGGCTAAGAAATATCGTTGGATAAAACTCTTCATACATTTTTCAGACGAAAATACGATTACCGCTTGAACCCCAGCTTAAGGGAAACGTACTTTCATGATCGAGTTTTATAACTCTTTTTTACATTCTTGACTTCGAGCAATCCAATATAAATTAGTACATTTATTATACACATGGCTTAGAATATATTATAATTGATAAAGTGGGCATTTCATTAGCAGATGCGATTTTACTTAATGATTGGGCGGAAGGTACGATTTAGATAAATTAATCGATAATAACGAGCGCCGATATTAGTAATTAGTGTTGGTAATTCGATAACGAAGATAGGTCCACGATCAAAGCACACGGGCACTCGTTCTAATCTCCGAGCGCGACCGACGTTTTAATCATGTCGTCCGATATATAGCGCGGAGGGCATTCGTATTAACCAAACTTCAATCTACGCCCTAACGCCGAATTATCGAATAATATAACGTATTAGCGTGATCCTCGGTCGCGCGGGTATTAATAAATTAATATCGAAGGCACAGGGCGCGTTCGCGCTCGCCCTCGTTACGCATTCCTCTCGCTGTGCGATCGAAATTGTAATCTTGTCCGATAAATTGAAGCTCCCCGGTCTCTCCCCCCAATAGCATTAGCTCTTAGTCTAGCCATCACCATTAATTTTAATTATAAAAGTATCGTAAATTGTAATGCAAAGAAAGGCATAATTTCTGTGTTTTTTAAGCATTTTATACCCGCGCGAAGTATCACGATATCGCAGAACTCTTTTAATAGATCGTATAAATATATTTATGAAGTAAATATGTAGAATATATTTAAAAAAGTCTCGACGAAGTCTGAACCGGACTTTGCACTTTACGCTTTGTTTTTTTCATCAAAGACGTAATTCATAAATACAAATGGCAATGCAAGCTGAAATGTCACGATATTATGGCATGGCATAGGTCACAGATCATCGAATAATGCATATTATTATATTTTAATTTTAATGCATTAATTCGCTTGAGACTTAATAAATTTATATGTGCATTGTGTTAACTGGATTTATTTTCTTACTGGACTTACTTCCTTTGAAATACTGATATAATCTAGTGAAACAGCAAGATCAAATCGTGTCTCGTCTCAATTATTTTTGCTAATTTCCTCTAAAAATTAAACGCAGCCTCGTTGATATTTAATAAAAATTTTATATTTGCATGTTATTTATTAAGATAAATAATATTTCAAGGGTTCGCTATTACGTTGTTGGTTTTTTAGTAAGATCTCATTACTTTATAAATAATACTGAAATACTGAATATAAATAATACTGAAATAATACTGAATAAAATCAACTTGATTTTATTTGATCAAAGTTAACAAGGTTTTAAAAAAATGTAATTGCCGTTTAATTTTTTCTCATTAATTTCGATATTATATTTTTCGTTGTTATTTTAACTATAATTTCAAATTTGGCAATTCTGTGAAAATAGATATAATTTAATCGGTTTGTTGGACTTCAGCATGCACTTAATGATTTCGTCAATAACGCGTGCGTTTCTAGCGTTGTAATAGTCGTATATTAATCAATTTGTTGTCTATAAACCGTTGCTAGATGACGAGAGAATAACGTAGCATCGCGTTATGCTTTATCAGCGATCCGTTAACAAATTAATGCACCGTGCGATCCTTCTCTCTCTCTCTCTCTCTCTCTCTCTCTCTCTCTCTCTCTCTCTCTCTCTCTCTCTCTCTCCCTCCCTCCTCGTCTCTTGCCGCTCCGGGGGATCGCTATTCCCCAGTTCCGGTTTAATGAGTCGCCCGGTATACGCATTAAAATCCCTAATTCTTATTCATCCGCCTCCGTGGATCTCCACAATTCGGGATCTCGCAACAAACCGACGATTGTTTCTTCTAGATCGGCCGCGGTTGATGATACGTTACGCAGAGGAGAGGGTTGCAGACTTGGCAGGGAGGGAGGAAGGGGGTGGAGTAGGAAATCGGATCGCATGTCTACCACGAATCTTTCCGCCATCTTGCGGGAATTCTTTCCATGGTAGCGAGCGACGAGCGGCGAAAACCGAGCTCTGCGATTACATTCCCTTATAAATATGCAAATATGGCGGCACGGTGCATGGCGTTGGGGAGGTAAGAAGTCCGGGACGATAGCAGAGGGAAGAGAAAGAGAGAGAGAGAGAGAAATGAACGCGAGATTAAAGGAGAGGGACGGAGGGGTTCTTGGGCCTCTTCGTGATAGGGGACGGGCGAGGGCGCAGGCGAAAAGGGAGAGGGGGCTCCGACTCTCTTTCTCTTCGCAAAAATAGAGAGTCTCGCGGTAATAATTATTGATTAGGTATTCGTGACCAACTCGACCATTGCTAGAACCGGTACGGTGCATAAGGCGGGCTAAGTGCACCCAGCTCGATCTCCATCTACCGCGTCGCTTTTCGTTCGCTCTCCCTTCTTCCCTCTATCTTCCCATCCCTCTTGCCGTGCCTTCCCTCATTTATTCTCCCTTCTTGCGCGTCCACACTCGCGTCTGGTCTTCACGTGTCGTGTCCGTACACGACATCCACGATGGAGATGTCTCGGGGATTTATCGGTCACCCTCGCCGTAAACGAACGAAATCTCCATTCTGGGTAACGCTCTTGCGCGCCGTCTTATCGTGCGCGAGGATGCTCGCGCGGCGAAAGTTATTGAAGAAAGGAAGCTTAAAGGCGGCAGTGGCTGGCTGGCTGGCTGGCTGGCTGGCTGACTGGCTACTGAAAGATCTCTACTTTTACGTCCCGCCGCCACCGCCTGCCGATGGCTACAAAAAGTTTATTTTCCTACGTGCTCTACGACTCGGCAGACTTCTTCCACAATACGAGCGACTGCTAACTTCCCTATATCCCGTTTATGTCGCGCGTCTTTCGCGAGGATGATGAGGAGGAGGAGAAATCACTTACTCAGAGCTTTCAAGTTGATCGTAGTAGTCGCGATGGATAACGGAATAAATGAATAATTATTTAATTTTTATTTAAGTAACGTGAGTCTCGTAGAGTGTAAAAATAGCAATGGAAATTATTTCTCAGATAAGCTTCGTATATCATCCTGCATAATCTTTAAATGTTACTGTAATTTTACGATCAATCGATTGTAATTTTACAATCTTTCTGACTCTAATATCGCTTTAAATATTCAAATAATTATGACATTTCATGATTTCTACTAAACATAAATATAAGATATCTGATTTAAAACGAGCGTTTGGGGAAAGGGGGAGGGGGTTATCGAGAGATCGATGTTGGGGAATTAGAGAGCGATCAGATCGGCGAAGATCGGCTACCGCGCTGCCGATAATGCATCGATGCGCCCGGGACGACCCGAAGGTACGAATAATAAAATCGGTCGAGTAAAGACTGGTAGCCGGATTCCAGGCGGGCCCTTATCCGAAACCCAGAATTATCAAAATTACCGACGCGGCGTAAGGGCAAGGAGGCGCGCAAACGGCGCATTATGATCGGGCGTGTTTCTGCGCGAAATCGTCTTCCTTCCTAGAATCAAAATGCGCGGGGTTCGATACGCTTCGCGTGATTTCTTTAGAGTAGAGAGATAAGTATATACGTAGTGGAGGAGCGTATGTGCGCTGGTTTTATATAAACGCTGCTATTATTATTTAATTATACACGACTGCTGGCCGTAATTTTTACTTAGCGCTCCTGATAATCTCTTTAATTCCGTCTATTATCCGTGCCATTTATGGATCCTTGAGGGTTACATAAGCATTCCAAAACTATTGTTTTTAACGGAAATCACAAGTACCCGCAATACTTTTTAATCACACATTTCTACGTAGCTTTCAGATATAATCTTCCTGTAGCGTTTTTCTAACCTTCTGAATCCCGCGCCGAGTCTCGAATGGCACTCTCCATTTCCTTTTCCAAAGAGATTCAAGCTGTTCTAATTTCGAACGGTTCAATCACTCTGCAGCAATCGATTGACCGAGCCTCGCATCGTTCGGAACCGAACACCGAACCATAGAGGAATGCGCCGCGGGAAGGCACGGTGTGCACGCGGCATTATCATTCACCCTGCCCATTATCCATCCAACGGCACCATCGACGAGCCAACCCCTACGCTGGTTTGCGCGCGAGCGCGCGCGCGCGCCCGGCGGACCCCTACCCTCGCGTTCGACGAGATGGAAATTTAGCGGAATCATTCGCGATTTACGACGGGGCGAAACGCGCCGCCACCCGCAGCCCGCGCGCACTTACTTGGGTTTATACGCGAGCAAGATGAACAGTGTTATCCGCGCCGGTCCCTCGACAATGACATAACAGACATTGCAGCGCATTCGCGAACGAGCGAGGACGATCGTGCCGTATTTCGAAATGGCCCTGTAATAATAATGATCGTTATTATTAACGTAACGCTGTATCCACTATGTTATAATAATATAATGATCACCGTTGCGATATAATTATATAGGATGATTCTCGTCGGTCGCAGTTTCTGAAATAGATAACGCTTGCTGGAAATGATTACGTGCGTAATATATATATAAAACTTATATGTATTCACATGTAGAATTATCGATCATTCTCTATCGTGGATTACGATGCGTAACGACGATGTGGCAGCAGCAGAGAGAAACGGAGAAATGGAAATAGATTGGAGACAGCTTCGAGCAATTGATGAAAATTATTCAAAATTTCAACAGATCGGGTGCTTTAAAACTTGGTCTTTCTAAATCCGATCGACGTGACATTTTAATCTAAATGAGCCGAAACTTGAATAATTGTTCAAAATTTAAGAAATTGCTTCCAAGTGCAAAAGCTACATATGCAGTCTCGTCTTTCTAAGTTTTTTCCTACATTTAATTATTTCTAATTATTTATAACATTAATACATTATAATTTAGCGATTTAGTTGCTAAAAAATATTTTATTCTGGAGAATAATAAACATTTCCATTCTTTCTTTCTTTCGCCGTCGTTTAAATAACGTCGCGTTTTCGGCCGCGATAAAATATGCAGATCACGTGTGTTCTCCCACCTCGTCGGGATCTTCGCCCGGCAGAATCCCCGGCGAAGAACTCTGCCCTCAGCGAGAAATTTGAATATTTTCGCGAGGCGCGTAACGCAAGAATCGATACGCGCGGTACGCGTATCACGTAGTGATAATCGACGCGGGCCGATGTCGGCAGGAACAAGTCCGCGTACTTCCTCGTAGAATAACAGACGCGGATGAGCGTTCTCTCATAACACTCGCCGTGCGAATATTATCGCTCGCCCTCGACGCGCGGCGCGGCTCGCTCGATCGGCTCTATGCGCGCACTTCGCCGGCAACAAATAACTCGCTGCTGGAGCGGCTTCAACGCGGCCGATCCGCCGCCGGATCGCTCGAATTACCTGAAATTACAACAGCTGCCCGCGGAGCAATAACAATCGCGATGGGAGCACTTGGAGACGAGGGCGCTGCGTCGGGGTAGTGTTTCTTTCCGGTCCGTCAGTCAATCATCAGTAAAAAAAAGCCTGATGAAAGGAGCTAGTGAGTAGAAAGAATTTTAGCATGCAACATTTATCATCTCTTAAAATATTACGAGCATTAGAGATAATAAAAATAAGTAGCAGCGGAAAATAATAATTTTCCATTAACAATTTATATACCATTTAAATTAGATTGTTCTGAAAAATTATACGAATATACTTACCGTGTATGGAATCTCACTTCTTCACCGACACCTTCAATTATCGTGTCTCGTCGAGAGTGGACTCGAGAGTGAATTCGGCAGCCTCGTTGATATTGCTGCTTCGTCGCCGTCGACGTTCCGCCTTCTTTCTTTCCGCATATACGTACACAATGTAAAGAGGCCAAACGTGTAAATTATTGTAACCGCGCGGTTTCACCGGATAAACTGTAAAGTACGCCCCGGCCACTCCGCCGCGAGGCCGTTTATTTTATTACATACTTCGTGGCTGTATGCGAAGCACAAACACAACGGTAAATCACACGTATCGCCGGGACGGCTGTTAAATTTAATTTACGCGCGTATTTGTGCATACGACTTTATATTTCCCATTAGCGGGATAAACTGACCTAATTCGCGCAGACCTCGCCGTATATCGTGCGCGAGCGTACGTACGTGTGTCTACGTGTGTACTCACTCGGCAAAAACAAAAAGGCAAGAAAAAGGACGACGGCAAAGGAAGGAAGGAGATATATATATAGGAGTCTGTCCTCCAAAAATTATTAACAGCAGGATGTAAGCTGTGACAGTAGATATAAATGTTCTGGGTGAGAAACGGCGGAAATTTTGCACAATACAGCCATTTATTTCCCAAACGTGTTAGATACATTAAGTTGGTCTAGTAAAACTATTTTTCGTGTGATTCAATTAACAATAAGCGTGGACCCCGAGCGTGCAGCTAGACGGAGATTAAATTTTTGCGAAAAAATCTCGCCCGCCGTAAACGTTTTCACGTCGCCGCGCGCTCTTTAATCTAATCCGCATTTTGCGTTTTCCGCTCGAAAAGGCACGGGACGTCGATCGAAGACGATGCGCTATCTTTATGATTGCTATCTTTATGATTTTTGAATTGCGATGTCGCGCGCGCCCCGCGTGCGGACTCGTTGACTAGAGAACGCGTGCTTCAGATTTTAGAGCTGCAAATTTTATCGCGGCTGCGCGCCGATAAGCCGAACGACGCTGTATACTTGTAAAGCGATTTCAGATAACCCGCGGGTATCGTGTCGCGCGTAATAGTCGCGAATACGACTGCGATTGTTACATAATCACGCTGTGAAATATTGCATCGATCGGCTTTATTTACGAGCGCTTTTCGAACGACAGACATGCGTGTCGACATTCGTACAATTGTAAAAGAATACGCCCGAAGAAGAAAATCTCCGTTCTGCGTAGACACATTCTCTTAATCTAAGATAAGACATCTGTGATAATTTGTAAACTATTTAATTATGCAAAATGGTTTTTTATTTATGTTTGTTTATTTATATTTATTTTTATGCTGTCAATTAAATGAGATTATTCTTGCATATATATGAATAAAAAAAAATCCATCGGAAAGCTTCAGAAACTGCTACTATATTTACAGTAAAATTATTTTTATATGGTTCAATTTAAAAATTGCAACATACATAAAATAGAATATTGTTTTTAGAAAATTTTAATTACATTTTAATGACCTTAATTTCTATAAGATGCAATGTGTTTTGCACAACTTTAGCTATGGATTCTTCAATCAATTTGTAATTGATAGGATACAATTTAGAGAAAAAGACCGTTTGTGTCAGAACGTTATCCTGCATTTCTCGCCGTGCAATCGGACCTAAACGTGCGCATGATTGCATCGCACAATCGTGCCTTTTGTCGAAACACGCCGGTCAGTCACTCGTAAAAGTAACTCGACAACGTCAACTAGCCGCTGGCCAAAGATTTCGAGGGTAGTTAGAATGCCCGGAGAACGCGGAGGGGGAGAGGGTGCGCAAAGTGCCGGGTAATTAGTTTACATCGTGCGACTCGCGCAAACCCCCGGCGCTGCTTGTCGATTAAATGCCGCCGCTGGTAGCCGTCGTTGTCGCGCGCACGTGCGCGATTAGATGCAGCTCGATCGACCTAGCCGCGTTTCCTAGCCTTTGCCATGCCGATAGAAATTGGCAGGTTAAACGTCGACAAAAGCAACAGCCCGGTTTGTTGAAACCGCGCCAATATCTCCGAATGACGCCTCTGTCACATGATCGACTCGAAGAAAATGCAATAGATGAATTGCGAATTTAAATTAGCGATGCATAGCAGAAAAATAATATTTAATAAATTGTCCATTATTTACCTATATTTCTCTATAAAAATTATTTATGAATAATGATAGACAATTGGAATCGATATATAATTAAAAAAAAATCATTTAGAGGTACTGATGAATTTTTTACTTATTTTTAATTTTTTTGTAAGATAGATAAAAATGATTAGTTATGGACAAATGTAGACGAATTATGGACAATCAAATACCATATCAATTTTGTAAAAATTCACATTTTGAAGTGCCAACTGTTCAGATCTCTGGTAATATACTGTTTTTTGAATGAAAAATTATTATTCGAGTCTAAAGGAAAAGATTAATGACAACTAAACAATGACACGTCAACGTTAAAAGTGATAATCGAAAGTCGTAGAAAGCAGTCCAAGTAGGAAATTCTCTCTCCTTCTTTCTCTCCTTAAAATGAGAGCCATCTCCAAAGTTTTCGTGAGTCGTAATATGTCAGAGAGCCCGCCGGAGGAAAACAGGATGTTTTATTTTCACGCATGTACGACCGGCTTTGCGTGTCATTTTCTCACTCTCCGGGAAGTACGCGACTTTTGCGCGCGCGAACACCATGACTTCTCTTTCTCTACATCCACCGTGAAATTGACTTCAAAGAGTCTCCGGACGGCGCGAAAGGTCCATCATTTTCCATCCCTCGCGGAAGCCGGGGCGCCAGTGCATGCACATATACAGGGTGTCCCAGACACTGCATGTCGTTTCCTGTCTATCAGATTTTTCAGTGAATCTGATATATTTTTCAATTGAATTGGACAATGACCTATTTTTACGAATCTGTTTTCGTAATTTTGAGGTTAATATTAAAAATCTGAATAGCGCTCGCAGACGGCAATAAAAGTGCCTGTCGTCAAATATAAAAATCCGAAAAAATTCGTTTCGATGTTTTACCCATTAAGGAAGAAACGATTCGACAAATGATATCTCGTTTTTTAAAAATTGCGAAAAACGATCAATATAGAATGTAATCACCGAAATAGCGCGGGGACACGTGCAAGCTGAAATAAAACGCGAAATTTCGGAGCAAAGAATTTTATGAGGCTAGCTTATTACATCTCGTAAAATACCTTTATACGACGATACCGCGGTGCCGTGTCGCCCGAGGCACCTTGTATAACGCATATACATATATTCATATATACATATAGAAAAGGGTGCGAACGGACGAGCGGGAATGGGCGGGGCTGCAGATGCATTGCCGCGTGCATGCCGGGCTTTCTAATCAGGCATAGTACTTCTCGGAACGCATCCGCCTATATTCAATCAGTCGGGTTATAAATTTTCCCGGTGGAAACCGTCGAATATATTGTCCGTCCGGTTCGTCGAACCAGAGGTCTCATTTGCGGCCGTGCTTGCACACACGTCCGCGGATTTTTGTTCCGCGTACTCTGACGTACTCGTGTCTCCTCGCTCTCGTCGCGCCCGATTGCCGCAAAAAGATACGGGACAGTCCGCGGTAATCGGCGCGCGAGTAATGATACACCCGGCGACGACGCAGAAGTGCGTACTGCGGGAAATACACGAAGATTCCTATAATTTGCCGCCGTCGTCGAACCGATCCCATTCCCCGCATCGCGCCGCGACTTCTTTCAAAGTCATTCGCAAAACTGTGGCGTATCGCGACGCGTACAAGTGGCACACACTGTATAAGTATACCGTACGCGTTGCACGCGCGGTGCGGACATTCAGCGAACGACTATTCGCCGGATATTCAAATACCTTATTCGCATTACTGCAAATTTCTTCGTTAATGCGCTGTCACTCACGCGACCGCAAGTGTAAATCGACGAAAATCATCAGATCGAAACAGTAATCATTCGCGTAAGGTGGGAAACAAAAAGAAACTTTGTTCCTGGCATAAAAAAAAATATTAAAACTGTAGAACAAATCTAATTATTCTTTTACCTTTGTTACAGCGTAGAATGTCTGCAATTATGGTCTTTATGCTAAGCATAAACATATTGTTCCGAGCCTCACACGGTTTTTCCCTCGTGTGCGGCTCATCGTGTTACTGCCCGGGGCCCTTCATTTCATTCCACATTTTCCGAGTAATTACTGAATGACAATTGAAGGGAGTTACGGTTGTTTCATCCTCGCCGGGAAAGGTGGGGCGATACGATCGAATTGTAAGACGCGCGTAGCGTTACTATTTGCACACACGACGTCGTACTGTGTACATAATATTTCTGCGCCGCGAGCGGAGTACGTGGAACTGGCTGCATTATTCAGCGACAGTCAAAGCTTAGTTACGTGCATTATGATTGCATAACTGTAAAACGGTCGCGTTGCGCGCCGCGGTTCTTGGGCGAAAAATTCGCACGTAAAGAGCATGGGTCCGGCCACGCGTGCGCGAGGATATGTAAGTTTAATTAAATTCTACGTGCGGGCGGCGAACGGTTAAAAAGACGCTGTGTCGTTAGCGCTCGTATAGTATCGGCCTCGCCGCAAAAGTACGTTTCTTTGAATGTCGGTCTCGGTGTAAGGGGCAACACATTAAAAAAAAAAAAAAGAAAACGGTCAGCCGGTGCGCGTTGCAATCCGCTTTGCAACCCGCGCACCCGATTCAACGCCTCGTTGTTTCGTGGTTGAGCCACGGTACGGATTCGAGGTGAGCGCTCGGGCTCGTTTTCCACCCTTAGTTATAACCGCCTATGACGTTCCCATGGCATAAACAAAGCGCAACCGCCAATTCCGAAGATGAAATATTATAAGTAATAACATATATCTATACCAGGGCAGAGAGCCGGTGCTCTCTCGCTCCGCCGTGCCTCTCGCGCCGCCTTCGAGACGAGAACGGGATAATAACACGGCACTAAACTATACCGAAGCCTGAATACACCGTATACCTACATGTAATTGTATAATTATTATTAATGATATCGGGTCTCTTACCGGCTTAAACGCGCCGGAGAGATATCCGATCGAACGACGCTTATACTTACTTACGGCTAACTTATACCCGCGTATTTCCTCGCGCCTGCCCTCTCTCTATTTCTCTCCCCCTTCCCCCCCCTCCCTCTCTTTCTCACGTATGCGTGCTCCAAATGGCGGTTGTCAACCTCTTCGATTCCTGAAGAACGAAAGCTGACTAGTGTGTCAATTATCATTTCGTTCCGGATTGAGGAGCATTTCTAAATAAACAGCGCTCTGTTAAATATTGCTGCGAAAATTTCGACGTTGTAGGAGTGGTTTGCGTACGCATTTTGATGATTGCCGTTGGTAAAAATAGGATTACGATCGAATTTGGGAAAACAGTGGAGAGGAAATAAAGAATGATAAAACTATATTTGCTACAGGAGAGATATAAAACAAGAGTTTAAATTTTTACTTCCATAAGCGCGGTTGTACAGCTCGTTGCGCGCGTTGGCAGGAAAAGAGAGATTTTTTTTTAAACGACGGAAGTAATCAAGTTTTAACGAACATTTCGATCAAACAAATGAGAATTCGTGGAGCAAGCTGTCCTCTCGAGATATTTCGAGCTGACAACCATTGAAGCGCTGAACTTTACGAGCTGCGAAGACGTCCAGTAATTCGCGGCGTTATTTATTGCGTCGATGGTAATTTTTCGATCGAGGCAGGCGGTCGATCTATCGGACGATGATAAATGGCCCGTTGCAAGTTCGGGCTGAAGAAACGGGCGGAAGAAACGGCTAATGCGAGGCGGCTAAATCGAGACTGCTAAATGCAGGAACGCGTGATTCCTCCGTGTCTTCGCGAACTTATTCTTCATCTGCCGCAACGGATCGGCTGTTACATAAGTTTGTCGTTTCCAAGAAGAATAGCCTCTGTTTTCGGAATAGAAAGTATCGACCAAATCCACGGGACGGCCGATACGCCGCTACGAAACAACTTGCGTAATCCTTGGCGATTGTTATCCTTTCGTTTTGCATTAGTTCACTCGAGAAAAGAATAGCTCGTTTTTACGTCCGCATACACGAACGGTTAATAATATAGAGATAAAACTATGAAAACTCAAACTCTCGACAAGAAGACGCCTCGGCTGAAAGCTTTCGAGATGCGTTCACTCGAAAGCTCTCGCAAGCGATTATACGCGACTGTAAGTGTTAACGACAACCCGCCGAAAGTTGGTAACGACTTGGTAACGGGTTTAGCCACGCGATCGAAGAAGAGATGAATTAATTCCCGCTTTGTAATGGCAAACATTGCTCAGACGTGTCGTGCGAGGAGGACGGAAGACGAAGAGTAGACGATGAAGCGCGGCGGATGAGGGAGATGAAGAAGAAGTCGGACGCGCGGAATATTAAGAGCTCATTAACATAAAGGGACAGGAGCGTGCGTGTCCTCCGCGATCGTGACGGCGTTATCGATTGTCGTCGTGGGTCCTAGGTACGAGAGCACGTTACAAACGCATCCACGAACCCACGACAATGAGGTGGACGAGGTTAAAGACACGCGTCGTGTAGCGGTCGCGTGGTAGGGGGGAAAACGTTGGCGAGGATAAAGAGAGTAACGCGTGAAAAAGAATGGACGAGAAAGGATGACGATGATGACGACGACCGGGCGACGAGGATCCGTGAAGACGGGGGGGGGGAGAAAGGGGGGAGGTCGTGACAAGAAGTCGCGGCATTGTCAACTGCGAGGCCTGTACGGCGCGTTTACTGGTAACCGTAACTGTACACCTGCATTCCGATCTTCTGAATAATGCCGGAATAATACTCCGTGGAAAGAAAAAGGAGGTACAGGCGTACATTGGGAGGCCACGAGGAACGACGTCGGTCGACGTTTTCACGCGTTTGCTCGTTCACGCATATTTGTCTTTAGACTCTTGGAAGAAATTTATGAGTAATATTAGTACAAGAGAAAGATAAAATTATTTTTTTGAAAGAAAAATAAAGAATTCCTAAATCTGAAATTATTTAAATGGTGTAGAAAAGAAGAATATAAAATTATTTAGAATAAAAGGATTTTTAGAAAAAACATAAAAGTATATAAAATATAAGAACTCTAAAATTACGAGTAAAGTTATGTGAGAAGTGGATTAAAATAACTTGCCGTTTCAAATCCTCGATTAAAAAAATATATGTGCTAGCGCTCAAACGTTTTAATGGATTCGCGCACACATTGTTCGATTTTCCATATATCTAAGAAGTAAGAGATGGACGGTAGTCCATCTTCACCGCTCACGTACCCGAGACACAGGACCCTGACGAAGGGCCCGCTCTCGCGCGCGAGAGAGAAAGAGAGAGACCGCGGTTGCATTACGTGGCGATGGCTTTCCATGGCATTCGACTAATTCCAGGCTCGAAACGTTCCATTAAAGATTCAGCATGTAATTGCGTGCGATCGTAGGAGATCACCCTCTTGGTCCTCCTCCGTCCCGTCCACCACCACCTTCTCTTTTCCCTCCTTCTTCCGTCTCCGAGCCAGACATGCCGCACTGCCCGAAGAATTATCATCGAACCGAATGATCGCGCGTAACCGTCGTACGTGAGGCAATCAGAGAATCGCGCGGCGGAAAATCCGTCCTAATGATCCCTCGCCCACCCCAGCCCGGTGGTCCGTCCACCCTGATCTGTCCTAAGAGTTGTTGTTTTAAACCTTTGCCGCGCACTCTCGGGTCTCGCACGATTCGCATCTAAATGCTAAACACACTGTCGGATCAGGTTGGGTATCGGAACGCAATGGACGGCATACTTCGCGATTAATTCATGCTCTCATCGTGGAATTATTATTTCTTTATTAAGCATACGAAAAAACAATTTCAAGATGACGTCACTTAATTCAAAAGAATATTTTAGAAAACTAGAATATTAAGCGTCATTATGTATAAAAATATTCTGGAAAGAAATGGAAGAATCTTTTTTTTTACACTTATTTGATTTTTTAAATGTTATTTTGAAACGTTACACATTAAATAATCTAATTATTTAGTCCACGCTGCATTAGCCATTACTCACATTGCGGGACTTTATATTAATTATTACGACGGAACGTCGTTCAAGCAATGAAAATCCGTCGAGGTTTCCGCCACTCTAGCGATTTAGAGCGAATCTTCTCTTCGTCCGCACGCGCGCAACGGAGCTCCTCGGAGTGAGCGAGAGAGCGACTTTCCGAAATTCGAAATTCTCGACGAGAACCGAGCGATAAAGCGGACCGTTTCCAGCGGGCACTTAGATACCGCAATTTGCTAGATGGTCGCCCAGGGCGACCCATCCACTCCGGCAACCTTTGCTTTGTGTCTCCGGCGGACAGGACAGCAGGGGAATTCGATTTAACTACCACGTGTCCAGAGACGCCCCGTATACGTGTGCATGTTTCTCGGTGTACCCTCCTGATCTACAGGGTGCGTGCGAATTTTAGGAACGCAGGATTCAGGACGATCTCAAAATCGTTCTGAATCGTATTCGAGACACAGAGACGGCATCTCGACG
This sequence comes from Tetramorium alpestre, assembly GCA_021460005.1. NCBI lineage: Eukaryota > Metazoa > Arthropoda > Insecta > Hymenoptera > Formicidae > Tetramorium > Tetramorium alpestre. Next base: position 636,447 of record JAJVSH010000040.1, on the reverse strand, counting down.
CGAATCGCAGATTCAGTCGGCTGCGTTGTAAAAAAATTTTGATTCGATTCAAGATTATCAGCCATTTCAGTCCGTCTAACGTGACGACCGTAGTTCTGAGGTCGTGATAGTCCTACTACGGACAATTCCACGACGGGCCACCCGGTACACCGTTTCGGTGCATCGCGCCGGACAAAGGACAGGTATGCATATGCACCGCGTCCCTCGTCTATCCGCCATGGAAATGCAATGTAATTTAATGCGGGACGTTTGACGTCGGTTCTCGATGTCTTTGCGGCCGCAACATTATATGTATATACACATATTCCATCCCCGCGACATAAACGATAAAGAGGTTTCGTCCCGGGACCGCTCCTCGTTCCGCGCCTTACGAGCGATTTACAAAGGGTAAGGACAGTCGAAATTACGTTCGACCGTATCGAAAAGACAGCGTATGAAGTATGAACGTAAGAGGCTTTTGTGAAGATCACTCTAGGAGTATAAATCGAGGTCAAGGAATTCGTTAAATTGTATCTTAAATATTTTCCTGGAAATTGCAATGTTCGAAATTGATGTATTACAATATTAACAAATGGAACAAGAGAGAGTTGACTTTTCTTCCTTCATAGTTAAACGCATCGTCATTTTTGTGCGAACGCCAAACGATATATTATAGTCGTCAACATCGTGATATCTATCCGGAATGAATTTAGAGCGAATACAATAGATATTAATAGATATTATATTCCATTTTCTGTAGATATAGCTCTGATAAATTATATATTTATACAGTAGATAAATTATATATTTATACAATAGATTTATACAATAGATATTAATAGATATTATATTCCATTTTCTGTACAATATAGCTCTGATAAATTATATATTTAAATATTTAAACATTTTTTGTTTAGAATATTTTAATTAGATACTACTTAAATAAGCTGTACTTACAGCATCACGCGATTTGATGTCTTCATGTGTCTTCCGTTTGCTGAAAGCAAACATAACAATCGAGATTACAGGGGATTTTTGCCGCGAGGGGGAACAAAAGATATGCATAATCTCTCGCGGAACGATACCAAAGAGGATCCTCGCGAGGGGATCCTCGTCCTCGAAGTAAGTCATCGAACGCGAGCCAGGACTCTCCCAATTCCCTTTCGAAGCGTACGTTTCCTCCGTCCTTAACACTGCCGACGAACTTATAAAATATCATCAATCTTCTCGACTTTCCGAACCGACGGACGCGCACCGCAACGTGTGTTTACGGCGCATCGCGCGCGTCCGTTTAGGCGTGATTTATCGCGGTGGATTATCGGAATGCCAGAAATACCGTATCATTATCCCGCGCGTTCGCGCTCTCGCTTCGTTCGCGCGCGCGCGTACGCGCAGAATTTACAACCAGAAGATATCATGGCTCGAGCGTGTGGACTCTCGATCGGATGACGGATTATCCCTCGATATCGGGGGATCGATCCTGTTTCTTGCATTATCTTGCAATCTGCCGCTCTCAATGTGGGCCCCGAGATGGTCGCTCCAGAACGCGAAATATGTATCCCAGCATTTATCTATTTTCTCTTCAATTTTGCCTCCCTATTTCGCGTCAGTTCTCGCATAGACGCAAACGTAGCAAAGGTAGCTCTTTTCTCTCCCTCCCTCTTCTCCTTTCTTTTTTAACGCGGTAATTAACCCTTTGCTCCTTCTCTCCCGCATTCGGACCATTTGCCGCGGAACAGCCAGTCGGCCAATTATTTCTGAAGGGCGTTTAAATATTGCAGCTGGTTTCGCGGGCGGACGGCAAGCGCGCTGCCCCGGCAAATTTACGATTTCTATAAAATTTCTAAGGTTATTACGATGAAATTTTTACGGCCGCCCTTTTTAAAACATCTCTTTGTGCCGCGCCCCGAGCGCGCGTGTGCGTGCCCATAGGTGCACGCGTGTGTACAGCCGCAAGCTCAGCTCGACTCAGGTCGACGTTACCGCATTCTACCGCGAATCCGCCAGGGAGGCTAAAGGGGTGGGCGAGCAAGGAGGGATTGGAATCGCCACAAAAGTTAATTTGCAATTTTAATATCCCACTTTTTATTCCGACAAAGTCGGTTGGTGGCCGTACGGGGATTTAATGAAACGAAGGTTACATTGCTCGCGGCCGCTCTCGGTGTGGCATTACACCGTATACAAGTATCGTCGCAATTGTCTCGTTATGGTCAACAATGCAACCGCGGCTGACCCAGAATTCGTGTGTCGGACTCCATTCAATGACCGGCGAATCAAAACGCGATCGCGGAAACCAAATGTCCCCCGCCGCGGAGGCTCCGGCGTTGATAATTAAGAACAGCGCGTTCATAAAATGTGTATCGCTCGCGATTATTGCACGATGTTATAGTTTATTGTATAGTTTAGACGGAGGCACGCGTGCAGCGCGGGTTGTTAACCGCATGCAGTTATTCAATTACGGTAAACCGCCGTAGTTGTACAAGTCTAGTTTGAGTTATCTAACTATAGCTATTTAACTCTAGTTACTTGCATCGAGTCTTGCGTTTTAAAGACTAGTCTGCAGCGAGCAAAATTGTCTTTTTTTTTTATTGCATTGATGAATCGTAAACTGATTCGACTTGATTTTTTTTTTCATACGCGTTGCCGCACGGTCGAGTTATACGCGCTTCTTGCTCGCTCCACGCTCGCTCGATGTGTGTACTGTGTCGTGTATAATAATCGGCGTTACGTCCGATCGATAAGAGAAGTGTCTCGATTCGGAAATCGAGTTTGGTAGGCACTAGAGAAGCGGAGTCTCTTTATCGCGATGCGAGGACTCGATTAACCTCCTTACGTCATTTACTGAACCGTCGCGCTTACAATAGTACGGAGCTACATTATTTATCGTCTGCCATCCCTAATAGATGAGATAATACTATAACAAGAAGCGATAAAAATTGCAACGCCTCGTCACTGGAAGTTAATAAGAGATGAAGATTTTGTAGGACGTCCAGTTCCACCCTCTTGATATTGTCAATTCTGACATCGAGATTTTCATTTTTCATTAAATTCATTAATATTTAATTGTCATAAAGGTAAATTCTTCTAAAAGCAACGTTACGTAATTTTAATTTTTAATCGATTGTCAATATTTGAAAGGAGAAGAGAATCTTTACTTACGTCGCTATACGATTTCGGTTTATAAATCGGCTGCCGATATTTAACTATTTATGAAAATAAAAAAACTATAAAANTATTATAATCACTCTATTATTATGTTTTATATTTTATAAAGATATGATCTATAAAAACTAAAAGTGGTTATATATGATAACATTTATATATAATATTTATATATAATATAAATAATAATTTATATATAATATAAATAATAATTTATATATAATATAAATTTATATTGCTCCAAGATAGGTTTAAATTCACATTTTGTAATATCGAGAAATGTTCCAAGGGTAAGCTTTGATCATGGATTTCGGAACTTGGTTCTGAATGAGATTTCGGATTCGCGCAGCAAGGTTTCCTCTCGAGATATCTCTTCTCTCTCTCCCCGCTGTGGTCTCCTTCGGTCTCTCAACCTTGCTTTGGCTCTCTCGGCGGAGTATGGGCCACCTTTTCCACGAGCGCACGGTGAGCGCGCGCTCGTATCGATTCGTGGCCGCAGGTGAGAGACCGATGATTATATCGATCGAGTCTTAGTTCTGCGGGCGGGCGGTAAGGGCGGGGAAGGAGGTAATTTCGATATTCGGCGCTTCGGTACCCGGTAGCATGATCGGCGTAGCCCTTATGCGAGCTGTTTGGACGGTGGCGGCCTCAGGGCACTGATATTACCTACCCCCGTGATCAGCGCCTACATTGAAAATCACGGCGGACGAGTGAGAGAGCGAGAACGAAGAGACGGAGAGAGAGAGAGAGAGAGAGAACGTATTTTACTCCCGAAACGGCGACGTCGAAGTCGACATTTTTTGCGTCTAGCCGATTGTAAGTGTAGGGTGTGGACCCCTTTACGTCGAGCGGGAGAAGGTAGGCGGTGAACACGAGGGGGGATAGAATCGCGAGCTACCTATCGAATACGCGAGCCGAGAAATTCGGAATCTCGCAAAAAGGGGCGAAAAATGTTAGAAATTGCACCCTTCGAATGCAAATCCGCGCTTACCGTTCCCCTCTTTTACATTTCCTATCATATCCTCCTTTTGCTGAGGCATCGGATCCCCCTTTCATTGAGATTCGATTTTTAGAGTCTCGGGATCTCTTCCGATCTTCAAGGTCGAGCCGCAGTCGAAAATAAACATCCGCGAATTCTCGATCGCGCAATATATCAAAAAAAAACGTAAATTCACGATAATGAATAATGATATTGATTCATTTCCATATCATACAATTAGTCTGTTTCTTTTCTTTTTATTAAAGATATTGTTTATTATTAAATTTTAAATTTTTTATTATGTTTTTTTGCGAGGACAGATTTTGGGAGGAACTAAATCTCCCTCAATTAATGCACCGTTTGATCAACAAGTTTGAAAATGCAAGCCGCCGATCACGCGGCAGTCATTAAAACGATCTACCCGCATGACATCATTAACATAATTCAACTTTTTCGCGGTATCCCGGATTTCACCGTGCCAGCCGGCGTGTATATAATATGAGCGCGCGATTCGGCGAAGTCAGGTGATGAGGGAGGACGGGACGGGGGGAGGGCGAGGGGGATGGTCGAGTGTACAAATACACGCGGTGTATATACTTCGTCCCGTACATATTCGTTCAATCGTGGGCACGCCGAGAGAGAGCAGGTAACGCAACAAGTGGCGGTTTTCACGGGTTTTCCCGGGGATGAAACGCGCGCGGTCGGGCCGGTGTGGTGGAGTCCCACGCCACTTCCACTTCCACGGCAGCGAAACCGCCGGCATCACCGCCGCCTGCCCTCCCCGCCCCCTCTTCCTTCTTCCCGTCCACGCCGCGCCGTATCCACGCCACCCCTTAACGGCCACAAAGCTCCTGACCGGAATTTAAGGGTGGAAGCCCTTACGGCGCGGCGGCAGCGACGGCGCCGTCGGCGGCGGCCCTCCGTCCCTTCGCCTGCGCCACGGATTGAGATAGGTCGAGCTACCACGGTCAAGGCTCTCGACCTCTCGCGATTAGGGGCTGCGGAAAGAACAGAGAGAAAGAGGGTAAGAAAAGAGAGAAGACCGCGACTGATTTTAAAGGGGTCGTACCGTATCTGCCCGCGCATCGCGCGACACTTGTATCCCTTATCGGTTTTCTTCTCTCACAATTCAAGCCTTGCGATATCGACGTGGACGTGATAGTGTGCTTTCTTTTTAATCCGTATTGAATTAAAGTCGACGTAACGTTTGACTTTGTTTTGGAAAAAAATATCTTGTATTATAATATCATTTAATTAAATTTTATCTGTATATAAAAAAATTCTTTTACATTGTATATACGTATTTTAAGCGTTTCTCGTATTTCTTTAATTACATGTGTCAACATTAATTGCAATATGTAGACTTGATAGAAATTGTAACTATCGTTTATTTATTATTTGCGTGGACATGGAAATATCTCCTTTTAATCCTCGAGAACATTTTTTTCTCTCGTCTTCTGTCCTCACCTCAGGCACCAGAAGACGTCTTTTTAGTTTCTACTTGAGACGGTCAGTCGTACGATTGTAGATGTGAAACGGTTCGTTGCCAGTTATAGTTTTCTCGAACGCGGGGCAGTACATTTCCGAGTTTAGCACAACTCCGCTGGAAACCATTATTCGAAATCGGCTGACGCGATTGGCCGGCACGAAGGCACGGAGAGCGGTTCGCATGATTAAGATCATCCAATGATTCCTTCTCTATAATGATAGGCTCTGGCATATGCCCGCTCCCGCTTCCCGTCTGGTGGGGAGGGCAGCAGAGAGAAGAGAGAGGCATTATGCGAGATTACTAAAAAGAATCTTATGCTAATGAAAATGCCCCGTTCCGCCCTTTCCTTCTCTTTCTCTCTTTCTTTTTCGAGCCTTCTCCGCCGGTCGTTGAATGTCAGGACATCGTCGTCGTCGTCGTCGTTGAGGATCGGTCGATGATTTTTTTCATTGTCGTCGTCGTCATTGATCATTACTGGAAACGACACGCTTCGGGCCGCGCATACCGCAGACGTGCAGTATGTAAAATTGAATACAACGTAACATGCCGCAGAGGCAAAATGTAAGGATGCAAAGCCGAGTGCATTACACGGTGCACGATGATATTTTAAAATCGAATGCGCCGTGCACACAAACACTTAAATACGGAGATCTAAACACGCCGCAGAGATGAGCGAATTGCAGAATGCAAAGTAAAAATGAATACATTTTCCCATATTCTAACAAAATAAAGGATGAAAAGTGTATGAAACTAACTTATAAAACGGAATACATAATGTCCTTCATTAAAGATATATAGGGAGGGAAAAATTATTCTGCGAAATAGAATACGTCGCGCGTTGTATTGCATAAGTTTGTTGAAAATACTCTGAAATTTCATAAATAGCGAAAAGAAACACGGCAACACGGACTTGAAGCGGCAGTAATCGAAAATAACGGGACGTGCAAACATCGCGTTCGGAAATACGAAGTTATTAATATTATCAGTATTAGTAAGTTATTACTATCCAGACGATCGCTGCGTCTAATGAACGTTCCGCGATTTCCATCAGGGACAGGACAAGTCGTTCATCAAGGACGAGAACATTCCCATTCAATGTATGTATAAAGTAATAAGGGACGACTGGCGAAAAGAGAGAAGGAGGGAGGAAGAAAGAGAAGCCGGAGCCGAACGAAGAACGAAAGAAGGAAAGGAAGAAACAGCAAACTACACGGACTCGGATAAATGGCCTTTCTTATTATTTTCATTACGGTTATAATGAAGTATTAATGGCGAGGCGGTCGGACGAGTCGGTGGACTATGTAGGAACGGGCGGGTGGCGAGAGGGGAGGAAGGGGGAAAAGAAGAATGGGAGACGAACGACCGACGCAGGCGGACGGAGATGGACGGACGGATTGAAAAAAACCATTTAGCAACTGGCCATTATAATAATACGTGATTCGTTTATCTCGGTACAGTCGCGGCCGGACTGATTACCATTCTCCCCCTGGATCTCCATGGGAGATCCCACGTCGGGAAAGAAAGAGAGAGAGAGAGAGAGAGAGAGAAAGAAGGAGGGACGATCGAGCCCAGCGTCGGCTCTCGCTCGATCCGCGCTCGTCATTTCCGGTTTTCTAATCGTCGTCCGTATCCGCCGCACGGCTGCATGCACACACGAATGCACTTTTGCGTCTGTACGAACGGACAGATCCAACGGACGGCCGGATGGACGGACGGACGGACGGATTCGAGCACGTACGGACGATTTTGCATTTCCCCGCGACCCGGTGCATGTAACTCGCTCGCGACCACCCATCTGGCTACGAACGGGTTACGACTTAATATTTCGCGTATCCCAAAGGTATCCTTTTTGTCTCCCCTCCTGCACATGTGCCCTCGGCACTCCCGATCGGGAGGGATCGTCCCGAGAAGCCCCGTTTCTTGCATCCCGCGACAGCGAGAGCAAGAAACGTTGTTGCTCTCACAGATTCTAAACAATGAAAAATATATTATATATATGTATATATATATATGTATGTTACATCGTGAAGGGGCCAGGGGGGACATGCTCGTGTCATAGCCGTATACGACCGTTCCATGTCGGGGAGCACGCTTGCGGAAGCGGAGCACGGCTGCTTTCGCGGACTGTACGATAATGCAGCGGGATGGATACCTCGGCATTACAATATGAACTCGGTCCGCCTCGGTCACGTTCGCTTGACGATTGTATACGTGCGTGTGTATGTGTGCGTGTGTGTGTGTGTGTTGTACAAGTCGCGTGTGCGTGTGGTCCACCTCCGATTCCTTCCCGCCACTGTCGCTCTTTTCCTTTTTTTACTACTTTCCCTCTTAGCCGCGCGAGCCCCGGACCGTGTTCTCTCTTTCTCCACTTCTCATTCTTCCGTTTAATTCTGCTGCACGTAAAATGATGGAAACTTATTATCCATTATGGACATTTGCGAGCGATGAAATCATGGACGAAGGGTTTTGATGGATACTGAGGCATATTTAAAGAAGAATCATCGACAGAATCGCCCACGGTAGAGTGGTAGAGAGGGCTCTTTGTTCTACGAGAATCTAAAGAGTTGATATTGATGTCCTTTAATTTTCATCATCGACCATAACGTCTAGTTTTATGTGGTTGAACGCAATTACTCAATTAATTCACAATGAACGCATGTTACAAATGCAAAACGCTCGAGAAGCAGCGTAATGCTATTTTTTTTTACACGGCATTCACGTTAGTATATAGCCGCTGCTAAAATAGCCGCGCGTGAAATTATGAAGACATTAGAAAAACAATCGTCGTGAAGCGGAACAGCCCGTTATCAGGGGGGAGAAAAAAACGACGTGACGTCCTAATGAACGGCGACGGACTCACTGATGCCTTTTCCCCTCTATGTTCGTGAATCCACGAGGGATACGAACGTACGAGGTTTCTCCGGGTTTTCCAGCCCGTCGCGGGCGTCTTTACACGCAGGAAGAGGAAACGAGACCTTGGCCGGCGGGACAGGCATAAATTTTTCTTTTCCCCGGTGAAGTGCGTGCCTTGAAATTTACATAAGACGCACGCCGTACCGTATCATTGCGGGAGTCCGGGGCCGGCCGGGACGCATCGCTCGCTCTAATGACCGAGCGTTCAAGGATATTTACCTTTAATATTATAGAATCCCGGCCTTCTCTTTCTCTCTCCCTCCCTCCTCGGCGGAGGGACCGAGCGAGCGAGCGAGCGTCCACGGTTTGTTGGCCGTTTTCAATACGCGCAATTGGAAACCGCGCAATTTTCGCGGTGATTACCGTGCGGCGACCGAGGACACGCCTTTTTAAGCAGCCACTGCGTAAACACGCTCGTGTGTGCACGCTTATGCTTATGCGGCGGAATCGCATTGCAACGCCGCGGCACGATCGATCGACCGGTGAAGAAGGATCTCGTAAATTACCGCTGAGATATGCGTGCGCTCGAACTAAAATCGCTATTGCTTACTAGAAACGGAGAGACATCCCCAGCAGTTGCTGACGATTAAATGATTGAATAAAATGCCATCATTCTGTTACTATCAAAATTCGAGAGAGCTAACAAGGAATGTTTGTGTTTACTAATAAATTTTAAACAGTTGCCTATATAATCGCGCCAATTAATTATTTTTAAGATTTAGTCGAGATATTTAATATTGAAAAAGATAACGATAGTTTAAATTGTGGATTAAATTTTTACTGAGACAGTGTTGATTTCAAATTTATCATAGTCGAGAAGCACACAATTTTTTAAGATGCACATATAATCAAGACAATTCAATGGAAACTTTCTAGCCCGACTGATTTGTGCGATATATACCGAAACACATCAACTTTGTTTTTAAAAAGGAAATGTATAATCAGTCGGTAACAAAAAAACAGGTTGGAAAATACTCGTTAGCTCACCCTCTATGTATACCATATGTAATATGAACTCTATACGTCAATCAGAAATGGCATTTGTATCCTTAACGTCATGGCAGACAAGTATGTCAAAGGTGGACGCAGTAAAATTGAATGCAATAAAAGTATACGTATTATCATAAATTAAGAATGCAATATTATAATTGCTGAACAATAATAAAGCAAATGTCTTGCCCAACCTTGAGAGCGGTTGTCTACAATTCGAATATTCATAAGTATCATTGCGCAAACAGATTGTCAATGTATAAATTCTATTCCGTCGATTCAATATAAATCATTAAATGCGCGTATATCGCATTTATGATTAATGCAGGTCGTAACCCGCCATCGTGCGTAAAACGTAAAACAACGCTTATGCGATTATCTGAGTAAATAACGCCGAGTAATTTCCGTCATTAACTCAATATATAATTTGTTCCGTTCAATCGCAATATATTTTAATAATATTCACTCTCATCAATTTTGGATCGTTCTTTTCCCTCGGCAAAAGCTCTGCGCGAAGCCTGCCGTCTTACAATACTTAATATTTGATATTCTTTGACATCAATAACATACTACATCGCGTTTTTATTATTGCCGAATTACGAAAGACTTTTTTTATTTTTAACTATTAATTACATTAAACTTTATGCTCTGCTGACGCCTCGCTATTGCGCATACAATTTCTGCCTTTCTTTTTTTCATGTAAATCTTATACATGACAAATTAAAAAGTTATGTGTGATAAATATACAACTCCGTATAATATTTAATAGACGATCTTGAGCAGATTCTGTTCTCATTGAATGTCAATTGCAGAATTAATTATTAAAGCATGTAACAATGAAAAATGAAACGATTATGAGATAATTGGCATTTATTTTCTCTGTAGGCTCCAAGTTCATAAGAGAATTTATCACAAAAGTATTTTTCAGTGCAGGTGAGACATCTCTCTCGTGGAGTTATCTTTAGCCGTCGCGACATTCGGCCAGCCGTTCCCGATATTCTCACCGTTATTCTTTGATGTATTATTGATCACCGCCGCGGTGACGGTGCTTTTTGCCTTTCGGCGCTTCGGAGCGGAGACGCCGCCGGCGTTCGCGCCGTTCGCATCACCTCGCCTCACCTCGCCTCGCCTCGCCTCGCCTCGCATCGAAACGCGCGGAAAATCGAAACTTGATGAAGATTTACGCGAACGAAGACAGATCGGCTGCTACGGGAATTTAATCGCCTAATGACAGCCTGCCGCCGCTGACACCTCGTGATTGGCGGCTGTGCACTTCTTCTGCGAGTACCATCCCCTTTCTCTTTCTCTTTCTCCGTCTCCCTCTCTTTCTCGTCCGCTTTCCTGTCTGGCATCGCATGCTTGTAATTGCCCAGTGTTTCCGTGTCTGTTCGCGAACGGTCTGGAAAACGAATAGAAACGCTAACGTCTTACTGTCGCTTCCCAACGACTGCTAAATGCGCCGAATGAGGTGCAACAAGAGCGTTTCAACCACACAGAGTTATATGCAGTAAGAAACTTTATGGACAATGCCGGTAGAATTAAATTTTTAATTACTTTAATAATGGAGATGCCGTTCTCTTTGATTGCGTCAATAAAAATTATTTAAGTAGTCTCAGAATATTATAATTACGTCAAAATCTATAAATATTTAAGACTATACGACTTCTGCAGAATTTAATTTATATTACAGTTTTTATTACATCATCGATTTGCACCTACAAATTTTGATAATTACTTTTGATAAGTTTGTCATTTCTATATTCTTGATCGGTGGACATGCAAAATCCCCAAAAAGGCTAAAATTTGAAAAATGGTATAATATCCTATATTTTAATCCACAATTGCATTGTTTACTGACTTTATGTCCAGCCTTTGTCATGTCCCTTGCTGAATTCCGAACTATCAGAGGGTCATCAAAAGATGGATATGCGAAGTCCTGAAAAATCATAATCCCGAACATTGAAAACTAATTGTAAGACAATGTCCCGAAAAGTCATAATCTTGAAATTTTAAGAAATGTGACAATATCCCAAAAAGTTGTTCCACCGATAATTCGGAATTGAGACGCAGGTGACCTCCTCTCACGAGGTTTTGACCGAGTCTCGAGGGGGTCTTCTCGTGAACCGAGGGATATGGACAAAGGGTGGAAGGCCGGTAAATACAATGTAGTTGTGAATTAAAATACGGCACACGGTCGGGAAACACTACTGCTTGCGATCCGCGCGTGCAACCCCTCTCGCAAATAATACCGACGAATTATGCCCATAAGTCCGCGCGAATGTGCGTGACGTGTCCGGGGGCGGGGGGCACGGAGGGTGACCCTCTGACAATGTCGATTCATCCAATCGGGACGCACCGCCAAATGGAAACCCAAAAGTTTTGCAACTCGTATATCGGAAGCTTGTCCACCACGCGCAACCCATATACGATGCACATGCAACGGCGGTGGTTACACGCGCACGCGGTTGTACGCCGTCCGCTGTGCGCGAAGTGTTTTGGTAATATTTACACGACAAACAATATCCCGCGGGATAGAATCGTCGGGGTTTTATAATCCGCGATAGGAAAATTACGGTCCGCGCGGACCCGAGGCCGCGCAACGCCGCGCATCGGCACGTCTCGCTGAGTCGAACCGGTTCGCACCGATTCGATTGATACTGCGTGGCGGGAATGAAAATGAATCTTACACAAAAGTCGCGTGAGAATCGGCGAGAGTACGCTCTCGAGTGGAATAGTACCGTTTTGTGAATCCAACCGCGAACAAATATTCGACGAATATTGATATTAGAGTTTATGCATCATTTTCTTAAATTATACACGCGCTTTTCTTTTATTTTTTTTTTTCTTTTCATCATTCCTACACAATGTACATGTCTCAGAAATGTTTTACTGCGATATAGTTACTTCTGTAGGCGTGAAGTAGTTTCTTTTAATAGCACATTGTTGCTTACAAATAAAATAACATTCTTTTCTCCAAAGAGAATGTTCATCTGACAATAGCCAGGCTTTCATAAAGTATTCTACTCGCATTCTTTTTATAAAGGCTGTCTTTCTGCCATAGCTAGCATTTAATAGTAAACTCTTTGACATATTTAGGATCAATATTTCTTAAAGCTCCATAATTTTCTTTTATTATTTATTTCATCACAAAGCTGTAAATTGAAATTCAGTTAATCTAAAATCAACGAAAATATTTGATGTATCGTCTATTTTGTTTTTTTTTCCGAAACTTCGTTTATCGAACGTCCCTTTTATTCCCCATCGAAACAGGTGTCGCGAGTTTTTTTCGTCGGGGAAAAGTTATCAATCCAGATTGGCACGAGAATCTGGCATAATAAAAATAATGCGACAAAAAAAAGTGGGACAACTAGCGCGGAAGCCGTTCGATTTACGGAACCGCAAACGCGAACCGTTGCACGATGCAACGTGTGTGCGTGTCCTCATGAGCAGCACATCGAATCCTCGCGAGCCGAATTTCGATGGGTGAAAAGCGGACTAGCGCACTAGCTTCGAGTGAGGGGTGCACACACCCGGTAACCCAGTATCGTGACCCACCACTGAAAACGCCGAAACCCTCCCGTGTTTGCGATTGATTCGTCCGTCTACCCCTCGGTTTTTCATTCTCGGCCTTTAGGGCGCGCCTTTCGCTGCCTCTATCCCTCTTTCTCTCCCTCTCTCTTTTTCTTTCCCGAATGCTATTACGGTGTCGGTCGTGGAAACGGCTCGATGAAGCCGTAAAAAGCCTCTGTGAACCGGCTAAGAATTTTTATGAGACACTTGCAAGCGGGTCTCGTCTCATTCGCGAGTAATAACCCTTCTCGACCCGACGAGATGGGTAAGGCCTGCTAATCGGTAATAAAACGTAGGCCTTACTTTGAAAAACTATTTTTCTTTTAATAACTTATGTTTCTTTTTAAAAATCATATACATCTTCGAAAACTTTAACGATAATAAAAAATGTTTCTTTATTCTCAAAAAGTTATGCATTTAATTAAATTCTGAAATATCATTCGGTGGAAAACTTTGGAAAACTTAATAATTTATTTTATTAAATATCTTATTATTTTGTAACATTATGAGAGTGATAATGCCAAAGCATGATAAAAAAAATGATAATAAAGAATTCAACTCTGTAATTTAATTTAATTCAGCGTAACATGACTGAAATTTATCAAGTTTATCTACTCATGTCACGTTTGTCGGAATACCGTATGTTCAATTTTTGACACAGACGATCTAAGGATTGAACTAAAAAAACCTCCCCGTGATACCCCGTCCAATTACCTTCGGCGATCCATCCAAGATTGACGATGGCGCGGCACGATAAGGAAAAAGAGGAACAGCCGCATTTTTCAATGCGAAATGCTGATCGCGAACGTTCAATCTCTCGCTTACAGCGAAAGAGGTTGAAAGTACGCACGCATGTACGTACGTTTCGTATCGTTTCGAATAATGAATTGGTCCTCGATTTATGGACGATCCGGGGGGGGGGATTCCCCTAGCGCGTAGATAGAGTTACTCGCTTTACGTAGGTGAGTTTGTTTCGATCGAGAGGAAAATAATTTAAGCATCGCGAAGCCAGTAATTAATCCACGGGTCGGCGGGGGTCGCGGGAAAGGGGCGGGCAGGGGTGAGAGCGGGAGCGGGGGCGCGAGGGGGGAGGGGAAACGGCCCTCGCTGGCGCCCAGATACACTTGATTAGCGTTTCATTATTATCGCACAATGAAGACACTTGGAACGCATTGCCCTTTATGATTTCCCACATGCAGAAACAATCGATGCAATGACGTGTGCGCGCACGAGCGCCACGGCTATCAGATTAGAGACCGGGAACGGGAATAATTCGTCGGATCTTTGTCCCTAATCACAATTGATACACCGACGGGGCGGGCTGCACAATGGAGGCGTACCACCCGGTATATGTGTGTACATTTTACCATTTGCCGCGTGTGACACATCGAGTGTACCCTACCTGCGCCCCCTCCCGCGCGCGAGCGCGAGCGCGCGCCCGCGTGCACCCGCTTGTTTATCGCTCAAATAGCCGCCTATAGGCGTGATCCCCACACGCCGCCCGGTATATTTAGGCTTTTCGTTTAGGCGCGCGCGCGCGCATATAATATAACCGCTCGATATGCATTATACACTCGCGCGCGAGTAGTGAGCCGCCCGTGTATACGTATACATATATAATTATACGAATACACTCGTATATATATATGTATATATGATCGCGCGCACCAAGAGTGGCTGCGCGCTCTCTCTCTCTCTCCCTCTCGTTGCGTAACCAACCCTCGACGTCCCTCGCCGCCCCGCGTATATTGATATCGATGGACGAGAGCTGGAAATCCATGGGCGCTTTATTACGACGAACGATATGTAAGCGGCACTCCAACGCGGAATCCTATTATTATACCGGACAATTATAATAATTATTTACCTTTCCCGTCGTAACAATTAATATCGCGAGCTCTCGCGCGCGCACACGTGGGCGACCGAGCGTGTGGCCCCGCGCGCGTACGCATGCACGCACGCACGCACTACGTGCACGCTTATACCTTTGGTGCGTGTGCACGCTTCGTAAATGCTAATTTTCCGATCGGCGTGTACGTACGCGTACGTAAGCGCACGTCTGTACGTGAGCACCAATATTTACCGAGCGCTAATCACGCGACCTGCAAGACCCGCGAGTGCTCGCCCATTTGTTTAGAGGCAGTTTCGACATTGTCGGCGATTTTAATTAATATTAGCAAGGATAACGGTAATTATCATAATCATCGTGACGCCCATACGATTATCCATCGTTCCGTATTCCTTTTTATTTTATTATAATTCAGAAGACGTTTTAAAATGGAAAAAAAATCTTCTTTTTAGTGAATATCGTGATAGTGAATATATATGTCAAAATTTAATTTATTTACTCTTTATTTTAATTTCGACGATTGAAGATTATCTTTATGGCAACGTCGTTAATCGCAATTGTTACATTAAATGGTCAATTGTCCGGGAATATTTTTTTAATCCTAAAGTATGTCTATTTTGATCTTTAAACCTATTTGTGCGTCTGTCGGGCGCTTTGAAGAGGGACGCATCGGATCGTAGCGGACGCTACAATGGTTGATCATAGGCAGGCCGTTCGTTTATTTGTTTATTATTTGCCAGAATAATTCCGTCGCTGAGCGCGTAATAACATTGTCTGTTGTATTATCAAGGAATTTGCATTTCCGCACGCGGTAAAGAGTAATCAATTGAAGTATTGAGAACTGGAAGCGATCTCAATCACAATCGTTAAATCATTTGGCGGATAGACCATTTACCATTTGCAAGAGCTGTAACGGAAACCTCCGATTCATTGACAAATTCAGAATTTATTTTTCCTCACGCGCAATTTTCATGGCATATTCGATGTTCTCGGCAGAATAAACTGCAAGAGAGCAAGTATTAATTTCCAACCATTCCCACGTCTCACATCGCGAATAAAAATTTACAAATACGGTTGAAAATTGAATTGTCTCATCGGCGCCATATCAATTACTACAAAAAAAATGGATCGATGACTCTGAGAGATTCGTTCTCTCAATAAATTTACGTATACATATAACAAATTACGTATACATATAACTTACTAGAAAAGTTGAAAGATGAGCGAGTAACAGTTTCGCGCGACAGTGAATTTCGAAAGTTTCCCTGCGAATTTCGAGTCTTGGTGAAAATCTCGACGTGAAGAAGACCGACCGTCGTCGGTAGCACTCGCAGCAATAATCCACGAAGAAACCGTGGGGGATGATTTACTGAAAAACCGGCGGCGCGTCCCGCTGCCGCCGAGGGGTACGCGGGGATAACGGATACAAGAAGAGATGGGACGAGGGGCCGAAGGGGCCAGAGGTAAGGGGAACGGGAAATAGCCGCGCGCTGAAGCCGGCGCGTAAATAATTTCTGATATAATACGGTTAAAAATTACCAAGTTTAATATTAAATAATTCATTTTAATACTGGCTGGCGGCCGCCCCCGGGGGTGGAGACCGCCGCCGTGGAGACGGCGGCAAGGGAGCCGGGGGTGGGCGCGCGGGGGGTGTTGGATGGCGCGGGGGACGAAGGGGGGACAGGAACGTAGCTACTCGCGGGGGGCCGACGGGGCCCGCGCCCAGGAGGCATCTATAAATTTCTAAAGTTAATAAATACGTAATGGCCAGCCATGCTTTGTAGCCGCCCGGCGCTCTGTAGATTTTACTTTACCGTAAAGGTAGCGCCGTCTCACTCTGTCTCTCCCTCCGGCTACCTACTCCCCCCTCCCCTTCCTCGTCTGTCCTCTCTCTCTCTCTCTCCGTCTCCTTCGTTTCTCACCCCGAGTCGGATCTTTCGATCTCGTGAAAATTTCACGAATGAAATTTTGGCCGTGTCTGTCCTCCGTCCATCCCCTGAAGAATGCACCGTCTTTACTTGAGTAAACGATCCGTAGGAAGGTTATGACGGTAGTAATAACGCAGCAATGGCATGGACATTTTACAATTATTATATATTAACGTGACCGACATTATACTAATGTTCAGATTGACCTCAGAATTTTGCTGTTCGCATAATACCAATCTAAATAACATATTAATCAACGTAATCAATTTGCCGTTAAGAAACTCAAAGAAACTACACGAAACAAAGTTTATTATTTACTTCTCCTTTTATTAACTTTCGATCTTTCACTTGTTCTTCGCATGAACTCGGGGTACTCGCGTGAGAAAGACATCAAGAGCGCGATGTCGACCGAGACAGAAAAACGATGCGGATGTTGTTTATTAATTCTCTGAAATTACCCTGATTCTCCATAAACCAACGCGTAATGCCTACAGCAATTTAAAGTCCGTAGGAATTCAAAGAAATGGAATTTACAGCCAAGCAAGTCGATCGCCGTGGAAGTCACTGGAGCTTGGCCCGATCGCGAGTCAAGCCGCGCGGGCGCGCGCGCGGCTAAACGTGAAATCTCGGTGTACGGTCCCCGGCCTCTGTGTGGCGTAGGTGGGCCCCGATAAGAATCAGGCGAGCGTGAATGGCGACGGGGAAAAGGGACATTAGTAGGGCATTATCGCGTCAAGCGACGCACGGTCGAACTGCCGGAAAAGGAATGCAAGCACCGTGGCGTATACGAGCGCTACCGGCACGCCGGCGTTGCGATGCTACTGACGAACCCCATTGTTGTTGCACCGAGTAATATAAACAATTGGCCCTGTCCGTCTCCCAGTTTCCGGCCGTCACTCGGAAGCCCCGACATTTTTATGGATCGCGGGGGCCGCACTCGGGGTCTCTCCTTCTTTGAACCTCCTGAATATTAATGCGTGAATTCCAGGTCCTATGTATTATTTACGTGCGTTCTCTCCCGTCGGAACCACGCGACTACGTTCCTTCGGGATTCGCGATCCCACGCGATACAGAGAACGCGGAACGAAAAATAACTCGGAGCAATCTCGGCAATTTTATCAATTTTAACGTGCAGATTATTGTAGACATATGCGACCGCACAATGCGCGTATTGTGCATAATACGTTTGCCGTATGTATTCTTGCAATATGTTTCGTTACACAATTGACAATATAATATCCGCATCGATCGCACGTTAAAGCAAATGCATCCTCCAGAGTTGGTTGCTCGCCAATCTCGCAAAGACGCGACTAAAATTACAGACGGAACGCAGCGATATAATAAAGATCCGTGAAAAAAAATCCGTGGCGTAGAGGTTTAAAGAATTATAAGCACATCGTACGATCGATCGGATCACGTCGGCTAAAAATATATACAGTTTAGAGAGTTTTAAGCACGTCGAAGGGATGATTTATAGACGGGCCACATTGATGTAAAGGGGCCTTTCGTTCCGGGGAAAGGCATGGCGTATGTCGTTATCCGAACGTGGAATCGATATCGCGGCGATATTCAAATTAATAAACGAGAACTTTGAAACGACACCTAATCGCTGACGTCACCGCCGTCGTTGAAGATACGCGAGGGCATGTCGAATATCTTAGTATTAAGGCGAGGCTCGGCGCCTATTATTTATGACGTCATTTGGCGTCTTCATACCGGTCTCGTAATTGGGCTCGGTATTAATCGCGCGTTGCGTTAACGCGGCCGCGGTTTTACCTGAGCGTAAACGAGGCCGCGTCTCTTTTTATTGAAGGAAAAAAAAACGCGCCAGCTGATTATCATAACCGCTACAGAGTTATAGAAATATTACGATCGCGCGGGGCGATCAACGGTGCGCCGCGAATCCTAATACCGTAAATTCTTGCTACAAAAAGTTTTATTGGATTCTTAAATTTTTATTACCAATTAAATTTAATGAAATTAAATTGGATATATATCTTATTCTTTCCTTAGCTTTTTTTAAAACTGGAATTTGCTTTAACACGATTTTAATTCGAACCTTACTCGCGGGGATATATCTCGTAGTTTAACGTTAAAAATTTGTGAAAAAGTTTAGGGCCAATAAAACTTTTATCAAGTAACAGTTCCCGGCTCATTCGATGGAATTTAAAAGAAAAATCCATAATGTAAAGAAGATGATGATGCGTCAGACGAGCAAGTCGAGCGCTCTGCGCATCGCTAGAACGACGGCGTCTCGCTATAAATTACGTTTGCGAACTCATCGCGGAAGTAGCCTGTGATGTTCTCGAATCCTATGTAGGTCTGCCTATTGTTAGGCGTATCTCTTTTTTTTCCTCGTGGGACGTAATCGCGATCGGTCGAACAGGCGAATACGCACCTCCACGCGTCCATGGTGCGTTCACGCTCGCCCGTTAATATAGCGCCGACAACCATAAAGCCTATCCATCTAGCGCGGCCTGACTTTTTCCCGGCGTGAAAGGAGCGTTATTAATTTCTTCGTGCTCGCGCGGCGCATGTTAATGGAAACGCATGTTTCTCGGTAATTAATTCCCGCTCCTCCTCGGGCGGCCGCCGGAACCTATTCGAGGACACGTTCCTCGCCGCGCGCCCGCGCGTGGGGAAGATCTCTCTCTCCCGGATCATCGTAGATCAAAACTCTCTGGCATCGATCCACGGCTGTGCGCGCGTCGCCTTCGGGCTCTTCGGCCTCTGTTAGCCTAAAATACAGAACGCTCCGGTGTACGCTCCGCCGGACATGCCCGTGTAATCCATCGCGTGGATACTCGGCTCGTCTACTGGATGCACCGTCCAACGATTTCGCGTCCGATTCTCCAGCTGCACGAGAAGCGTTGAGAATGATAATCTAAGCCACACTTGTAACAACATGTCACAATACAGAGTTAACGTGAGTTAGTATACTCGGCTATATTATGTTAAGAGATTACCTCGACGTAATGGTAACGCAACGGCACGCTGGTGCCATTAGTTAGTTAATTTGCTCAATTAAAGTAAAGTAACGTAACTTAAATTAACATAAAGTTAGTTGATTTGCTATATGCTGTTAGGATTAGTTTGAGCTATTTACTTGCATCGTGCCGTTCAGTGTTTTGAATGCGAATCTTTATCCTCTGATAAAATTTATCTTTACAATTTGAATGACTTTTTTTTAGCTAAATGCTTAATATATACATACTTAATTTAGACAATAATAGTTTATGACTTTTCTTATTTTAAATAATAATTAACTTTCCTTCTTTTCGAAGTGAATTTAATAATTCATAAATAACGGAGCTTTACATGTTCGCCGAAAATTTCGTACGATCTGAAGAATGATAGTTGACCGCAGACGTACTTTTATTCTCACGAAAGTATATTTGAACTTTTAAATTAATTTCATGCGAACCCGGAGAGTTCGCTCGGAGAGCTCGCGGGAGGCGAATTTTTTTCCGGTGCGGATTTTTTTCCGGATGACGCGCGCGCGGTATTTCGCGATTAATTACCTGCCGATCTATCGAGACAGTCCGAAGCAAGCTTCGCCCCGCGATCCTGGGGCTGCGTCTCTTCTCATCGTATATCTCCGTCCCCCTTTCCGTTCTCCCGCGTGCTTTCTGTCTCTCTTGTCTTCCGCCACTCTCACGTTATCTCTCCCTTTCTCCCTCCCTCTCTCATCTACGAGTCAATCACTGGGTATACACGAAACTCGCGCACATCGCCGTGGAACAGGCCGCAGCATACATTAATCACTGATGCTAATGGTATCATAGCCAGCATAGCTGGCTCGTACTCTCGCTCGTTCTCTCTCTGTCTCTCTCTCTCTCTCTCTTGCGCGCGCGTGCTCGTTGTGCGAGACAGCTACCATCGTGTATAAAACGTACATGCACAGACACGTGTGTGTACACACGCATATATGTACGCGCGTAACACTCTTGTCCGCACACATGTTCGTCGGACGCCTATCTTGATCCTTGATTCGCTCGCGCACACGCAGTCACGTAGCACAACTCGGGGATCCAATGGATGAACAGTTAGAATGCAGTAATACGCGAGGAAATGTATTCCACTTATTCCGCGCCGTGTGTAAGTCTCGCTATCGCGAGCAAGCAACGAATAGCTCGGCATCGAGGGCACGCCGCGGAAAAACTCGGTCTCCAACAATACGGGGTATTTCGTAAGACTCGCTGGGCGCGGTACGCCCTGTTCCCCGCGGCCGGCGAATTCGCGGCGGGCTGGGCGTAAAATTTAAAGCGAGGGAAAATTTTAATTATGAAACCATTTAACGTTGGGAATTATTCGTGGTTTTCATGAATGAAGCTTCGGCGATGCAAATAGACGGGAAATCTTATTCATTAATTAATTTTAAATGGACATTATTTTAATGAGATCCTAAGTTGAAACTTGACGTACCCATAAATGCATTTCATTAAAAATTTTAGAAGTGGAATGATTTAAGTTTAACTCCCCGATACTCTTTTAAGATTGTCGCGTTTATAATCTAGTCTGACCGGACTTTCTCATGCATATGCCATTACGGCGAACTGGGCAACTTTGTTTGAGAAAAATTCGCGTATTTAATATTGATAGGCCGTATTGAGAGATTAATTTCTACAACGCAGATATTTCAAGATCCGTCCGAGCTTTTCATCTTATATTCGTATTCCAATTGAATTATACGCCGTGTACGAATAATACGGAGATTCGATTAGCGTGCTAAATTATATTACTTGCCGCATTTGGGTAAAAATAAAAATGGAATCAGCACACGAGAGAGGGTTAAGGGCCTGTGCGAGGGGTTGAAAAATAGGGGAAATATAATTACGACCAATGCCAACTCATCGGCTCGCGCGAGAGGGAAGGCAGCTCTTGCCGAGCAGCAGATACGCGATTATTAAACGATCGGAATGTAACGAAACGCGCCGGCCACGAGGTCTTCGAGTGCGGATCAACGATTCGCCATGCATCATCCCTCCCTCGCTCTTATCTCACGCGCTTCTCTCGTATCGGTTCTAATTACTTAAAAATATACAGCATACCTCTTTCTTTCTCTCTCTCTCGCTCTCTCTTTCTCTCTTTCTTTGACCCTCTCTTTCAGCGAACCCGATCGAGCGCGAGGCGAACGGGGTCGCCCGAGTAAGAACACGACACGCGTAGTCGCGCGCGGCCGCGCATTCTCACCGACGAGAAGAAAATAGAGGAGGAAATAAAAAATCGCATATGCGCGGGGAGAGAGGGCATCGTGGCGCGGGTGGTTGGGGGAATCTGAAGAGAGGGCATCGGCGAGGAGAACGGACGGAGAGAAAGTCAGAAGGGCGCAGAGAATGGCTGGCCTCTCTCGCTTCCTCTCTCTTTCTCTCTTCCCCTTCATCTCTCTCCCTCTCGATCTCTCGAGGGGTGGAACGTTACTCGTTTCGAGGAGGCGGTAGGTTGGACGAGGCGGTGGTGGTTGCGGAAGAGAAGGAGGTGGAGAAGGACGGGGTTCGTCCTATCAATCACGGTATTATTATCGAGTCCGTGATTAGCAAGGCATGCTAACGATATCTCTGGCCGGAGGCAGAGGGCAACGCTAGGCCGTTGTGCTCTTGTGTACGCACGCGTATGCACGTATGCATCGCTCGGTACGAGCGTACCGGCGTATGAGTACGTAAGTGTATATATGCGCGTCCGCGAGTCTGAATTTCGTGTGTGCGAGTGTATGAAATCGTCTATGTGCATGCACACGTGTATATGCGTACACGTATGTACGTGCGCGCGCGCGCGCGCACGGATCGGCGTTGCCCGCAATGCAACTGGAGTGGCCGCGATGCGATTCCGGAGTAGTACGCGGAGTATACCGTGTGTACCGTGCCGTGATGGTAGCGGTATGGTAGGCAGCCCTGGATGGTGGTGGTGATTTCAACGACGATGATGTAGAGGAGGTTGACGCGCGCGCGCGCGCGCTCGCTTAGAGGGACCGAGAGAGGTGATGAACGACGAAAGGGGGGAATGGGACACAGGTCGCGCCGTGTAGCATGGGGGAGAAGGCAAATGGAGAGAACCAGCAGGAGATGGAGTAGGTGGAGGTGGAGAAGGTAGCCGGTGTTGCTAGCTGCTGCTTGCCTGCCTACTGCTGCTGCTGCTGCTGCTGCTGCTGCCGCCGCCGCTGCTGCTGCCAGCAGCAGCCACTGCTGGCTGTTTCGCCAGCCGGAGAAACGAGATGGTTGTAGGCACGTAGGTACTGGATAGGTAGGTAGGTATGTAGGTAGCCTCGGCCCCTTGGTCGTTCCCTCTGCGCGCATTGATTCGAGGGAACCGACCCTTATCGTTGTTGTATCCGCAGCGTGGCCGGCCGGCAATTCGAATTCAGCGACTTCGGCAATTGTCGATTCACGAAATCGCGGCCGGGTTGATTTAATGCGCAAGAAGTGACCCCCGGCCAAGTGTCGGGGAATTGGAATCCGGACCGCGTATCCTCGAGTTGTTGCGCGCCCCGCTTTCAGAGTCCCCAATCCCGTCTATACCTCCCTTTCTCGTATCTTATAGCAGCTATAGGTAGCTTCGCCCTGTAGTCCCTCTTTATGTCTTATGACGTTTAAAATCCGATGTTGGTTAGCAAATCAATATTTAATTCTAGCCTACGTTATGGAATTATTTCTATTAACATTGATTAATGCATATTGCGATTATGTATTTAAATTTTAAAAACCCAATTATTTTATTTACATAAACATTGTAATTTAGGAAGAAAAACGACGACTCTTTTTAATTTGATTGGCACAACAATGTTTGACGCTTAATTGAATCCTTAATTCTTTATTTATGTTATAAATAATTTTTGGAGATACTGAATTCCGCTAATTCAGATCTTCAACTAATCCCGACGATCCACATAATTGTGCCTAAGTAGCAATTTCGGGGGAAGGAAGTTTTCGGAAGAATCCGCGGCAAAATGGAGGACTGGATCAGCATCGGGCGATGTAATACTCGTTCGTTCCGGGGGGACGAGTAGTCCCTCGGTCCTATCTCTGGCGTGCGGCCGATATTCGGGTTATACGGATCGCTCGCAATGCGATTCGCGGCTAAACGCGTTACGGGGAACGTAATTTAGTCCCGGTCGCATACCCCGTATCGCGCGCGCTCTCGCTCGTACCTGCTCCGCGCCCCCGCGCGTATCTCCCCCGTGTGTGTGTATGTGTGTGTACACATACGTATGTGTGTCGCACGTATACAGAAATACGTGTGTATACGTGCACGCGTGCCCCGCGTGCCACTCCGTCCCGCGGATATTCACGTCAGCTCGCGTCCGCCGCGCGTGTTTCCACGTACGCTTCTCTTCCTCTCGCGCTCTCATCCTACCGAGCCCCCTTCCATCCCCCCAACCCCCGGCTTCTCTTCCGTCCTCTTTCCGCGCGATGATAGATGCCTCTCCCTCTTTCTCCATCTCGCCGCGTGTGTACGCGCGCGTGTATATGTGTGTCTCTGCTGCCTCTATCTCCTTCCATTCGTGTGCGCGCTCGTAACGCACGGTCACCGACGAATTCGCGCGGGCTTTGCGCGAGGGGTGGACCGCGCGGTGGCGGTTGGACGAAGGGGTGGATTGCACGGGCGGCGAGTAATGATATTTCGCGCCCATTATGAAATATTCGAAATGATTTGCCGGGATTGTGCATTTTGATTTGACGTTCATCCGCGTAACCTAGAGCTGCTCGTGCGCGCGCGACCGCGTATACGTATACGTCTGTATACATGACACATAGCAAGGGGGGAAGAGAGGTGCGTATAGGGGTGGCGATCTCGGTGTGTCCAATCGTCCGATATGATCGTTCGTGCACGTCGACACTTTCCTCCTGACGAGAAGAATAACTCGTCTGACTTTTTCATTACGATTTTCGGGTACCAAAATGCACTTTATGCTGCTTACAATCTTCCCATTGTTATAAATTAAGAGTTATTGACGAGCGCTCAATTTTTTTTAATAAATATATATTCTGAAAAAATATAGTATTTATTGATGAAAAAAATATTAGCTAAATTATTATTCGAGATGAGCTATGTAAGGTCTTACAAATTGTTGTCTCAAGAATTACTAAAAGCTGCTACATACTTTTTGTTTTACATTTTTGAAAGATTCAATCTTATCAGTTTATATTTGTTAAATTACTTTGCGCGTATGAGTGTAATAATCATTCTGTAATGATCATTCTGTCATTTATTGAGAAAAAAAGTGTCAATATAAATTACATAATTCTATTCTGATAAAAATTTTAGTTACATATTGTTAATATTTTAAGAGATATTTTTCAAGTAATAATATCTTTAAAAACATATAAATTTATTAAATTTTTAATGAAAATTTTGCTACCAAATATAAATAATTTTTTAATAATAATGTATCCTTTGGTTTGGTTTAGAAATGAAACTTGCACTAAATTACATGTATTGTTAAAATGTTTCGAGGNTATATTTATTTATTAAGTCTTGAATAAGCAAAGTTATCGATGTTTCCAATTCTCATGTTCCTAATTACATTAGTTATATTAGTAATATTAGTAATATTAGAGACAAACAGAGTGGACGCATGCATTGCGAACCACTCTCTGGCATTACGCCGCGTATTAATGATATATTTAATAGCTAATGATAGCGCGATGTATATTTAATAACGTAATAAACACCACGTACAATCGCGATATGATTATATTGTAACGCCCAAGTCGTAACCATAATTTAAACCGTAATTCCGACCGGAAGCGACGCTCTCTCGCCGCCGCCGCCGCCGCCGCCGCCGCTCTCGGAAGCGTTGAACCCGCTAGTCGTCCTCGCTCTCGACTCTCGATTGAGGCGTTAAAAGGATGATTGCCTTTCTTATGGAAAAAAACTCATTTTTTACGATATTTTTTATGTCACAAAAGCATTGTTTAAAGGAAATGATCGGAAACAGTATTAAATTGGCTTTCATCTGTCTTCCAATATTACGTCGTGCAAAATATAATTCCAATTTTTATTACATTCTTCATACTTTCGTTTTTTAACTCATAATCTTTCTACGCTGTTACGTTCGTTATACATGGTAAAGCGAGTATCGAAACAATGTTTAGATGCTTATATTTAGATATTTAATACTATGACGATAAAAGAAACGTTGTACATGAAGCAATGACGTACGACCGTGAAATCGTGCTTTCCAAATGAGCCTCTTATTACGAATTTCTCCCGGCGTCTTTATTTGCCGCGGAGTACACGCCAATGGCTCAGCAAATTCATGCTATTTGTCGGAGAAATTCTCTCCGTTCCATTTTCTGCGGTTTAACATGTAAACCACTGCACTTTGTTTACTTTCCAAGAGCGAACATGTCAGTCTCGTCTTCCTGTCCCATCAGTATAAGAACAAGGAAGAATAAGAATGACAGCGAGGCAGGATACTTCGTTATTCAACGTTCGATTATATAATATTAACCGGTTTAACTGTAATACTTATAATTAGATATCCATAATCGTGTCTCCGTTTCCGATTTTAGTTACAATAAATTGATTATGATATTCATATCTGTCTTGCATTTTCTCTATATTCTGTCCTCCCCGGTGTCATTCAGGATAAATGAAAGAATAGAAATTAACTATTAGTGGCTGTTAATATAAAATAAGAAAAATTGTTTGAAAATTGCGTAATTAGATTGTAGCAATGGANGTTTGAATCTCTCTCTCTCTTTCTCGGTTCGGAAATCGGCCGCGGATCTGTCAAGGTTGTCGGAAAACGAAATAAGCGCATAAACTCTCGATATACGTCGGCATAAGCGAAAGGATTAAAATAATCCGCGTCCGATCCGCGACACGTTGTTAACACCTGTCGGCGAACGGGGAGGAATAAGATAGCGAACGACCGACTAATTTTCGGCACGGTTTATCAGAATTTGCAGCCGCGCGGCGGCGGGGCCGAGGGGGCTGCGAAGCGGCGCAGCGGGCGTTATAGAGAGGCGGCAGGGGGGTGGTTGGTTTAAATTCTCTTCCGTCACCGCAAACATGCATATAACGCAGCCGGACGGTGCGTGTAAACGTGTAAACGTCGGACGGTGCCAACCGCTAAATACAAAAATCCCCAACCACCTGTGAAGCCGGCCGACGCCGTCGATGTGCGTGGACCCGCGCGCGTGTACGCGCGCGTACGTGTGTACACGTTTCCAAGTTAATTACAGCATAATTGCGGTCGACATTTTGTTGTTCGTCGCAATCGTCGACCGCCGGCCCGCCGCCGAAAGCGGATCGCACTCGACCCTTTTCGCGCCGCGAATTCTTGCGATATCGCGCGAGCTTTTACTCGCCGGTTCCCGATTCCGCTGTCGCTCTCGCGGTCGCGACACCGTTATTTTTGCGAATCCGCGACTCGCTATCTGCCGCGGATCATTTGCGCGGCAACTTGTAATTGCACAGCCAGTTGCATAGAGTTGACAGTTTTTAAAAATTGCAACATGGAATAACCCTTTTCAACAAATTCTTTTTCTTCAAATTCGTTAAAGAATGTCCTGTTGAAATTAATTTCTAATTTATATATGTATATATATATATATATATATATGACTTTAATATAATTTAAAGTGACTATTGAAATTTCCGTACCTAATTTTACGTTCATTCACTTGTAAAGTTTCTTAATCGACCGTAAAATGCATTTACTAACTCGGTTCTCTTTCCCGAAGTCACACATTGTGCGTAATGAGCTCGAAGGGCGCATTTCGAGGGAGGCATTCTCGTCAGCCTCAGAAAATAATGGCTCTAGTTCAGCGAGGTACTCGATGGTATTCGTATCGTGCAAGGCGCAACTTGGCAAGCCGAGACAAAAACACGCGAAATGCAATCGCAGAAAGGAGCAACGCGCGGCGGTGGCGAGCGAAAGGGAGGATGGAAAAGACAGAGGGGCGGAAGCGCGGAGATGTGGACGGGGCACAAAAGCGCGAGATATTCAACCCTATCGGAGCGTATATATAGCTTGGCGGGGCGGCCCTCCCAACCCCCATAAATTGATGCCAATGTACCTACGCGGCCCCGGCGCGTTATACGTCTGAATATTACGCACACTCGGCCCCCCTTTCCTCCCCCCTCTCTTCTCCTTCTCTTCCCTCGGTCGGCAGGGGGGAAGCGGCAGCAGGAAGGGGGGCACGGCGAGGGGTAACGGCAGGAGGGTAGCAGAGAGGCGGCCGCGTACCTACACGAGCCGCACCACCACGCCTCGGTTATGCCGTATAGAACACAATTAAGTAAATGAGCACGGGTTGCGCCCGCTATAGATACCCTCTATTATGTGTATTGATCTCTAGCGCGGACTCCAGTTACACGTAATACGTGTTTTGTCGTTTGTGCGTTCGTACGTGGCGGTCGAGCGTATGCATGCGAGCGCGTGCAAGTGCACGGAATAGATATGGCGACGAGGGAGAGGATGCGGGATCGGCAAAAGAGAAATAGGGAGAGCGAGAAAGAGGGTGAAAATATGAGAGATAGAAAGCGAGAGAGAGAGAGAGAGAAACAGATATCTGGATGCGAGAGCTGTGTTCCGATGATATTCCTGAGTCGAATTCTCGCTAATGTGGGAGGGTTTCACACAGAAGCTCCGCAGGGTGTTGAGATAACGAGTTATTAGAACACAAATCAGGTCTCATTACTGTTAGGCGGCTCCAATGCCACTAACTGCGAATGGTTCGAACTGAGCAGGGTCCCGTTTTTACATCAAAGACATCAAAGAATATTCGCAATGACAATTTGTTGTTTGATAACCGCAGTGTAACTTTGATAATAGATCTACGTAAGCCGATAATCACCGTGTAAAAAGAGAGCTTATACTAATCATCGAAGCAGATCGCTACATTAATGAAAAGTCTATAATAAAGGACGAATCGAACAAGTCACGAAACGAAGGGCAGGTGGTTTCATCGGTTTAATGATTAGCATCATTTAGCCAGAAAAAGCCGACAGAATTTTTTAAAACGCATCCCAAGTCAGTAATTCGAATTGGAGATTATAAGACAATACGGACATTTCGAACTAAATGGATTATTTTAAAAAAATTTGCATTAAAATGGGCGAGTCTCAAATATGGATATTTTTGCAAGCTTTATAAAGGCATAAAAAATAAATAATGTGTTACTTGATTATATGTATAAATATTAAATTCAGCGCATTTTTAATAATTTTCACGAATGAGTATTAAAATTTTACAAGATACATTCGACTATTGATAAAAGATAAAATCAATTCTCAAAAGGAACAAAGTTACAACTAGTTCTTTAAATCGTTGCATCATAGTTACCAGCAACATTTATCCAAGCTTAATTGGCTAATCAAGCATATTTTTCCCTGTCATACTACCGTTGAATTTTTATGCATGTATCATTTTATACGTGTGCATGCGATACGGACAAAGCTTCCTTTAGCGTCCTTCAGGCTATAACGATACTCCTTGTCATTTGATGCTCCTGAGAAGGCGTCCTCTTCTCGTGCATTAACCCCTAGATTGCCGCACTCACAAGCGCACCTAGAAACGTACGCGTGTCTCTCTTATACCAAGCACATTAGACAAACAGGTCTCATTGCATAAAAGTGATAGCCTCATTATGGAAAAATTATGTTGAGGAGAGATCACTAGAAAGAAAGAAGGGCGGGTGCGTTTCGCGGTCTGCTACAATTAAAAAACTCTCGCACTCTTTCCCGGCCTGAACTCCACCTGAATTCCTAGAATTCACCGTGAATCGGCAGCAGTTTCGCGCTGCTATACGTTTCCCGGTTTT
Source organism: Tetramorium alpestre (assembly GCA_021460005.1). NCBI lineage: Eukaryota > Metazoa > Arthropoda > Insecta > Hymenoptera > Formicidae > Tetramorium > Tetramorium alpestre. Next base: position 606,818 of record JAJVSH010000040.1, on the reverse strand, counting down.
AACAACGGGGTATCATTTCCCGCCGTGCGCGTTGCAATCTTCGCTCCAAGTTCCTCATGATATTTAATCAGGCGGACGCCGCAGCGCGATCTCTGCCTTGTGCCCCGCTCCCTTTCTCCGTCTCTTCTTGTTTCCTTTTATTCCCTTTCCTTTTTTTCCCCCCTTCTTCCCTTTTCGAGGGAAGAGCTTCTTCCTGAGCGGTCGCTCCGCAAAAATTTTCCCCCGAGCGCGAATAATAAATTCCGTTTTACGAGGCGCTCTTAATTCAAGTGGAAATCGTTGTAGTTACGTGTTATCGCTGTCTTTGTCCTCCCGCGACCGCGACTCATTCCCTTTCTTCAACTATAGCAAGTAGGTTGCTACGACTTATGTGTATTTACTGCGGCCCGCCAGCAGGAAACGGAAAGATAGTTATCTGACGGCGAGAGAGACGGGGAGAGAGATAGAAAGAAAAAAAGAGAGAGAGAGAAGACGAATGGGGAACGGAGAGAGAATGCGCAGAGAGGTGGCCAGGTAGACGCCATAGTTATTTATTTTCCCGCGGCTGATTATAATATTACGCAAGCCAGCGGTATACGCTCGCGTAATGCGGATGCAAATGCGACAGAGACGAGTTATACCGAGTCGACTCGGCGAAATCTTCGGCCCGGAGCCGTATTTTATTCATACACCGCGCGCGCACCTGCGAGCGCGGAACGCGCGGCGGCTGGCTCACTGTCCGCGTTTATGGATATTCGTATATACACGCGTGCGTATGCATTATACCGGTATGCATTATTGAGTGCGCGTGTCATCGTAAAAGAAAAGACGTCGACTTCGCCGAGGATGCCGTATGATTAACACGCCCGGCGTCGGGCGTGCTCGAGAATTTCAATTTTTTTTTGTCAGAGACATTCCGGAGATAGCGAAAATAATAGCGTCGCAGAAACGCATGGCGAGTCTAGAAGCTCACCGTTAAAATACGTCCGGCGAGATGCGCGCACGAAACGATCTTTAATCTGACGAATAAACACATTATTCTTACTTGCATTACCGACGACTGACGGCGACGGTGTAATCGTCGCGGACTGCTTATTCCTGGCGCGTATGCGTCGAGCGTAGACGCGGACGTGTGTGCACGTGCATACACGCACGCATCACGCGCACAGCCGTGCAGCAAGATGCCTTTATATAACGCGTGCGGCAAAGACACGTGAACACGGACGGGAGAGCCCCTCCGCGCGCGCTACGTTTCGCGCATAACGACATATTATTTATATAAGCGACGTTGTCCCGACAAATCGTTCTACTCTCGCAAATTACCCGGTATATAGACGGGCGCAAGTAATAGCTATTCAGCGCGTGCAGGAATGGGACTCGCGGCAAAATTTCGCGTGGTATTTTCAGTAAATTCATACGAGTTTCGACACAACTTAGTATCCGTTGGATTATAGAGGCTTGGAAAGCAGCGAAACACGGCAAAAACGATTTCGCGCGAGTGAAATAAATGCGAAATGATTACAAGACGGCGAGTCTTTTTTTTTCCCGCTCGGAAATTTGTGGGAAAATCAAATCGATGCCACTTGAAATCTTCACGAGGGATCTTAAAATACGCATGTGCATACAACCGTATATTTTATTTTTCCGAGAATTCTGCGGTATCCGATCCGCCCAATATCGTTCACAGATCGCCAGATCTGCCGCTTTGGAAAAGTATCTTGCGAGCCGGAAATAAAATTCATTCGAAATTCGTCCGCGTTATAATAGGGGCACGAAGGGAGGGCGTAAAAATATTCCGATTACATTGCTAAACTCTTTAGACCGAATGAAAACAAAAAATAAAAAAAAAGACTCAGCGATGCGAAAGAGAAACGGATAGGTAGATAGATGGACGGATAGGGCGGATGGCGGTTTATTATGTTCCGGATGGGAACCCACGAGAACAATATACTCGGAATATACACGTAAGTGGTGTAAAATGACGGGCCGGAAAATTCGAAAACAACAGAAATGCAAATATAGAAAGACACCGAATCCAATTTGGCGACGATGCAATTAAGATGCGGAAAACAAATGAACGCAAGTAACGGTCGCGCATAAAAAAGGGGGCGAGGGGTGGGGGTGGGTAGAGGAAGGGCGAATTTTATTACAGGTGAGCGGGGAACGGGAGGGAGAAGAAGTGCAGGGAGAGAAGTTTATTTAACGGAAGAGAGAAAGGGGAGAGAGGGGAAGGGAAGGGAAGAAAAAAGTAGGAGCAAGTGGGAGGATGGGAAGCAGCGCGAAACGCACGAACGGAGACGGCGGTCGAGCGCGTTTTAAGCGTCGTCGATCAATTAAATCTTTAATAAAAGGACTTCGTAACCAGATTTCGCTTACGAGATAATAATGCGCATTACGGCAGCTTCGATGCGTGAGACGACTCGCACGCACGCACGTACGCACGCATACGCGTGTGTATACGCCAGGGCACAGGGTGTCCCGGCCGGAAGCGCGCGCGACCTCGCGCCAGCGTAACGTTATTTTCTAATTTCCCATTCATGGGCTACCGTTTAGTTTCGATTTGCCGCTTCGTTACGACGCCAGGAGATTTACACGGTCAGATAGGATTGTTGCATGCCGCCACCTACCCCGCGTCCCTCTCCTCCCTTCTCCTAACCGCGTTTTATATAACCATCTTTCGTCACCGCGCGCGCGATCTCCCTCCCCTAGATATCTCGCTCCGCGATAATCTTTTCTGCCTTTTTCTCTGTGTTTCTTTTCTTTTCTCCCTTTCTCTCTCTCTCTCTTTCTCTCTCTCTCTATTCGTCCGCCGGTCTTTCCTGGAAGATAATGCTCGGCCGCGCACTTTGCATTTCAAATACGAGAGAGCCGGACGAACCCGGGGATCGATCGCGAATCGCTAGCGTACCGAGCTAACAACGCTAAAAGGGAATAATTTCAACGGCGATACCGGGCGATTAGGCTAGCAGCGGTAGGCTAGCAGCGCGGTTGCGGCGCGGAACGTGGCAGATTGCACTTTGTGCCGCAACGCACGCCGCGAAATCCAAAGACGAGAAGAGATCGCGGCGGTCTTACAGTTAATTAATTTCCGAGAAGAGCGAGAACGCGTTTCGGTTAGCTTTTTCTTTCTGAAAATGGAAAGTATCCTCTCATGAATATAAATGATTATTACAACAAAATTATTATAACGAAAACTCGCTTTCCTTAGATACTTAATTTTTAACGTTGACGGCCGACCTCTCGAGAATCTTCTGGGATCCAGCCCTGATATAATTTAAAGTACGGAGTGCGCTCGCGTTAATTTAAAATAACGAGCCGCGGAAATCTGCGCCGCGACCATCGTCAGCGACTCGGCGACGCGGCATTCGCGTTTTTTTCGCGAGGACGATCTCGTCGTTCCTCGAAGCGCCCGACCGACGGCCAACGATCTTTTGCCACCGATTTTTATTGGGGCTCGATAAGGGAGAAAAATTTTATCGCGTTTCCGACGGCCACGAAACGGATGGGGAGAAAGAAGAAAGATGAAACGAAGGGGTTATACAGGGTGCGCTTGAAAGGAATAGAAATTTTTTTATTAAAAATGAATCGATCGCACATGTAGAGTTGCGTAACCCGGTTTTAGCCGGAAAGTTGGTTTTGAAACAAAATATTGAATATCACCGAGAAATATTTATTATATCTTCGAGCCACAATTTCGCAGAGGAATAATGAAAATAACTGTCTCTTTATATGAGACCGTCTTTTTTTTATTATTAGCACGTTCTCTTTTTATTATCTACTGTTATCTGTTATTAGCATTTCCTCTTATCTTTCTATAAATTTTCGAATTTATATATTACTCGACCTAATATTTAAACTATAACTGCTAATATATGATACAGTTATGCAGTTTGCACAATGAATCATTTAACTTGGAACTTATAATTTTTTATCGAATTACGCTTGTACGAGAGAATTTAAATACAAGAGAAACCGTATTTTACGATTAATCTCTACTAAACTCTCATTCGAAAGAAGGATTCGATGTCTCATCAATTTTCGGCGTATTTAACATTAGAAACCAAGAGAAGCTGTTCGAATCTTTGTTAAGTAAAAATCCGTCGTACTATCGAGTTCCACCTTTTCAGGCGCACCCTGTATATATTTGTCGAGAGCGGGGAACGAAGACTGGAGGTTATAGAGGAGGGGGAGGGAGGGAGGGAGGGAGCAAGGCAGGGAAAAATGGAGAAAAAGGTCGAGAGCGTGGTACGCCGTGCCCAACGAGTAATAAGTTAGTAATAATATTTTCACAATATCTCTCCTGGATTGGATGTTATTTCATTATATTTTATTGCCTCTTACTATTACTCTTGCCAGTGCGGAAACCTCCCTCGATCCCCGCTCGCCCCCGTACCCTATGCCACCCACTCGCCACCCTTCTCAGCCCCCTTTCGTCCCCCTTCGACCACCGACGCCGTCCCGCTCTGTTTTATTATCTCGAGCCTCTCTCCGCACCGAGGGAATTCACTCGCGGAACTCATTATTGAGGGGTTTATTCTGCTGTAACCGTTGCTCTCGCCACTCGCTTGTCTCCCTTCTTCCTTCTTCTCCGTCCGTTTCTTCCGTCGTTTTTGGCCGTGTACGTCAAACGCATCGCTCGCTCAGTCTGTCAACAAGGCGTTTCCATTCTTCAAACTTTTATTTCAGCCGTTCTCCCCATTCACGTGTAAATTATCAATAAATAGAGATCTGTATATGTGTATACATATATGTATGTACGAAAAGGTAAAGAGAGAAATGTTAATGTAAAAGAGATATTTTTAAAAAGTTGGGATCACGCGATAACACCATCGTCGGCGTTGTTTCTCACGAGTAAAAGATACGAGCCACGACGAGTAAGATCGCCCGGCTCTCCGCACGAGTGGGAAAAGTCGGGTAGGAAAAGTCAGTCGACCGATAAATCATTCTTTTACTTTGCCGCTGTGTGCAATCTTCGCCACCGCAGCCGCGTATTTCTGCGGATTAACGTGTCTCGGAGGAAACGCGAAGGGTGGCTTGTATACACAGATAGAAGCCACTTTCGATCTTTAACCTTTTTCAGCTATAAATGCCACATACGTACACATGTCCAGCGTGGGAAAACTTTGCGAAAGAGCAGTTGAAATAAAGATACCCGATATTAATAGAACGGTACGCCGCACATATCGCGGTTACACAATCTCGTTAGATAATTATTGATTTATATAGTTTTTTCGGAAGCGTGCGATTTAATTAAAATTTTCGTGATTATTCGTCGCTTCATTTTGCTTCAGGCTTAATGTGGTTCGCGAAATCGTCTCTCGCCGCTCACTTTTCTCAATCACGCCTCCTTTTTTTTCTCTGTTTCGTGACAGGCTGGAGGACCACAGGGAAGCGTCGACACGCGGATGGACTTGGACGAGAGCAATGTACCCCGCATGGAAAAAGCGCAGCCTCTACTGCGAGCGGTATCGACAGCGTACGAAGACATGTAACGTACAGGTGAGTTGTACCACTCGGGCATTACACGGCCGGGCGCACGTTGCAATTTCATGCGGAAAGTTTCGCCTTGATTCCACCTACGTAACGAGCGGCCGCGACGTACCCCCTCATCGCCGGCTTCGATTTTCTCCTCCGCTTAAGGAAGCTCCGTTTTGAAAGCGAGAAACGACTCGCGTTACATGAACGAACAATGCCGACGGAGGGAGTAAAAAAAGGAGCACGCTCGATATGTTGTACAGGGTGTCCCGAATATGTACTTTTTCCTGTCCGAACGATTGCGTTACAAATTTCCAATTGTATGTGGTCAGTTTTAACTTTCAAAAGTTAAGATATCAATCTCTTGTTTAACCACTTTTATCAATTTCAATTATTACACAGCTTAGCGATCGCACCGTTATATTTTTATCGAAATAAAATTAGCTTGAAATCAATAGAGACATAAAGATATCAATTCTTGTACAATTTTCTATGAATATTATTTATTTATTTATTAAGTACTTCCATTATTGGACAAGTTTCTGGATAATTTCGCTCTATATGGTTCAAGACAAATATAATTTACGAATGTTCTCATTTTTATGGATGAAATATCAAGCGCGAGTCATCCTTTACCGTTATCATTCCCTTATCTCTCAGATAAAATTCTCATTACATATTTATACCCGCGTAGACACGTAAGGTGGCTCGGGAGAGCTACCGGAGATCCACTGCCGTAGTTTTATCCGCGGTTCGGAAGGAACGGCGAACACCCTGTATAAATATCGGCGTGAGCGTCGCGCGTATTTGCGCGATATATTGCTCGTCGCGGCAGTCATGTGCACAAACTCGGCGACAGAAATAGCGAGTGTTGTCACCGAGAAATTGCGGCGGCCGATCATAAAAGTATTACATCAGCGGTCTGTAATGCTGCGCTCGCGCTCGCTCGCTCGCGCGCGCGCGAGCGAGCGTATATTATATGCGTTATTGCTGCAACGAGGCGCAGTGACACAATGTCGATTTGTCGCGACGACGATGCGATCAAACGTACGCACGGTGTGCACGTCGCCCGCGAAGCGAAGCGTAATCACCTAAATAACCACCGGTGACTGGTCGCTTTTCTCTCTCTCTCTCTCTCTCTCTCTCTCTCTTTCTCCCATCCGAAGACGCGTCACAGGTCGATTCGAAAAAATGCGTTGTATTTCGATCGGCGTGATTGCCCGCTGCNTCGAGGGAGAGCGAATTTCCCTTAGAGTCGGTCTGTCGCCTGTTGCAATCTGTGTCAGGAGTAACAAGCGCCGCGAGAGAATTCGAGGTCTCCTCGGAGATACGATTCACTTAAATTCGTTGACAGAGTCGAAGCTTAATAGAGGTTTTGCTCGTGCAAACGGCGCGATCCTCATCTTTTTCTTAAATGGAGGCATTTACATGAATCAATGGAGTTAGTCATGTATCATGGCTAATGTGTCATGGCTAATTAGTGGCATTTACTAATATATCTCGACCGCGTTAGCTCTCAGACTTTGTCTCACATAGAAATATATCTGGAAATCTATCATGAAATATATCTGGATTAAGTATGCTGCTGCTTGTGGCTTGTATAGGTTTACGAAATATCTAAGATTACCGATATAGATACGAATAGATCCGCATTTCGTCTTCCCGTTTCGCGAAATCTAAGTGGGACTTGGTCGGAAGGGGAAATAACGGGCTCGCGAACGACGAACTCGGACGGGCCACGTATTAATATAAGCTTGGCGTGACTAATACAACAATTTATCCAGCCGCGGGCATTTAAATAGTTATGACCTAGGTCGCCGGCAACGAGGCGACGAGCGGCGATTTCGTCACGCGCTAACTCGCGCGAATTGAATTCGCCTCGGCGCTTTCGTGAATTAACTCCCTCGTGTCGCCCACGCGGCCCTCACCGATCGCCGCCTGTCCCTGTTTCGCTCCTTTTCTTTGGTCCACAGTATTCTTTTCAGTCACTCGTCAAACAGTCAGTACGACTTTACGAGATACATCATCGACAGCTTTACGGGATCAACTTTGCTACCCTCTTAATCCAATAATTATGATAATGTGGCAGACTGAATAAGATCGGAGTATAATAGAGTTAAAATTATTACGGACCGCTCGCATAACATCAGTTGGATTTAACTAGAATTTAACTCATTATCGTAGACAAAATTAGAATGAGAGATAGAACTAGCTGAAGCTCAGTTATCTAATTCAGTATTTATGGAAATTGTTTCATATAATATTTATATGTTCAACAAAAGATAAATGTTGAACAAAAGATAAATTAAGATTCTATTTCTCGGTATTTCTCGCAGGTTAAACGATTCCTGTTTTCACGTACGTCGATGATAAAAAGTTGAAAAACTTTTTGAACGATCGAAAATCCGATTCATTATTATTATTCCGTTATTTTTTGGTGTCCTACCGACGAAAAGAAGCCCGCAGCGGCAAACGGACTGCGCCCTTCTGTTTTACGTCCTGCGTAGGGGTGCTCCGCGGGTGTCCACCCTCGAAGCAGGACGTTTGGCACTCCATACATACACACACACACACACACACACACACACACACACACACACACACACACACACACACACATACACATACAGCCCTCTTTTTAATTGTTATATTTATAAGGGGTTGTCTCGGCGCCGTACACATGGTAGTTGCTCAGCTTCGGGGCTGGAGAACTCGGTTGTTTTTGGACATAGGTATTGGACGGATATGTGCCCTTCTTTTCACCCTTCTTCCCTTTCACCCTTGTAAATCGATACGCGCCGTGAAGCCTGAACTCTTCGCGCAATTGGGTAACGAAGAGCAGAAATGAGCTTTATATATTTATATATAATAAGAATCACAAAGTATTTCAAATCCTATATTTTTTCATATTTGTTACAAAAATATTTTCGGCAAAGAAAACTTAAAATTACAGATTCTATAAATTCTAATTTTAATTGACAAGTAAAAATATAATATTGTAAAGACTAATAGATTCTCGATTTCTATTCGTCATTGAAAGAAATAGCTTACAAAAATTCAAAATGTTTAAATATCTTTCCTACAAAATTATATATGAAAAGTGTAGTTTTCACATAAATATTTTTAATTTAAACAACGCGCTGTCACTGAAAGAAATCGAAATATTTAACAGAAATTTGGAGCTTCTTGACTTACCTGTCACTCTTAAAAGAGTCGTTCTTGATACACGGTATTCTCTTACGTCGTCTTACGATATCTCGCAATGCCGTACTATCAGCCGTACGTCCGTACTGTCCGGTCAACGCATCCGGTCAAGCGGTAACAGGAGTCCACGCTGCGGAGCTGGTGAACGCTGGGAAGATCGCGCGGATAGACGAAGCGAGCGGTGGAGAGGGCGCGCGGCAAGGAGAGAGGAAGGAACGGGCGGATGGGGCGAATATTGGACAACTAATTACCTAATCACTCATTATCCACCGCGGACTCCGGGCGCCGGTAGTTCGGCGCGCCAGGTACGTAGATAGAGGTGGAACGGGCTTGCCCGGAGGGCCATTGTGATACACGAAGCAGAATCATGCACGATCGTATATTATCGATGAGAGGACGGGGGATGGGAGGACGGGTGGAACGGCAGCGGCCATCCCTAAAATCCTCCCCCCGCGCTGACCCCCCCTGTCTCCGGCGCTGCGCGTAGAGTGTACCGAGGGGCTCGCGTTTAACGTTAGCACGGAATCGGAGCCAATGACGGGGCGGAATCGCGATGCGGAAACGACGCTTCCTTTCTCGCACCTCGCACGAGCCTGCCCCGACATTACCGGAATCCCCCCTCTTCATCGCGCCCTTCGCGCCCCGTGCCGACTCGCTCGGCGCTCCTCCCGCCTTTCGCTCTTCCTCGCTCTTTCTCCGTCGTCTTCGATTATACTGCTATTTTCGACCGTGGATGACGTCTGGAATAGATAACGGTTATCACTAATGCATCGCTGATTCTAATATGGTCCCGGGCGATAGTTTGCCGTCCATCGTGCCGCATTCTCAACAATGTTTTGAGAGTATCGTGAGGAAGAAGGATAAACGCGGAGCTGTTGCGGTTCTGTAGCCTTTTTAATTACGAGCGATTAGAAATCTAGAGCGAATTAAGTTTGAGAACAGCAAAGAAAATTAATAAAATCTTACTCTTTCATGACCGAACTTTGTCTCAACAAAATTTTAATTTGACAACCGATTGATTAGTGCTGAAATTTAAAATGTGCCGAAAGATATGGCATCCAATCAAATTTTCTCTGAAGAAACTATCCGAGAATTTCGAGAGGCTGTTGGAAGGGAAAGGGAGGAGAGTGCGATACATACGTGGAAATTTATCAATATGACTCGTATTTCTGACGACGCGTTCCGTCTATTTCCACGGCTGTCATATTGGCAAAGTAATAGCTCTTCATTAAAAATTCAGCCCATCCCTTCCTCCCGCCTTCTCTCTGATGTCCGTTTCGAAAATAACCAGCTCGTTTTGAACTCGTATCTTTTTTCCACGTCGTTTTTAATTCGATATAGCGTAACGATCCGCCGATCTGCAATGATTGTCACAGAGTCGCCTTAAAACGTTTATAACGACTCATTTAAATCGGCAGCTATCCCTGTCACAAGGGAGATATTAATCGTCTACCGAACACGCTTCGTGCAGATGTAACCACGGAACCAAAATATATATCCTACTTGCAGCATTTTATACCATTTCGAGCATTAATAAGAAATAAAAATATTCTCTCTCGAATATCCCGTCTAAACTTGGGCAACATAACTATGGTTTAATCAGAGTTTCATTGAAGAATGATTGTTTTCGAGCGCGTTTTCGAATAATCGTTTTTGCAACCGCTCTTCCATAAATATTTCTTCTTTTTTCATTATCCTGTGAAATTTTTACACTCTTTAATATGTTATCAAGACTTGATTTACTTTATTTAAAATTTTAATTTTTAACATTTCCCAATTTTTAAGAAAATGCAAAGAAGAGATATCGATGAATACTTTATAAAAAAAAATAATAGATTTTAAATTTACCGACGAATTTATTTATGTAAAATTTGATATGTTATATTATGTTTATTTCTTTCATTTATTTTTCTTTTGATAAAAGTTTAGCGGTTCTATGTCATGCGACAAAGCCTGAAAGGCATCAAAGATACGCTATGGATAAAGTCTGGTTCGATGGCCTTCCGATATGAGCATTCTCGAGATTAGGATGCGGTAAGACAATCCGCCGGATAATCATGGTCGGGGCTGGATGTCGCGCCCGGCGTGGCGTGGTGTAGTGGTCATCGTCGGGTTAGTCCCCGACGACCGCGCGATGCGCGTTATATGGAGGTTTAGGCCAGCGGACCGAGCTAACTGTAATCAGAGTTGCGGCGTTGTAGTAGCGCGTTTCAGTCGCGTCGGACAGGACGGGAGGAATCCTTGGCGCTGCTGGATCGACCTGGAACGTCTCCACCACCTACCTATCTACCAACCTACCTACCGGCCAACGTTCGGGAGATCGTTGCGTGTCCCCGGATGCACGTGCTCGGGGTCACGGCTGTTCCCGGCCGATACTCGTCCTGGATGGTCCTTAATCCTCTTAAGTGCCGTGTGGCGCGACTAAATATCAATCACAGTTTATATCAACCCCGGTCGGTCGGTGCCCCGTTTCCCTCCGGGAACCCAGAGGGGTTCTCGACGTCCTGCGGGGGCGTGAGGGAAGGAAGCAACGTGGGCGATCGATCGCACGAAGAACTTGATCGGTAGCCCTTTGGGCAATCGTGTTGTAGCGTGATCATATTCTGATTTGTTTTAGCTGTCGACGAAATTTTGTGACTGATGATTTCGTTCGTCAGGATAAATTGCCATGAAAATTGAAAAACTAAAAAAACAACCGTTTTATAAAAATTTCAGTGAAAAGGCATGAAAACGTATAGAAATGTATCATATAAACTTTTGTATAAGAACTATAACACATTATTTATATAACTCTGGTTTTTGTTTTGAATTTTAGTGTAAAAAAAAACTCTATTATTAAAATTCGCATTCCTGTTTTAAAAAATGTTAGAAGATGGAAGGTTTGAAGCTTTCAGGCCTGCTTTACTTAGAATGCTTCTATTATTTATGGACCCTTTGTTAAAGTAAACTCTGACGTCTTTGATGGCCATATTCCGCGATAATATATTCCATTATGACGCTCATTCGTTAAGGATGATTCATGACTTGCACGCGCGATCGATCGCGTTGTTTGCCGAGAGAGAAAAAGGAGCACAGGTAACAGCCTGTATTTATAGGGCGATGCGATCAGTCGCGCTATCGCGTAGATCCATTTAAATACATTTAGGAGATTGCAAAAATGGACTATTGCAACGTCGATGAGTAGTAACTACTTATATTTATAGAGCTGTATCGTCGTCGCGTGGATGCATTCGGGGTACATTTAGAAGATTGCAGAAATGAAGTTTCGCGCGAGTCGACCGACGTATAATTACGCGTTCAATTACGCGCGCCCGACGATAAATACGGGCAACGCAGCTATACATAAAAGAGTTTGCGAACTTAAGCTCGATTAATCGAAGGGCTGCTTCGGGGCAATAACACGCCATGCCACATTTCACCAACGGCCAGACCTCGTGGGCGAGAAAGATCACGATAAGTCTTTTTGTAACAGCGAAGTTACAGGCCGTAAAATTAATCTTAATTTTATCAAATACGCGTCGCGCGCTTATCTCACGACGTTTCTCAACGACGGTCTGCTTCTCGCTATCATACCAATCTTCCCGGGGATCGATCACGACAGCAGGAATCTTTCCTTCGTCGCGATAGGTGCTTCTCCCACGGGATGCTGTCCCCCCTCCCCCCCATCCCGAGTTCTCCCCTAACGCCATTAGAAGCTCGCGAAAATAGCGGCGCGGTGCGAATAGCGTGTTTGCACTTCGGCGCTACTATTCGCGAATACTGGCCCGGAATAATTCCGGGGTAGCGCGAGGACTCTTTCGTCGAGCGTGGAATATTTAATGGGCGATGACGAGCAGCGTAAATAATTGATCGCATTAAGATTGCATCGGGTCTATAGTTGAGAGCCGCGGCACGTGACGCATCGCGTTCGCGTGCATGTGGTAGCGCCCGTGTGTATATGCGTGAGCGGGTTGCATGCACGGCGCTCTTCTACATGTGTCCGGTTATCAAAGAAAAAGAAGATAAGGCGAATATCGAGGGATAAAGCGTTGCGGGTTACGATCGGGAATAAGCGCTCGCGATCGTAAGCTTTCGAGCTTTCTGGTGGCGGGTGGCGCGCTTCGCCGCCCTTCCCCCCCCCCCCCTCGAGACGCGGGGATGACAGCCGCTGAATAATACAGAGGACTCGCGTCGAGGTTAGATATTCTTACGATCACCGCGAACCCTTCCCTTCCGCCGATACACGGCTAAATCGTCAATTATTCAGGACGCAGCTTGAGCATTTTCCCCGTTTCCGATCGCGCGCAAGTATATGAAGTCCGGCTCCGGCCGGACATTGTTAACGGCATACATAACCGCCGCTTTCGTTTCGAGTCCCTTACGAGAGAGCGCGGATTGTTCTCTCTTCACTCCGAGGGATTTTCAGCAATAATGCCGAGCCACTTGGATCGAATTTTACAGCTGCGAGTAGCTGAATATCACGATGAATCCTTCATGAGATTTAACATCCTCTTCCGCAGCTCTCGAATCTACTTCTTGACTTATTATCTTATAAACTTTTTCGATTTTTAATGATCATAAATGTGTAAGGATATTATATCGATACCACGGCCGAATCGGCGGATAAATAAAAACTAAGAATCGATCGTACATCCTTTTTAATTTATAGAATTAGTCTTTGTACTATTTTACGGACTAATCTCTGTATATTCTTACGAATCTACAGCTCTGTAAATTATTCATTCAGATTTACTGTGTTGTCTGTTTCACATTTTATATCACTATACCTCCATTCTATACCCTTATTCTTTTTCAAACACTGGAAATTGCTTCAAGTTTCTCTCTTAGTCGAAGCGAACTATTATAAATCGAGGCGGTATTTAAAGACAATTTGGAGGATATTATGCCCAAATAAAAGTTAAACTCTACGGCAATTTTACGTATTTAGCTATTAGTATGAAACTGACATCTGTCAAACGGAAAAAAGATTTCTAATTATACCGGATAGATGAGAAAAACTTTTTTTTTTCACGAAAAACTATACAGCTGCCAATAAAACATCTGTCCGAGATTCATCGCAGTGACAAACGTTTTGAGAAACTCTTCGTATTTTTGTATCGCGATATTTCTTTTATAGATGTCTCGAGCAACAATCAATTCGGACTTTCTCATCCCGCTGTCGCTAGTTAGAGCAATCGAATTGGTTCCAGTTGCTTTATCCTCGATCTCGACGACACCAGTTGTCTCTCATCTTCACGCTCGTTCTCTCCTACCGCCCCTCTACCGCCCTCCCGGGAGCGGGTTAACGAGATCGGGGGGACATTTTAAAAGGACAGAACACCGCTGCCGGGAGAGGTGCCCCCTTTAATTATTCAGGCGCAATTAACACGTCAATAGGTCCGTTGCACCTGGCTGCTGTCTTCCGCCAAATATGTACGTTCGTAAGATGGCGCAGCCAAGTTTCCGCTCTCAAACATTTCTCTCTCTCTCTCTCTCTCTCTGTATTCATTTATAAGCTTTTTTTTCATCCCTCTTCAACGTCTCTTTCCTTCTCGCGGAGACACGAAGAAGGGTTGTTCCCTCTTTCCCTCTCTTTCTGTCTGTCTCTTCTCACTTCGCTTTACACACTTTGTGTCCATCTCATTTTTATTTCACTCTTTACTTTCTTACTGCGAGCGTCTGGTATGAAATCTTTAGTCGCGTTGCCTATGGATTATGTTATTTCGTGCTGGGTCAATGCTTTCTTTCAAACGGCACTTTTGTGTTCCATAAGATGATGGAAGATCTTAAGCAACCGTTTGCGAATAGTATATAAATACATGCTTTTTGTCTCTCTTTCTCTTCCTCGTACTCTGATTTTCTTATAGTATATTAAAATCATAAATATACGTCCCTTTCATTAATTATTTCTTTCCTTCTCAATTCATATAGGTCAGTTTTATATCTTATACTGCAACTTTCTTCGCAATTTATGTCTCAGGATATCTTTTTTCCTTCTCTTATTTATTATTGTGTGCACATCCGTATATTTTTTCGCGTATTTTTAACTTATTGTTAGAATACAAAGGTAATATTCTTATAACATTACTTTCCGAGAAAAGCAGAGGACTTACTCCTACGATAATGATTTTCGTAGTAATGTCGCTTTAACGTAAGCTTTTCGAATATTGATGATTAATTATTTTCATGTAGTCGTATCAGCGCGCTCCGCGACTCGTTTGGTGATTATACACTTCGAATTATCGCCGCCGAGTTAATTATAATCCGCGGATCCGCGCTCGCGCGGATTAAACGCATTTCGACGTGGCAAACATAGATCGCTTACATCATTAACGCTCCCAATGTCGTTACACGATTCTACTTATAGAATTCTCCTCGCGGAGTTCGCCGCGCGACGCTTCACGCGGCAGCGCAAGAGACAGCTTTAAGTATTAAGCTATTCAAGCATTGATGGCCGATTGTTTTCCCGGGTCTTATGTTGCTTCTCAATAGACGCCGATAATTCCCTTTCCGCCTGATACATTGCCGGATTTGCCGGCCCAAAATTTATTCGAGGTCCAACTTGAGTCACTTCGCTAAACGAAATTGCAATTAGATTCCTAAGACTTTGAGAGACATAACGAGAATATTCAGAAAAACGTTGCACCACCGACGGCAGTCGGATACAATAAACGGGGTAAGATCTATCCAGCAGAAGATAGGCGTAAAACGACGCATCGAATTTTCATTTTCGTTCCTTTCCGTCCTTCAGATATTTATGGAGATTTGTACCCGTAGAATTGCCCGTGAATAATTTCGCCCTCAGATGCTTTCTCCCTAAAAAGGATGAGAGGAGGAGGACAAGGCCCTCGGCAAAGTCGGCGTTTGATGCTGTCCAAGAAGGTCCTGCTGCTTTATTGCTCGCGACCGGTCACGCGTCCGCGTAAATAATGCAGAAAAGGGGTTGCGGAATAAACTGGTATAAGCGCGCGCTCTGAGTTTTCATCGTGCTTCGATCGCGCGCGCCGCGTCCCGAACAACAAGTCCCCGATCGATAACAATTTAATTCTTTTTTAACTCGTGCACGAAAAGCAGCGCGACGAAAGGGTCGTCGTACCGTAAAAGTGGCATGTATATACAGCCGCGGATAGTTTTAACAACTTATGGGCTCGTTGGAATATTACGTATGCAAGAGCGGTGTCCTGTCGAGAATAGGTATAATGCTGAACGTTCGTTACCCCCCGACCGATGTATCCCGAGTGAACGATCGTGCGCTCGTAAGCGTCTGTTCCTGAATACGTATCAATTCTTGCGAGCGCATCATTTGATTACCACGAGGGCGTCATTTCAGAGACCAGCGCTCAACAATTCAGTCAATTTTAGAATCTTTCCGTCACCATTTGACTTATAATGTATAAAAGACTTTCACGATCTTTAAATCATCGCTACTTGATTCTCAGATTTCATTTCGTAACACCTAAATGTTTCAAATACTGAAGAATCGAAAATGAATTGTTGAAGCACTGTCCTTTCGATCATTGAAAGCCTTATGATTGAATTTTTTTAAATTTCCAAATTTCCGGAATTTTCAAAGTCGCGATACTTTTGACTTTCCGATCGTTGATTCTTAGATTTCATTTCGGAACACCTAAATGTTTCAAACACTGAAGTATCGGATATCGACAACGATGATTATTGAAGCGTTGTCCTTTCGATCACTGAATGCCTTATGATTGAATTTCTTTTTAATTTCCGTTTTACTGTTGTAACACCTTGGAATTTTCAAAGTCGCGGTACTTTTGACTTTTCGATCTTTCGCGAGGTCAAAAATGAGATGAAACTCGGCGCGATTGAACGCATAGTAGAGGCAACTAATTTCTTAGTCTGGGAACAAGGATCGAAAAGGATCTGTTCGGAGGCACCATAAAGGTGGCACTCGCTATCGACAACCTTGTCTTGTGGTCCTATAGGTATACAAGTCCATGTATACAGGTACATATACTATATACAGGGTGACGCCCGAACGAGAGAGAACGCGGCGGGGCGAGAAGGGCGAGCGGGAGGGATGAAATGCGGGGTCGCAAGTCGGTATTGTCGTCGGTTACAAATCAAATACCCGATATCATTGTTCGGTACAAACCAACCCATCCACTCGCCCCCTTTCTCCCGCTTTCTCCCGCACCGCACCGCGTCCCCTTCTGCAACGTTAACCTCGTGCACAACCTGCACGCTCTGCAGCGACTACGACTAATAACTACTGCCAGCGTATGCGGCCGTGTGCGTGAATGTTGCTCGAATACAATGGCCACGACGACGACGACGACGACGATGACGACGACGACGACGACGACGACGATGACGACGACGACAACGATGACGACAACGATGACGACGTTGTAAGTGACAACGTGTAAGTGAAGAAAACATTTCTGCTACTCGACATGAAGTCCTGTCATCGCCGCTGAAACGCGCTGTACCTACTAAGAGAACACCGTGAACAACCCTTTTAACCCTTCGCCGCTTCGCTGTGAAGTGCAGTTTATAGGATGCCCCAGAACTATAATATTACTCTCCATTATAAGTTATGAATGTTAATTTAAGAAGAACAGAGAAAAAGTCTTTTTAGTCATAAATATTAAAACAGAATAATAATAAATTGTTATATCTTGAAATGTATACAACTTCTGAATCATTAAAAAGCTGTAGATTTGACAGCTCGAGCGTTAATACAATCTTCATAAACAAATGAGATTATTAATATACGGGATAGCACAAATTCAATTTTCATTGTTTTTGGACGTAATTTAAATTTCTAAAGATACTTAAAGCCTATTTCTAAAAGTATGAAAAACTTGTTGTTCATATGTTATTTATAAATACAAACAACATGTTTTTCATATATAATTAATATATGAAAAACTTGTTGTTCATATATTAATTCTATTTTTATTAATTCTCCGTTTATCTTGTATCTGTTTTTAAGTGAGACATGCTCTCGACGAATCTCGCGGGGATAAACGCGAGATCCTATTCACGTGCCCGATTATGTTCACGCGAGTTTTCATCGCCGCGCAATCATCAGCCGCAAAATCGGATTGGTCTCGTCGTACGAGGGGATCGCTCTTCGCCTAGGCCTCTCCGTCGTCTTCGACGCCGGATTCGCCGTTACGGATTGAAACGGATGCGCGTAATGCCAGATACGTACGTTTCTGAGCTAGGGAGAAAGAGAGAGAAAGGGAGAAACACGTTCTTAGGGAGATTTCCCGCGCATCCCTTCCCTTCATCGGTAGCGTGGGAATGTGACCATTTAAATTAGTTTCACCATCGAACGCGAGAGGCAAAATACAGGTTGTTTGCAGTCACGTACTTTCTCTTGACTATATGATTGCAGACCTCGAGTTTACCTTCGATGCTCAAACACTGTTTTGTTATTCCACGAATCTCCAGATTTAGATTTTATATTTTTGGAATTAAAGAGAACTCAGTCGAATTACGATATTAACCGGCTTCTCTGACGCGACTCGATTTCATTAGCTCGATTAAGACTGACAAACTTATTCTCTTCCGGCACGTACTAATCACGAATTAGTTGGACGGCGTGTACACTTCGACACCTGATAGCTTTAATCATCGTAGTGGCATGAGCGGAGAGGATTAGGTAGAGAATACCGTCGGCATTTAGAAGACATCCAAACGCTTCCTCGGAAATGAGAGGCAGCAAAAGGGGTAAACGCGAATATCATTGCGCGAGTCTCGCGAGTCGTCGCGAACACCGCACCCGCGCGTGGCGCACGCTCGTCGTGTAGCACGGCCACGGTAATTAATCAGCGGGTTAATTACGGCTCAGTCGTCGAGACTATTCCTGCATCGGCGAGGACTCGAAATATTCACGCAGATGGCTTTCCTAGTCGCGTTAGGCAAGTTACGGGGGGAAGGGGGCGGCAGAGGCGGAGAGGACAGAGGGGTGAGGAACACGAGAGAGGAGAGACACGACCAGAAGCGTCGAATGGACGAGGGGGATGCGGCCGAGGGGATGCCAGTGAGGGCAGGGGGGAGGGGGAAGCAGAGACTCGGCTAGGCATCGCCACCCTGGAGCGGGCGATTAATGATTCAGGGGCAGAATTTCGCGATGCTGAAATATTAAGCGTATAACCCTCTCGTTCTCCACCATCCCTCTCCGCTCCCTTTCCGCTCTTACCTCGTCTCTATCTCCCCACTCTTCTCCGTACAGCCGCTGTCCCATGCTCCCTTTCTCTCCGTCATCCCCCTCGGCGTTTCCTTCGCACCCTCTCTCTCGCTCGCACGTGTAGGATACTTCGCTACCTCCCGCATTCCCCGGTCTTCTCACTCTTCTCTCTCTCTCTCTCTCTCTCTCTCTCTCTCTCTCTCTCTCTCTCTCTCTCTCTCTCTCTCTCTCATCGCGTCTGCCTCGCGATATACGCACGGTCCTTTCGGGTTGCACAAGCATGTACACGCGTACTGGGTGCTCTAAAAGCAACGACATGTTCTGAAGGTCGAACCATGAAGAGCTGCAATTGTTTCGATGCACTGGGAGGCTTTCGGATTATTTTAACAGACTAAGTCCTAATTACTCGGCTATAATTGAAGATAAATACTTTACGAGTATTTTTATTTGAGGATTAAATACTAAGAGAAAGCGGGAAAAGAACGTTGCAACGAAAAATGAAACATTGCGATCATCGCATCTGCTATTAATAATTCATAAACATGTCTATTTCAAATGCGATCTAGAAACTTATTATTTAAGTATGAGTGAACGAGGTATGCACTTTTGAGCATATTCTGTAAACATAGATCATAGATTAGCCGCGCTCTAACTTTGTGCTTTTCCCTATCGTTATTGTTTGCCATAATAGACTTATCGAAAAAGTTAAATTTATCAGGAATAAAAGTAAAGTAGAAATTAGTTAATTTTGAATAGCTGAACCTTCTTACTCCTTTAATTCCAAGTGCGTTCATCTATGTACTTTAATTTGTTTACAAAGACAAGAAATATAAACGGAAATTATAAAGAGACATAAGATGATCGTCGTCAGATTTTTTCTAAAGGAAATATAGATCTTGAATAATAAAAGAGATCGCTCCGGAACACTGGGTATACACTCGGCTGTTCGTGCACGCGTTCGCCCGCTCGCGCACGCTTAGCCACGCGGCGGCAGCATCATCAATATTTCTCTTTGCTCATTGTTCTTGTACAATGCGAGCGCAAGGCCGCTGCCGTCTCTGTAATGTCGGGGGAGTGCCGGCGTCGCCGGAGCAGGTAGCGATTACCGTGGAAATGGCTAATTTTAAGCCACCTCTCACGGGAGAGACACGCGTGGCGCAAGACGGGACGGATCGATCGATCGCTCGCCGTGCCGCGACGAAATAAAGACCCAATCGGATCCGAAACTTCCTAAAGACCCTGCAGGAAACGATCGCGTGGCTTCTGTCGTCGTTCTTTTTACAACGAATAAGTAAGTGGCGAGACAAAAAATCTCCGGATTAACGCGTTGTTCTTTTTTGACAGAATCACATACTGTAAGGAAGTTGAGATAATTTCTTTAGGAAGGAACTTTATTTTATTTCGAATCAACTTATGCTCAACGACACTATACACTTGATAAGATAAAGTTATACTAAAGAAGAGTAACGAGAGAGCTAAGATCAAACTGTAACCGAGTTCTTGTCTCTTCGGTTATTCGAAAACGATTGCCCTTCCTTCAATTTCGGCAATTACCTGAACATTATGTCTACTTCCTTGTAAATAAATCATGCGTATCACGCGTGATCACTATTCTCGAAACATCTTTGACAATTTGGCTTGCGCGTGATCAATTTTTAGAAGTTTTGCTTACACATACCAGTGAAAGAAAATTTTTGAAAAAGTATTTGAAAGTAGTTACGTTTCTTGGAATTCTTAAATATAAAATAAGAGAAAAAATACTTATTTAATAGCCTTAGGACCGGTTTTTCCAACTTCTTGGTAAGCTAACTAATAAGTAAATCATACGTCTGTTTTTGTTTTATCTTCAAATTAGACAAGTTTAGACGTATGATTTAACTATTAGTTAGCTTATCAAGAAGTTGAAAAACTCGGCCTATAAAAGCAGCAAAGCAGATTGTAAGATTAAATTCGCAGATACGCGTTTCAGAAAAACGAAATTCTTATGATTTTACATGACGCAAACTGTTGCCGGTTTTATAACAGTTATCAGTAGAATATACAACTGTTTTGCGCCATATCGTAATTTCAGGTTTATTCTCTTAGTTTGGCGAAGTTTAAGATTAACGAGAGTTGTCGTCGAAAACTCCGCTTCAAAGATATCGCGCGGATATCGCGCCGAGAAGTAAAAGGCGGCCGTTTAGAATACGTTTACGGCGGGCTTGATACACGCGCGATCGTGGACGGCCATTACCAGAGGGGAGAAAAAGATTTTCCGCCGCGTTCGTCGGCGCCGTGCGTGCGCTGTTACAGGTGGAAACGGTTACAGGTAGAAAATCCGAGCGCGTTGATACTTCACGCTTTTATTCCATCGTGCGCCACGCGCTCGCACGCGCGCGTCCATTTTTTTCATCTCTCGTATTTTTTCATAACTTGCCCCCGAGAGTACGTCGTCGGGACGAGAAAGTACTGTCGACCCCCTTCGAACCGCACGTCCCCGCCGTGTTCGATACGGGGGATCGGTGGGTAAATCTCAGCCTTGGGATCGTCGTTGTTCCACCGATGTCGCGATCATCGATCACTCGCGAAAAAACTCGAGTTCTCTCACGCAGATCTTTTCGAAAACTCTTTGACGGGGTCGAAATTTTTCCGTGCCAGCAACGACGGAGGGTGTTAGTATACTGTTTGCAGTTAAACAATATTACGTAGTAAAATTTATAGTCCTCCCCCCGGCTCGGCCTCGCGCGCCCTTACAATGCGCTCGCCCGCCCTATGCTCGCGCAGGGGTGAAAGTATCAACGATATGAGAAATGCGGGCGTTATGGCCAATGCCACCCCCGTTGCCGTTCGTCGCCCTCGCGATGATCCACGGCTTAGCGGATACTGTCCTGTAAATATTCTCTCTCTTTTTTTTTCAAAATGCCCGTGGAATGACGTTTTGATTGGCGAAGAAAATCGTTAGAATTGCCGCGTCGTTAATTAGAGATAAGAAACGACGTTTTTCTCTTCCGAAAGCTAAGCGAAAAAATCCTGCAGAATCCCGGGAGGAAAAGCTACAGTTGTTATAGGCGTAACGTCGGTATTTTGTAAATACGCCAACATCAACTGTGTTACGGTAACATCAAGCTTGATATTACATATTTGCTGTTCGAGTAACAGCAACTAAAGTTGCTGCGACGGTAAATGTAAGTCGTACGTATGTATTCGCGCTTTTACAACGTACGCCCTGTATTTTTGCTGCCGAGAATACGGCGTCGTTCTGCCGTTCTGGTAACTAACAAGTTTCTATTTGTGCGAGGAAATTTTAATATGGAATTTTACAGAATATAAATGTTATCTCGACGATATTTATCTTGTGCACGACGACGTATAACTTTCGACGGAATTTTATCAGATTTTTATTATCATGTAATAAATCACAATGGAACTTGTAAGTCTGTATTGATCCTAATAAAGAAATTATATTTCAAATTTCGATCCGAGAACTTTTCACTTTGTACTCTCCAGGCTTTATTTATTATCCCTTCGGGACTCGATACGTACTCTCAATTTATATATTCATCTAACGGGGGATACGCGAATATATTATTGCAGGAATGCGCAAAAAGTGCTGGCCCACAAAACGATTAATATTTGCGCAACCTTCGCAATAACGGTCGCGTGCCAAAAAAATGAAGGAAAAAGTCGCGGCTCAACGTGCGAAAGAATAACGCACGCGGCTGACTGCGTCGTGTTTATACGCTCTGCGGCCCGTAAAGGACGGCGATATTCCTTCATCAAAAAGCCTCGCGGGCGTCGTTATTCGTCCGCATATATCCGACTCATTCGCCGTTCGGCATCGCCACCGTTACCCTCGTTTTTTACGCTTCTAATATCGCGCATACAGTTTTACACCCGCCCGATCTGGCCAAGGGGACGCGGCCAGGGGAGAGGACAGCCGGTTTCAAGCGGGGACTGAAATCGAGTTAGAGATTACTCTGCATTCTTTACGACGAATCCGCAGCACACCGGTAAATCTATATATCGAAAAAAGCGAATTTCCTGGATTTATGCTTCTAACGAGATCTGTTTGCGAATTTTTATTTTTAGTATTACTGCTATAATTACAGCAAGCGTTACCTGTACTAAAAGAAAATGTTCATTAATTCTTTCTCACGATTCTATCATCGCCTTCCTCTTAGACAAAGTATAATGTAGCAAGCATTCAACAAACAGGAAGTTCTTTTGCGAAACTTGAAGTAATCTTTTTGAAATTTGATTGAATATTTCGCTAATTTTTAAACTATCGACTATAATATATGTCGATTTCTACCTGATTAAAGACGCTGAATTATGCGCATCTTTATCAATTTTAGAAAATATAATCCCGGTTTAGTAAAAAATTTCGTGGATTCATTCGACGAAATTAGGAGGATTTTTAGACGTACGGCCGACCACCCTAACGTAACGCTTGCTATTACCAAAATTCGAGTTAATAGCCAGTTAAGGGAGTCCGGCCGGCGGGTCTCGTAAGGGTCGAACGCGGAGGACCGTCTCTCTTTGTAGCCTTAATTCAATTAAGACCGCCATCTTTCCCGGCTGGCACCGTCAACGTCGCGCTCATAACTCCGTTATCGAGGCACGACTGCCCAAATTCGATCGTCAATACTGTCTTGTTGGTCTCCGGGACACGGCAGACGGTAAAACCGCGTCGACGCTGAATAATCGTCCTCTCTTTGCATCCCCAATTACACTGCCACGTGCCGTCGCCGGGGAAAAAAGGGCAGTGAATTCTTTGGGGTGCGGCTCGCGAGATTGTGGCTAATACGATGAATAATAATCCACTGAGCTACTCTCGCTGGTGAATAGGCAGATACCATAATAAATAGCAAGAATGACTAAGGGAGAGAGCCTACCCGCCGCGATTTTTCCAAAAAGACTATTACTAGAGCAACGTATTTGAATAGTCAGCGAAGATAACAATTTAAGATTGCTACTATATTCCTATTTCGGAACATTGCTGTAGTGAATAAATATTTTAATGCAGATTCTATTACAGCCATCTATCCTTGCAACTATAGATGTCTATTCTGGGACTTCCCAAACTTCGTATCGAAAAGACGTTTTCGCGATTCTTTCTTATTTCGGAAATAATTCAGAGAACATACCTTCTGGTGCTATCTTAAAAAATATTCATTATCGCACCAAAAAAGCTCGTTTGCATCGTTCGTTTTATGAGTCTCTGCTCTGTTAATTTTTATTTCGTTGAATTAGTGATTCTGAAATTATTGTGAGATATTCGTGCATTACAACTAGAGATCTCACAAACCTGCTAGCGTTTGAAAAATATGTTCTAGACGCGGCGTGAAACATCATTCATTCGTCAACTTGCGGCGCTAATTTATTACAGCTGTTTCCGAGAAGAAGAAATGCCGCGAGTAATCGACCTGTGTAATGTGGTGTACCCAGACTCATTTAGAAGATACGGTTAGAGCGCACGCTTCTACTCGTTCGTCTCGCCGCTATCAGGACAATCGTTATTGTGCGCAGGTGCGATAAGCTCCTTACACTTAATGTGCGAGAGACGAGAAATTCAAAAACGCTCGTCCATGTCTGTAGAAGTCTCTTTACGCCGCTGCCGCCAGCGTTCGTTGAACTCACTTACACCAGCTGTAAAAGAACAAATTTACCTAACTTTTTTCATAGCGTTGGCAAATTAAACGTTACATACTTTTTTTGCATCTCCATACATCTCTATAAAGGAATCGAATCCATTCGACACCGTCCATTTCGGTTGGTAATTTAAAGAAACCTAAAAGATGCAGATATGAGTGCCCTATTGATTCCGAATCCTGAATGCTTGACCGTAAGATAAATCGTTAATTTCATTGACGATTGTTTGTTATTTGTCTTGAAGAAAGACTGAAATCATCTGGATATCGTATGTCTCTCAGATGGTCGGCGTCCCCATCGATCGCGCTCTCAAAAAATATCTTCCCGTTACCCACTCGTTTAAATCTCACCGCTCACACAACAAGCTGGTACAACCTACTTTCGTAGGTCGCGCGATTCTTTCCTAGAATGCATTGATTCCTACGCGATACCTGCGGAAAGAGAGAGCACCGTCCCCGTCATCGTCGTCGTCGTCGTCGACGTCGACGTCGTCGTCGTTGTCGTCGTCGTCGTGTACTCCACCTCCGCTCGGCGGTACTAGTATAACGACAGAACAACCACCACCACCATCTCCGCCATCAGCAAAGCGCGGCCTCCTCTCATCATCATCAGCGGATCGCCGTTTCGGGAGGCCGATCGGTGGGCCTCGCCGGGGCCGATGCCGCGAGAGAGAGAATTCTCTCCTTCTCGGACGGCGAACAAAGCGAGACGCGCGGTCTCGCGGGAGTCCGCGAGAGTGAGAGAGGCGGTTATGAGGCGGTCTCCGGGGGCGGCGCCTGTCGGCGCGTCCGATCGGAAGGCAAGCTGCGCGATTGGCCGGCAGTGCCGCGGTGCGAGGGGAACGTGAGGACGCGTGAGGTACGGCGGTGGGCGCCTCCACCCGCGCGGCGCGCAACATTGCCGTCTCCTTGCCGCGGCTACGCGTCTCTCTCTCCCGCCGCCGTCACCGCCGCCGCCGTCGCTGCCGCTACCGCCGTCACGCCGCGCCGCACCGCGTCCTTAAGCGAGCGAGCGCGCGCGATATCGGCCGCACCACCGCCACCGCCGCCGCCGCCGCTGCCGCCACCGCCGCCG